>JAMPIV010010737.1:0-35000 GCA_024509875.1 Oreohelix idahoensis
AACAACAGAACCCGAGCCGCTGTAACTTTTAAGGGCGCGTAAGATTATCGGAGCGTCGATCACAACGGAATCAGAATAATTTTGGGTAATTGTAGATTTTTATGAAACTGTTTATTTCTTTCTCACAATATTCTAATCTATTCTTCCTGCCCTGAACAGGTAATTTGCACCTGGCTGAGTCTGTGGGAGAAAATGAAGTAGAACAGACGGGCATTAACCAATGAACGAGAACACATGAAACTCGTGTCAAAACCAAGATTTCGACTCATGCTTATTCGCAACTGCACTAAGGGCATAAATCCAGGCTTACAACAATTGCCTTATTCCATAATACTTTTAACAACCCTGTATTGTTTTGGGGTTAACCTGATCTACAACCCGGCTCCAACAAAATCTTACAAAATGTAAATCCGTTACTTCTCTTTATTTTCTTCAATTTATATTCATTTTTCCTTTAAATTATTTGTTTTCCACTTTCTCATAAACAAACTTTTTACTCATTTTTCTACTACGAATTAAATATTGCCCGGACTCAAAACAAACAAAACAAAACAAAAAATCTGAGCAAAAAACGGCATGCACGACTGGCACTCTGATATTCGATCTTTATTCCTCTTCTCGTCTCTGTATATGTTTTCAAAGACATGAAACAGTCCTTGTTTTTTGTGAGTAGGAGGCTTGAATCTCTCTCCTCTCCCTTTCACCCTTCTGCTCCTCTCTTCTCTCCATCCTATCCTCGTCCTCACTCACCCATCCCCCCCCCCCTCAGCCTCCTCCCTCCCCTTCTCCTTCCCCCCCCCTCCCATTCCACTTCCTTCTACAACCGACCTCTTTTTTTTCCCTCTCCCTTTTCTTTTCTCCCTTCCCCATACCCTTCCATTGAACCGATCTCATGCCACCCCCTCTCCCCTGAATACCCCCCTCCCTCCACTCTTTCTTTCATCCCTCACCCCCTATTGCTTTTTTTCTCCCCTTCTCCCTCCTGGCCTTCCCCACTCCATTCCCCACTCACCCTATTAAAGTTTCCCTCTGACTATCCCCTCCTTCCCCCTCTCCTCGAACATTGCTATTTACCCATTCCCCTCATTTACGTTTTCTTTGGGGGCCCCAGCTAAAATTTGATTCCATTCCCCCCCCCTCATTTTACTCTACTCTACTCCACCTCCTCCCTCCTTTATAGTACCCCTCCTCATTCCACTATTCCCCTATTTCTTAATCACTTGAGAAAATTCTCTTTTTTCCTCTTTTCTTTCCTTCTTTCTTTCCACTTCCTACTCCACACTTTCTCTGCTTCCACTCCTCTTGTTTCACATCTCACTACTTCTCTTCTCTCTCATCTCCTCTCTTCTCTCTGCCTACTGCTCTCTCTCTCTCTCCCCGTTTTGATCTCCATTCTCTCTTTCTCACATCTTCTGCTCTCACTCTCTCTCCTCTCACTGCTCATCCTTTCCACAGTACTTGTTCTCACATGAGGATCATTCGTGAGCTATCCCTAGATCTTCACTCACTATCTACTATACCTTCTACCTTTCTTTAACATTGATCTTGGCAACTCTAGGAAAGATACTGCTCCTATGGTGTCTATTTCTCTTTACGTCGTTCTAATATTTTTACGGTCCCCCCCCCCCCTTGTATCTCTTCACTCTAATCTCTTCTCATCAAAATCTCCACTTTCCCTTTTTCTCTTTCCTCTTCTGTGGTATATACAGTTCAAGAAGACTAAGGGTGGCCACTAGGGTTGCAAACTCACAATTGGAGTCAATATTCTAAACCTGAATCGTAAAGGCACCTAACTTGGCACCATTACATGTCACATACTTCACAGATGGGGGGGATGTTGAAAAAGATTAGATATGAATTCTCTGTCAAGTTTATCTTCTTCCCCTTGTCCACTGTTTATCATGCCAGGACGCGTGATATGGAGGCACTTACTTACCACAGTACAATAGTATTATGATAATGAGTCAATCCTACAAACTTTACAATATTTACCCTTCTGGTTTGTAGGGTCTCCTTTCTCTGAAATGCGAGTTTCTAACTCGTTGGTTCTATAACATACTATTGGCTTAATCAATAAATAGGCTTTACCCTTATTAAATTTATACTCTGTGTTATCATAGTTTTAGGTTGGTTTTTTGGTTTGGTGGAGCGTTTATCATGGTACTATAGGCTTCTTCTTTAAACTTGCTATCTCAGAACTGGGCTCGCCTGATTATCTCTCAGCCACATTTAAGATCTCTCCCCCAGCCGCCTCAGCACGCTGTTCCCCGTGAGAAATTTTTCTCAGGTCTGGAGCCATGGACGCTCATTAAACTGCTCAGCTCATAATCATTTCCTTTAAATCTTGGGTTTTCCGCCAGAGCAGTCCCATTTTCTCCAGTATGTCTCCAGCGAGCAGAGAAACTGGTGGTAAAGTCTCTCTCCATTCAACAGTTTTGGCATCTCCTAAATTTTCTTTCTGTAAAATTCAACTGTTATTCTCATATCAAACTAGAAGAGCTTGCTTAAGAATGTCCGTAGTCCTCGATGATCGTCCTTGCTCAGTTTGGCGAAGAACCTCATAAGAGGTTCCCCTACAGCCCCTGAAGATACCTTCATTACGCCATCTCTCTTTCTCTAGCCCGATACCTAGTAGCTAAACCTTGTCAAATCTAAGATAAAAATGACTCAATATCAACAACTTTTTCTACAAATGGGTCCAAACTGGAACCCCATTGGCTGAGGTATGAGGCAACCACCAGGCCTGCAAGCAAGAAGTCGGAGGTGGGATGAGCTACTATCCATTATCAGGAGCGATGGCCCTTGTAACTCCAACTCCCCTAGTCGCTAGTTCATGTTCCCTATGGAGTCTTTTTATCATCTCTCTCAGCTCAATTCTCCTTTCTTCTTTTCTTGGCCTCAGCCTCAAGTTTCCCTCTCCTCTAACCTGCAGCCTCTTGATACTCAGCCTCCCTATCAGCCTCTAATTTTCTTAAGCTCCCTAGCATCACTCTCAAACATAATTCATCTTCCATCCCTCAACTTAAACTCTTATCTTCCCTTTTTCCATATACTTTATATCGCACTACTGATGTCACCATACTGTAATCAGAGCTTGCCCATCTAAATTCATTTTCATTGCAGTCTGCACAGCAGCAGATCAGTATTTTTAGCCATAATCCGCCATGTTATAATAGTAACAATAATGAAAATACTATCCACTACCTTAACTAATTAAACAACTCTAAACACAAGACAAATGGCAATGATAAGCTGCAAACCAACACTCAGATTATATTATTTACTATTATATTTTACAAACACTGGGACTAATATGACTCACTTCATGTAGGGTACTTAAGAACCTTTAAATCCCGGAAGAGCGTCCCAATTAATTGTGGTGAATTAGTTGTTTTTATTGGTTTTCAAATATTATATTAATGGTATCTGGTGTGAGGTCCGCTATGCAAGTCCCTGAGGTTTTATTAAATACAAATAAGGATTTCCAACAGGGGTACAATTTGTCTGCTTCCACCACGACTCACACCCGATATATTTCTCTTCCCCTACTGACGGTGTATTAGTGTGTGTATGTTTGTCTAGCAAGTGTCTAAGGGTATATGCAATGTGATGAAATGTATGAACAAGACAACAACCTACACTCTATTACTAAATAAACAATGATTAAACAAGTCCACTGAGTAAAGTTTGGAATGTAACTTAGAATTTTTTTTTATCAATTTATTTTTTTCCTGTATCTAGTCTATTCTTCTGACACAAAAAAAATATCAACTAAAACATGATAAATGAAAAAATTTACAACCAATATTTTACAACTGTCAATGGGTCGATTTTTGGTTATCCACAATTACTTATAATTACTCAAAGCTGGTAAAATGTCAAGTATTTCTTGCTCCTAGAAAAGGGTACAAGTTTATTGAACGTTTTTTGTTCCTCACTGTGCTCGGATACCCTAACTTTTGTGAAATCTGAGAGAGTGGATTGTTTTGTGATATTTCAATTTCCCAGACAAGGTTTCTTATCTGAGGTCTCTGGAACCAGGCTGGTGGTTTGAAAGTATGTATAAAACGCCAGAAATCCACTGCCAAGACACGATTCTGCTTCTATAGGTAAATCACTGTGTAGACACTCAGTATTTAGGCCTCACTGCAGAACTTAAGGACAGGTGTTAGGTCACCTGGGCTCAGGGATATTTTTCACTATCTCGTAGATGAAACTCTGGAACAATACAAATGTGTCCCACTCAGCATCTAATAATCTCTCTCTTTTCATTTATTCTAACATGGCAATATCATCAGACATCAGTTATGGTAACTAAACAATTAGTTAACGATCTCAATTGGTGGTTGGTACCCCATCCCCTTCTGTGGATAAATAACTTTTCAAACCCCGTTTGACATTTCCGTATGAATAAGGAAAACATATTTACATTAATACTATCACAAGTCAAGTACAATCACGGTGACCTTGCTGAAGAAGAACGGCCTTTAATCTAAAAACCGGGGCCTGGTCTTATGTCATTCCATAAACAACATTTATTTTTTCAATCATAAATAATTATTTCTTTTTCTCCCCATATGGCAGAGAGCCTGCCTGGCTTTTCTACACCAGGTTAATACATGTTTCCTAACAACGCTGTGAAACAACACATGAGTTTTGATGTTTAGCGGGCCCGCTCTCCCAGATAAATGGTTGTCCCCTTTTTAGGTTCATACCAGAATTCAATAAATGCATACATGATACAAATTACAATATAAATGTTTTTTTCCATAATAAAAGGTTTTCATTAATTACCGCAATCAAAGAAATCCAACACACTAAGTTGAGAATAGTGGCGAAATATTGTAAAACAAATCCAGATAGCTGCTATGCAGAATTAGCAACCAAGAACAGTACTCTTTGCCTTTGTCTATAACAACAACTTTAGTGTAATCAATTTTAAGTTAACAAGTTTTTGGCCCCGAATACCAACTACTAATTGGTTTCTACAAGCCGATTTTATAGGGTCTAGTACACACTACAGTCCAATCAGAGACTGTTTAAATGAATCAGCGTTCCTTTTTTCAAATAAAACTGACCACAAATATCCACATTAAGGACTCCTTCCCCGTTTACCCACCTACCGACGTTTACCCCACCTACCTACGGGCGATAACAGAGAAAGAATTTCAAGTCTAATCTGTCGTTTCTGTTCCAACTTCTTTCCTTTCCAATTTCTTAACCGTTTTGTTTAAATACTCATGTACATACTTATTAAATCTCTGCTGTAATCTATTACGACAGTCGTCAGTACATACTTTATTCTTGTATGTATGGTCTTTTTCCAATTCCTAGTAATCTTTTTATTCAACCTACAATGCTTCAATTTTTAATTGTAAATACGAACCGCGACACATCCTTAATCGGACATTAACCTTAATTTTTTTCCTTTTATTTTAAAACTACCTATCGGACGTTAGGACCTTACTGCGCCACGATCACATTGCGTGAGTGTATATATATCGTCTGCTATTTTAACCAGCGTTGTGGAATATATATGTCCAGAACGCGGGTCGAGAAAAAAGGGGTCCTTTCGAACGCCCGACAACATTGGTATTAAGTTTTTTTAAACCGCCGGCAAATCGTTTAGGCCCTAACGTTCGGTATGCAAATTGAACGTGCTGTGGAATTTTAGCGTTTAGTTCTCACAGATTCACTACAATATATATAGTAATATATATATATATAGTAAAATATGAATATATATATATATATATATATATTATAACTTAAAATTTTATAGTATATATATGTATAAAATATGCCCCATAGTTATATATATATAAAGATATATAGTTATATAATATATAATAATATATATATATATATACGTTATAGCGCAGAAGACCTCTTCTGCAGAGCTAAGGGGAATGGGCAAACCGTGATACTATATATAATAAAAGTTCTGTAGCTACATACGTCAACCGGGCATCCGATTTTTTTAAAATCGTGGATCGGCACGGACGTGCACAGTCCATCACGCAATCTTTCATGTACAAAACACACATTGTTAACCGTAGGTGAGAAGATTCATTTCGTGTATGTTTTTATCATGTGTTTTTTTAACTTTTTTCTTATTTTATCTCAGTTACTTCTTCACAATCAAGAATAATGATTTAAATGTAATATTTGTAGACATAGAAAAAAAGGTTTGAACTTGAAGAAACGCCACTAAAAAAGGTGTAGAAATCCCACATATAAACAGAAATATAGACAAAATTGAAGGGGTAAACAAAGATATCAAAATAAGAATACAAAAAGCAAGAGGAGCTTTCATTTCATTGGGAAACTTATGGAAATCAAGAGATATTAAGTCCAACTCGAAAATCAGAATCTTCAACTCAAATGTCAAATCAGTCCTATTGTATGGCTCTGAAACATGGAGAACAACAAAAACAACAACCAAAAAGCTACAGACTTTCATAAATGGGTGCTTACGTAGAACAGAAGGACTGAAACTGTATGACAAAGTCCTAAAAGTGGAACTGATGACAAGAACCAGACAAGACTTAGTGCCAGTGAAATAAGAGATGAGAAGAAGACGCTGGCGATAGAAAGGACACACATTGAGGAAATCTATTGATAGCATTACAAGGCAGACCTTGTTCTGGAATCTCCAGTGAAAGAGAGGCAGTGGTAGACAAAAAAATCACATGGAGAATAGAGCTAGATACACAGGAGAAAATGATGAGGAAAACACGGAAAGAACTTGAGCGAATGCCACGTGACAGTAGGACTTGGCATGTGTTTGTTGAAGGCCTTTGCCCCCTGGGGAGCCAAAGAGTATTGACTGATTGAAGTCAGACTTCACCACATGCTTCTGCCGCAACTGCTTTTATGATGTCCTTGAATTTAAGTCATAGGCTTTCCAGGTCATCAGGTCGTTCTTCTATGTTTCTCACTGCTGTAGCAATAAGTCCGTCATATGGAGCCCGTCATATGGAGCCCGTCATATGGAGCCCGTCATATGGAGGAAAAAAAACACTACATAAATTAATGTTTTAAGACCTACAGATCTTTTATATTTGGACATGCGCCCTAATATAACCGACTAGGTTGAGTAAGACGCGCCTCGCCAAAAAGAGGCGCACATTTTTTTTTTTTAACTCCTGATATCTGGTCTTAATTTATGGCTCTATTAGCTTGTAGGTCTTAATGCTCATCTCTTCTGCTCCATTACTTAGTTTCTTGCGTGATGGTGGGCAATGTCTAAGCCAAGCAACTCTTTCAGTTTGACTGACAGCAGGTAGTCTAGTGATCATGTCCAATCTCTGGCCCCCTCCAGACTCTAGCATCCCTCACATACTTGAATGAGCTCTTCCTCACAATGACATTCTCGATGACGGATTTCTCTTTCTTAGTTGCTTTATATCTGGTGTATGTATATATGCGCATGTGGGGGGACTTTGTGGGTAATGTTAACCCTGAGCGCCGTCCAGATCATATCGTAACTTTCGTTCACTTTGTACTTGTCTTCGAAGTTTAATGTTCCCTGTCGGAGTGTTTTAACTTTATTGGATACGCCGATCGAGCACATGATTCCGAGCCGACTGCATCAGAATAGGTGTCCATCGCCGGTCGAGGTCGTTTCTGCATCAAATAATCATGATACAGTACCTATTTTCTTTTAACTCAGATACCAAGTACAAAGTAAACGAAAGTCTTAGACGGCGCTCAGGGTGAACTTTACCCTTTTCCATACGTTCCATCATTTTCAACCTTCTCTTCGTTTCCGTCAGAGCCAAGATTTCTAATTTTGCTTTCCCCATCTCCTTCACCAGCTCCTCTTCTTTCTCGTTAATGCTCCTAATGTTTCATGATCCATAAATCGTCGTCCGTAATTCATGACAGTTCGTCGCCTTTAAGATCAGTCCGGTTTTCTCTCTGTCATGTCTATTAATCGGGTTTTTAGGTAAGATGGTTGGTTATTGGCCTGTTGTGCCTTTGCAAGGTGGAGGCACTGACTCCTTACCGCCCCCATTCATGCCACCCTCGTCACTTTTTCAGCCGGGCTTTGGACCGGTGTAGGAGGCACCAAGGACTTAACGTTAGGAAGCACTGTACAGTGCCTCCTACCTGATGGTAGCGGGAACTGTACAGTGAGCGGTACCTAGGTACGGCCCACTGTACAGTGAACCTTTCCTGCTAGGTAGGAAGCACTCAATTTGGGTAGGAAGGACTTAACATTTTAAAGGTAAAAAAAAATTGGAAATCCGTACATAAATATAATTAATGCTGTATTGTATGTATTGAGACATGGATGTGCCAGTAAAACCAAGACCATAATACATGATAATTACGTTTTTTTTCTACTTGGCAGTGTATAAATAAGAATATTAAGAAAGGAAAACTGGATAGATGACATTCCTTCGAAATATAGATCTAACCAACTAAAATCGGTATACGTCAGTTAAAAATCTGTTAAACATATGAATATTGCTTATTTAGTAACTACTATTACCAAAAGAGGATTAAAAACTATTTTTTTTTACCTTAATATAAAAAGTCAAATAATTTATAACGTCATCTGCTCGCATTGTAAAATGTGTTGTTGTTATTGTTGTGTGCGTTTGCTCGACCATATCTCACTTTTACATACTGGCCTTTTCTGAGCAGTATGTAGGCCTACATTGTGTTTTAGTTTGCGATATCTGCGCCTTTTGGCCCGACACATCCGATTTCAGTACAGCTCGCAATTTTTACGGGTTTGCTTTCCCTGCCATCTCACGCCCATATGCATGCTTTACCTCATATCCATACAACGGTACAGTGAAATGACTGCGCCAGTGCATTGTGAAATAAATCTTTTCTGTGGCCGGAACATACTTATAGCGGAGCAGACAACGAAGCTTATATTGTCGTCCGTAATAAGTTTAATTGTAATCAAGTTAAGTTGTTGTAGATAACTAGCTATTTTGAATTACGATACAAAAGCACATAAAAACACACGAGTCTTTATGAAAGCCTTTTAAAAAAATCTGAGTTGACAATTTTCACATCTGATTTTCAGTGATCTTCATTTTTATTTTTTCATTAAGTTTCACTTAAAAAAATTAGTTCAGTTTACTTAATGCTAATATACAATACAATACAAAATAATATTAATTTTTAAAAATAAAATAAATGATAGCTTTCTTAACATTTCAAAATAGACAAAAGTAGTCCATTTCTCCAATAAGCAATGTTAGAGTGACGGACTTATTTCCTAATAGGTTGTTCGTCATCTGGGCATCGATTTATATTGCATATATTCTCAGAACAATCCACTATTCACCTTTCAGAAAATTTATAAGTGCCATTAAAAAGATCGTGTTTCTCCCGTGTCCGAATCATTCTTCTTCTTCATCTCTTTTTTAGTCCATAGCTGCCGACCGTAAAAGCAGTCAGTGGCCAACACGCCTGGTGGCGTCTTGTAGTGTAGCAACAAATTGATTCCACTTTGTTTGGTCGGCGGCCATCCTTCGTACAGTGCCCCAACTCTGAATAATTAAACGGGTTTATCTTATTGGTACCTCTGAGTCGCGCGAATCTTATCTCAGCTTACCAAATGGTGTGAAGTATTTACGACCTTTAACGTGAAGCGTTCACGGCAAAGGGCCGTTATGATGCAATCAAGTCTTAGGAAAAAAGTCTACAATTGTTTGTTATCACGTATAACCTAATTAACATGTTTAAAATCACTGACCAATTCAACTAAATGCATGTCATTGCGCTTTTATCGCTTCACATTTTAATATATAACACCGCATGTTATCATTATAAATAAATTATTTCTTGTAAAACCAGTAACGGTTGTCATGTCTCAAAAGTACTCCATAAAATTAGCTCGTAAAAATGTGGGTTTTGAACACGTATACTAAGATTAAACTACAGCCACTCTTGACATTTCGTCTCAGTATGATACCTGTAAATAATTAAATGAAGTTTATTTCATGTCTTTTCCTTAACAGAAAGTCTGTTTGTATACACATTGTGATATAACAACCAAGATCCTTCTTTCACATTCTTTTTAAGTTAAACAATTATAATTAATAAAAAATTATTCAGAAGTTCAATAATATGCAATATTATTTATTTATATATTTATTGAGCGTCCGATTGAAAGACTGGTTAGAGCGCTGGTGTCTCTCGGCAAAGGTGCTGGGTTCGATTCACGGTATCGACATGGTCCAGTCTACCCAACTGTAAATGGGTACCTGACTTTGCTCGTGACTTAGGGAAGAAAAAGGCAGCTAGAAAGGGAACTGGTCACCTCACCTCTCGATGCTGGACCCAGTATAGTGAAGTCTCTAACACTTCACTCCACTACGGCAGTATCTGCAATGGGACCACCCTTACCTTATATTTATTATTCACTGACCAAATTATAATCCCACTACACGCACCATACCGATACCTATTTGGAATGAACATTGAAATAGTAATTTCCCACCATATATTTTAGACGAAATTAGAAACATTTCATAAAATTTGTTTACACACTATAAATGAATAACATATGACGCAAACATAAAAACATCTTTACTCTTTATCTCTCCAGTCTTTTGTCCTATAAAGGAAGGAAAGGGGGAAATATCTGCCCAATGGATTATAATAACTACAACACAGTGCGATATACCAATTTTTTTTTTTTCATTCAAGAATTACTGTACAGTGCGTGTTGCCGGGTACGTCCTTCCTACCTCCTACTGTACAGTGCTTCCTGCCTGCGTTAAGTGCCTGCTACCTAGGCAAGAATCACTTGTCCAGTGTTCCCTACCTGACGGCAGGAAGCACTGTACAGTGCATGTTGCCGGGTACGTCCTTCCTGCCTCCTACACCGGCCTAGGTGGAGTTGTTATACCACTTTAATCTTTCTATTCTCCGCAAACACCCATTTATGAAAGATTATATTAATGTTTGGCGGCTGAATATTATAAAAAATATGCTGAAATGCAGTCAATACATATTAAATAAGACAATTTAAAAACTGGAACGCATGGAATAACGAAAGAATCAATTCCCGATAGAGGGCCCTGAGACAGATGGAAACATTGCGTATATACATGGAAATGGAGATTTTTTTTTAAAAACTATCACCTTTAATTGAAGTCAGAAGAAGTGACCAAACGGAGAAGTTGTGTTTGTGCAACAATGGATACCTTATAATTTCAATAATAATCAACCCTCTCGCGACACTGGGGTCTCAGTCTTGGGATTCATTTACTACCCTGGGGTCTTTTCTGTGAGACATTCAGGTCTATAGTATCACTTATTACATCATATGAGTTAGGAGTAGGGAAGTATTTTAATAAATAACATAAATTGTAGGAGAACTAAAACTACATAAAGCACTTTGAAGTCCCATTGAGTACAAAATAAAATTGTGGTGACTGGATACACTGACAGTAGTCTTTTAATTAATTAGATTTGTATTAATTAGTGTTTGATTGGTAATAAGAGTGTTTAAGTGTCTGCAAGTTATTATCGTATGAGTATGGCAGACTTGACAAAGTTTCGATCTGCTACAGTGCAGTCGGCAAAGGAGTTTGGGTTAAGTGGGGAGGCTCTTATTCAGTATGTCACTACTGAGTGTGAAAAGTTTATTGAAAGAGAAGATAAGAAGTTGGAAACAGAAAGAAGGTTACAAATAGAAGCTGATAGGGAGGTTAAGAAACATTAAAGAAATACACTTTAAATATGTAAACAAACAATAAGAAAAACCAACATAAACAGTCAGGTTGTAGAAAGTAGTAATGAACGAACGAAAGAAAGAAATAAACAGTCAGGTTGCAGAAAGTAGTAATGAACGTACGAAAGAAAGAAATAAACAATCAGGCTGTAGAAAGTAGTAATGAACGAACGAAAAAAATAAATAAACAGTCAGGTTGTAGAAAGTAGTAATGAACGAACGAAAGAAAGAAATAAACAATCAGGTTGTAGAAAGTAGTAATGAACGAACGAAAGAAAGAAATAAAGTCAGGTTGTAGAAAGTAGTAATGAACGAACGAAAGAAAGAAATAAAGTCAGGTTGTAGAAAGTAGTAATGAACGAACGAAAGAAAGAAATAAACAGTCAGGTTGTAGAAAGTAGTAATGAACGAACGAAAGAAAAAAATAAAGTCAGGTTGTAGAAAGTAGTACCCCTGAAGGAAAGCGAAAGAGAGGCCGACCAAAAACAACTTGGCGGAGGACTGTGGAGGCTGAGATGCAAAGAATGAACCAGAGTTGAGGCACTGTACGAAGGATGGCCACCGACCGTGCAAAGTGGAATCAATTTGTTGTTGCCCTACAAGACGCCACTAGGCGTGATGGCCACTGACTGCTTTGACGGTCGGTGCTTAAGGATCGAAGAAGAAGAAAGAAGAAAGTAGTAATGAACGAACGAAAGAAAGAAAAAAGTCAGGTTGTAGAAAGTAGTAATGAACGAACAAAAAAAAAGAAATAAACAGTCAGGTTGTAGAAAGTAGTAATGAACGAAAGAAAGAAATAAACATTTCAAAGATATAAAAAAGGCAAAGGTAGTCCTGTAGCAGATATTGCCATAGAGGAGTGAAGTGTTAGAGACTTCACTATACTAGGTCCAGCATCGAGAGGTGGGATGACCGTTTCCTTTCCTCGCTGCCTTTTCCTTCAGTAACTCAAGAACAAAGTTAGGTACCCATTTACAGCTGGGTAGACTGGAGCGTGATGATACCAAGAATCGAACCCGGGACCTTTGCGCTCTAATCACTCTTTCTTTCGTGAAATAGAGGATTTAATTATTAAATTTTGCATTCACGCTAGTATAGACTTACTTACTTGGTCGTTCCCCTTCTACCGTGAGGTGTAGAGGTTTGGAAGAGAGAGCGCCAGACTATCCTATCGGCTGTCTTCCTCCTGGCCTGCTTCCATTCTAGTCCTCGGTCCTTCAAAGATTGTCTAATGTTGTCCTCCCAGCGGACTCTGGGTCGTCCTGGAGGTCTGGATCCCTGGCTCTTTGTTTCCCATGCTTGTCGTGGTAGCCGATCTTCTCCCATGCTGCAGACATGGCCAAACTATCTTAGTTGGGACTGTTCTAGTAGGGTGTAGCGTCTCCATTATATTGTTGTAGTTGTGTCTTGAAGGATGTGGTAACGACGTCTAACTTGATCGTGCTAAAACTGGTTACGCGAATAATAAATCTGAATTGAGTGATCAGTTGAAATATAATTTGAAAACAGTGGCACATCAAAACCAGAGGCTGGTGCCAACCGAAATATCCGACAACTCCAAGGTTCCAAATAATGACAGTGTTTATTCAACGAAGACGTTGGACTTGACAAGACATGCGACAATACTGGACATTCTTCAAATCAATGATGTAGGTACAGCCTGTTCATTTCAGTAAATTCAAGTAAGCATATAGCAGAACAAATTCAGGCATCAATTTATAGCTGGTTATTTGCATTAACAAAGTGCATATATGAGGAGGCATTTTTAGATCAAACAGTAACTTTCATTCGTCCCTTTTGACCTTGAGTATGATAACGAGATCCCCTTTATGTCTTCTCACATCTGAGGTCTCTCGAATGAGTAAGTTCCTAACTTTATAAGCCTCATGATTAAGCATCATAACAATAGTTCAACATATTGTCTATGGACGACATCCATTGACGCATAGACAGATAATATAATTATATTTGATTCACCTCTGCAATACCGCCGATACTTTCAGTCCGGCTCCTTTGGATATATAATAATACAGAGACCATTCCATTATACATAAGGTTTATCCCTTGAATACTTTCAAGACTTCCTAAAAATATAAACGCTGCGACTACGTTCCTTTCTGATACCAGGGTTGTACGAGTACCAGCTGGAGATCACACATAGGAAGACGACTAATAATACATACAGAAATATCCTTGGTTAATAAAATCCATTACCTGACTTGGATGACAGACAGGGCTATGTCTTAAATGCAGTGAGCCAATCATCAAGCAAGTACACTAAGTCCGAAATCAAGGACAAATGCATCAGACTGACAGTCTGGCTATGGAAACCTGCTTCATTCTCTAAGCAGATACGTCATCTGTTTATTACAAATAAGGGAGGGAAACCTGAGGCCTGTAAACAGTAAATTAATATGAAATTAATATGAAACAAATATAAAGGTATGTTATCAGGCACTCGCAGGAAATAAAGAAGTAGAACACCAGACAACAGAAAAACAACAGACATGAGTGGCTTACCCAGGATTTGAACACTGGACCTTCCGTGCGACAACCCCGCCTAGCCATGCAAGCGAATCACACTATCCGCTCTGCCATCTACGCATCATCAAAAAATGATGTTTCAATGGCAGGTCAATAGTGCGAACCACAATACACGACACCAGAAGTCCTCCATGGGCAGTTCAGCCTATTAATGACGCAATCACTTCTGTTGTATTTCTATCAAGCAGTATAGGCCGAATCCAACAAGACCCTTAGGACCTTAATACTGTGTCCAGTAAATGATAGTAGACTAGAACAGTGAGAACAGGATAGTGGGTAGGTTTGGTATTGTACAAACATTTATTACAAATAAGGGAGGGAAACCTGAGGCCTGTAAACAGTAAATTAATATGAAATTAATATGAAACAAATATAAAGGTATGTTATCAGGCACTCGCAGGAAATAAAGAAGTAGAACACCAGACAACAGAAAAACAACAGACATGAGTGGCTTACCCAGGATTTGAACACTGCCTTAGTTTGACGACAAGCGCGTTAATTTTCAAATCCCCAAAAATGTGCGTTCTCGTGCACAATAAATTTAATATACTAAGCGTATTACTTATATCTCAATTGGTGCGTACACTTTTAACAAAGACAGGACCTGAGACTGTCTATTTTGTTAAAGTCTGTTAGGACTTAAAAAAGGACGCAACAAAGGGTCTGCAGGGAATGGGATTTTAGGCCTTGTATAGAACACATACAAACTTACTATCCAGTCCAGCTTTATCATCATTAACGTTTAATTTAGTTTTGTTTAAACAGGTGGGACAGAAATGACTGTCAAGTCATTAGTGTCGCCCGAATGGAGCCCAGGGGGGTTTGGATTCCGGTCCCAGGAGGGAGAATTAAGGTCAATGTCTACCGTACTGGCATGTTCATTAAAGGCGGACTCAGGGAGGTTTAAAGCTAGCCAACAAAGAAGGCTGATCAAGGAACTAACGTAAGTAAATAAATACAGAGGCTGTTGTAAGGGAAGTAATAACGTCATTTAACAAAAAAAAAAGGAATAAAATAAATTTGTATGGAGTCAGTTTTACGAATGCCCGATACACTCGAAACAAGTGGTGCTTCAGACTACAGCTACAAACAGAAGTAAAAAAATAAAATAATGAAAGAACAAGCCAAGAGAAAACGACAACGGACAATGGGGTCGTCCACATATGACGTCACGCAATGAAGGGGAAGGCGGTCCAAAATGTTGTGACGTAGTGTGATGATGGGGGAGCGGGGTTTACGTCACATACAAAAATACGAGTGAGGATATATATATACACACATACCTATACATATATGCAATGTAGCCAATCAATTAATCAATACCCTTTAGCTCACCAAGAAGCATAGGCCTTAATTAAACACGTGACAAGTCCTTCTGTCACGTGTCATCAGCTCAAGTCCTTCTGTCACGTGTCATCAGCTCAAGTTCCTTTCTCGTCATCTTCATCATTTTCCTTTCTGCCTCCAGTTCTTTTGTCCAAGTTTTGTTTTTCATTGTTGTTGTTTGGTCTGTTTTTCTTACCATGATGGTTCCAGAACAAGGACTGCCTTGTTATGCTATCAACAGGTTTCTTATAATGTAGTACACACACTAGAAACAAACTTACTTACTTACTTAGTAGTTTCTCTTCTACCGTGAGTTGTAGAGGTTTGTAAGAGACAGCGCCATATTATTCTATCGGCTGTCTTCCTCCTGGCTTGGTTCCATTCTAGTCCATAGTCCTTCAAAGATTGTCTAATGTTGTCCTCCCAGCGGACTTTGTGTCGTCTTGGAAGTCTGGATCCCTGGCTCTTAGTTTCCCATGCTTGCCGTGGTAGTCAATCTTCTCCAATTCTGCACACATGGCCAAACCATCTCAGTTGGGACTGTTCTACTTGGGTCTGCAGAGATTTCAATGCCAGAGTTGGAAATGACCATGCTGGAAACAAAGTGCAGGCTAAATAAACTGTACTGGAGATCAAACATAGATTTATTTTAAGTATAAAAAACAACAATAGCAAGTTAACACCATCCCGACAACAGTCCGAGGAGATCAAAGACACAGACGTTTAGCAAGTTAACACCATCCCGACAACAGTCCGATGAGATCAAAGACACAGAAGTTTAGCAAGTTAACACCATCCCGACAACAGTCCGATGAGATCAAAGACACAGAAGTTTAGCAAGTTAACACCATCCCGACAACAGTCCGAGGAGATCAAAGACACAGAAGTTTAGCAAGTTAACACCATCCCGACAACAGTCCGATGAGATCAAAGACACAGAAGTTTAGCAAGTTAACACCATCCCGACAACAGTCCGATGAGATCAAAGACACAGAAGTTTAGCAAGTTAACGCCATCCCGACAACAGTCCGATGAGATCAAAGAAACAGAAGTTTAGCAAGTTAACGCCATCCCGACAACAGTCCGATGAGATCAAAGAAACAGAAGTTTAGCAAGTTAACACCATCCCGACAACAGTCCGATGAGATCAAAGACACAGAAGTTTAGCAAGTTAACACCATCCCGACAACAGTCCGATGAGATCAAAGAAACAGAAGTTTAGCAAGTTAACACCATCCCGACAACAGTCCGATGAGATCAAAGACACAGAAGTTTAGCAAGTTAACACCATCCCGACAACAGTCCGATGAGATCAAAGACACAGAAGTTTATCAAGTTAACAACATCAGGGCAACAGTCGATGAGATCAAAGACACAGAAGTTTATTAAGTTAACATAATCGCGACAACAGTCGATGAGATGAAAGACACAGAAGTTTATCAAGTTAACAACATAGCGACAACAGTCAATGAGATCAAAGACACAGAAGTTTATCAAGTTAACAACATCGCGACAACAGTCGATGAGATCAAAGACACAGAAGTTTATCAAGTTAACACCATCCCGACAACAGTCCGATGAGATCAAAGACACAGAAGTTTAGCAAGTTAACACCATCCCGACAACAGTCCGATGAGATCAAAGACACAGAAGTTTAGCAAGTTAAACACCATCCTGACAACAGTCCGATGAGATCAAAGACACAGAAGTTTAGCAAGTTAACACCATCCCGACAACAGTCCGATGAGATCAAAGACACAGAAGTTTAGCAAGTTAACGCCATCCCGACAACAGTCCGATGAGATCAAAGACACAGAAGTTTAGCAAGTTAACACCATCCCGACAACAGTCCGATGAGATCAAAGACACAGAAGTTTAGCAAGTTAACACCATCCCGACAACAGTCCGATGAGATCAAAGACACAGAAGTTTAGCAAGTTAACACCATCCCGACAACAGTCCGATGAGATCAAAGACACAGAAGTTTAGCAAGTTAACACCATCCCGACAACAGTCCGATGAGATCAAAGACACAGAAGTTTAGCAAGTTAACACCATCCCGACAACAGTCCGATGAGATCAAAGACACAGAAGTTTAGCAAGTTAACGCCATCCCGACAACAGTCCGATGAGATCAAAGAAACAGAAGTTTAGCAAGCTGAAAGTATTAAGGTTGACAAGAGTGTTTACATTTTTTTATCTGATTATGATTACTGTTATTATTTATTTATTTTCGGTGCAAAAAATGCGACAACATTTAGCTTGGAGGCTCAAGCATACTTGGGACCTAAGACGCGCCAACAGTGAGGAATGCAGTCAGCGACTTATAGCTAGACTGCTTGCGTCAAGGTCAGCGAACCAGAGCTGACCAAGACCCTACTCCACCTCCAAGTGGTGGTCCTGGAAACAGGCTGCATCACTGCAGTCTGGCTGAGTGAGTAGAGATCAAAGAGGGAAGGCTAACCCGGTCCCAAAAATGCCGTGCTGAAGTCGGATGTGACGGGCCGAAAGGCGCAAATATCGCAGCTTCGCTGTAAATGGACACAACGCAACCAACGTCCTTTTCAGGACGAACGAAGAAGAAGAAGAAAAAATATCTGAATGACCCCAGTGAAATACATAGAAACAGGAAATGAACAAAACAATCAAAAATAAAATGAAAATAAAACTCATAAAGATGATGAAACGAACTAAACAACACATAGTAACACTAGGAAAAGTACAATAAATCAGCAAGTAAAAAATACGGAACAAGACAGAAAGAACTATCGACACACACAAAATATGGAACAAGACAGAAAGAAATATCGACATACAAAAATACAGAACAAGACAGAAAGAAATATCGACACAAAGAATATATGGAACAAGACAGAAAGAAATATCGACAGAAAAAATACGGAATAAGACAGAAAGAAATGTCGACACAAAGAATATATGGAACAAGACAGAAAGAAATATCGACAGAAAAAATACGGAAGAAGACAGAAAGAAATATCGACAGAAAAAATACGGAACAAGACAGAAAGAAATATCGACAGAAAAAATACGGAACAAGACAGAAAGAAATATCGACATACAAAAATTCACCAAACAACAAAAATAAAAGAACATGAAATAAATATAACAAAATAAATACATTTATAGTCTTGGTGTGAGATGAGAATTCAAAATACTGAAGAAAGAGCAGGGAGGAACGGAACTTGTCACACCACCCTTTAACGTGAAGTATCTCAGATTTCAATCCCCTAGGACAGTACCTGCTATGGCATTACCTATAGCTTTCCACTAAGGAAACGTTAGATTGGCAGAGTGGTTAGAAACTCTGCTTCTCGTTGTGAAGATATTGGGTTCCGGATTCAAAACCTGGTAGCGTGAAGATTCAGTTTATCAAGCTGTAAATGGGTACTTGACTTTGCTCTTAAGTTAAAGATAAAGGTTGTCCCATAGCAGATACTGTGTCGATACCGTGATTCGAACCCGCCACCTTTACCACGAGAAACCATAGCTCTAACCACTATGTCAATCGGACGCTCTGCTCTTAAGTTAAGGAAGTTTTTTTTTCTAATTTATTTATTTATTAATGTTGATGTTCCTCTATCTCTAAGAATTCCGCAACAAGAACCGGCTTGTAATGTTATGAATTGAGTTTCTCAACGCGTGGCCTATCCCATTGCCAGCTTTTTTTTCCCCCCACTCACATCTTCTTCAATAGTCAGACATTTCCTCCAGGCAACTCTCAGAATATAACACGTACAGTATTTTCACGAAATAGGTACAGCATAACAAAACTGGTACACACTAACCTTCTTGCACGCAAATTGTCATCCATCAGGCAGAAGTATCGTTAAACACGAGTAAGTAAACCGACAAAGCATGACGTGATAATTATGTTGTGCAGTTTCTATTGCATGTCAAGATGGCGGCACCATTTCTCCCTGTGTGTATTTCATTTCTTTCCATTCCTTTTAAATTTTATTTGATCTTTGTAGTCAAACTTATCATGACTTATGGTCTATGGCCAATGCGCCACGAAAAAAATTGAAAGGATTGTATGCTTTTTAAAAAATGGGTGTTTACTTTAGCTTGCACAATCCCAATGCTCTCCGTTTCTGTATTTTATTGGAAATGAATCATGAAAAGATTGCAAGGCGTGCACATTCTTTTAATGAGTGTTTCATTTAGTTTTCAAGGTGCAATGAGCTATTTTTCCGTACTTTCGAGAAAAGCTGATTGGTTTTTTCATTGTTCATTGCAGAAATTTCACTTAAACAATTAGTAAAATGGGATGAGCGATACTTAATGACAATCCAAACCACGTTTTCTCAGTTCCCCTGCAGTCACATGTCTATATCTAAATTGTTTGTTGACGATATGAATGGCGCCTGTATGTATTGACATGACCTGGATGTCTACATGGAAGGACTTCTAATCTATCGATTAATAGACAGTAAATATTGACGCTTCAAACGAAGCTCCACAATGGCGCAGTCTCCAGTACTGTCATTGATAGCTGCTCGACCTTCGACATTTTTAAATGATGAGGCTGCTTAAAAAAAAAATAGGTTTGATATGACAAAAATAGTGATGTGGCTGTCTATATCTGTCAGTCTGTCTATATATTTATCTGCCTGTCTGCATGACAGCCTACCTGTATGTCTGTATATTTGTCTAGCTATTTGTCTGTCTGCTTACCTATATGTCTTCTTCTTCTGCGTTCAGTTTGTAGTCATGCTAAATCTACAGTCGCCAGGACGAAGTTCACAGTCTTTTCCAGGTCAGCACGACAGCCCCAAAGCTTGCTTGAGCTCAGCATCCCCTGACCTATAGGTTTGTCTACTTGTCTGTCTGTCTATATGTCTGCCTGCGTGCTTATCTGTCTGTTCAACCCGCTATAATTATTATAATGTAAAGTAGTTTTTGAATATGATACTTTAAAAAACATATTTTATTATTACTTGATTATAGTTGTATGATATTTTCATCACTTAATAACTGAAGTGCCTGTGAGAACTAATGGGCCTCCAAAATTGTCAACACTTTGAACAATAAAGTTCGATCACTATTTCTCTCTATGTCTATCTGGTACGCTTTTTGTATTAATTCATATTAAGCTTAGGTCTAAGTCTTGCGCAATCTAAAAAATATATATTGTATGTTCAAGACACTTGCAATAAAATTAGTTTGGTTGGACATGAAAAAACAATTTATTGCATACAGTAAGCCCGCCGAGAGCTTAAATGACCGAGAGCTTAAATGACCGAGAGCTTAAATGACCGAGAGCATGAAGCCCGATCCATTTCACATTGTGATGCCTCTCAGTGCTTCAGGAAAGTGGTAATAAGTGGATGATCTTGCATCCTTGGCTGAAGCAAGGCCCTCCTATCACTTGAATCCCGGGCTAAATGGCCTGAATTGCCCCACCCCCCTTTTTTCTGGTAGGGCCTGCATACACGGCGACACTCGTTGTATGACGCAACAAAATCCAGACATAAGGCACACAATCTACCACGTGTCAAGTCAAAATTTATGAACAATATATTCAGACCCACTAATGAGCCACCTGACCGTCTCTCTTCTATCTCTTATGATGCACTTAAAACGCTCGACTTCAAGGGTACACCCCAGCCGCAGGGGTCCTCTTATTTGGGACTGATTATTCTGTCCCTTCTTCAGTTTAATTGTTTCATACTAAGCCCCGCTAGAAATAGCTTAGACTTATCTGATCGTCCATTCCCCGTAATGTCATATCGTGTTGCTGGAAGGACCCTTATTAGCCGTCAGCGTGTCGTGAATTATTTACTCAAAGTAATTATCAACACTGTGTTTTTTGTTTGAAACTTTAAGTTTATTTGAGCACCTAGATAATTTGATAACCATAAGAAATAAAAATAGTGTTTATGTGTGGGTGTGTGTGTGTGTGCATTATCAGTTTTACACACAAATAAGAATTTAAAACAACAACAATAAAATACTAGGTAAAGGTTCAGACATGTACATTAGAGTAACCTCTCGTTGTAATGTTTGTCTTGGTCATGTTCGAAAAGGTAAAGGTTCTTTTTCCTTTACAAAGGGGGGTCACTTTAACGCACATGTCTAAAGAGAGCCTTTACCAAATACACATAACACCTGTTTTTATGAAGCCAGGCTCTATCAGGATGTACGGTTGGACCTTATATCATCACACTTCAAGTCTCTAAGAAGCATGGACCTTCAAAGAATTTGCGCCATGTCTTCCTATTCCGTGCCATCCATTTACGATCATTATCCCTTTCATGGTTGTTCCCAGTTATCTTCTTCGTGTGTTTTTTCTATGTCCCTGTGCTTCTCGTACCCAGAGGATTCCACAGTAAGGACTGCCTTCTATTGTTATCAACATTGTTCTTCAGTGTGTATTCATCATCATCATCTCAACCCGTAACCCGTCATGGGTCGTAGGGGTGCCATGGTGGAAGCATCAGCAGACAGGGTCCTCCACTGCTCTCTACCCTCTATCCAGTGTGTATTATATCTAACAAAAACGTCTTCTTTTTTTTAACTCTTGTTCCATTGGCACCTGTCTATTTTGTCATCACTTCCACATTGGTGATCTTGTCATCACTTCCACATTGGTGATCTTGTCATCACTTCCACATTGGTGATCTTTATCACGTCACTTTAATTCTTCTCTTTCACGCACGGACCCATTTATAATTACTTGGTCGTTCCTCTTCTACCTTGGGGGTGTAGATGTTTGCCAGAGAGAGCGCCAAGTTATCCTTTCATCTGTCTTCCTTTTGGCCTGGTTGCACCCATTTGTGAAAGTCTGCAATTTCTTGGAACCCTTTTGACCAAACAATAAAATAAAGGAAAGGCACGAGAATTATGGAGAAGAAGCGTAGAGAGGGAACCGACAGAGGAATTACAGACATCAAATTCTCTTCTTCTTCTTTGATCCTTAGCCGCCGACCGTCTGTGGTAAAATCTGCGAGGATAATTACTCATTTCTATGGATTTTAGTCATAAAAACAACAATAAATAAAACCAGCCCGATTGTGTCTGACGGAATTGCTCTCACACGCCCGCCACTGCCTTTTGTGCAGTGCGAAAAGCCTATAGCATATATAATATACAACGCGCTGCATTTTCGGTTTCGCCAACGTACTACCGATGTTTAAACTTGTAAGATCTGCTGCATACACGGCCGCCTAACCGATAAAATTAATTAATTGGCGGAAGAGCGCCGCACAATACTATCTGAATTAACGTAATATTTTGTTTTTAACAGGTTAATCAGTAGTAAGTCTTACAATTTGGTAGTGAAACACGATAAAATTCAAATCATAAAACCCAACTTGTTAACCCGCCACGTCTACACCCGATTTGCCTGCCACACTCTGCCATGCGTATCTACACGCGGCGGCAAACGCCATCGGAGGCAAACACACAGACAGTTTGTCCCCACTCGTTGTAGAATTACTGGCGTCACTAAAACAAGTAGTATTTGAATCACATAGGCTAAGCGGGAGAGGAGAAAGGAGGAAATGGTGGTCTTGTGTAAAATATTATTTGACGAACGAACAGTGACAAAAATGAAAATCTTTATTAATAGGAAACTGAACATAAAACTTATATGATAAGATAGCTGAGACTCCCCTAAGCAAGAATAATGTTTTAAATAATATGATAGCCCCAGTATTAGTGAAGTTATGAAGGAAAAATAAAATGTCCAAGACGGTAGACCAGACAGACAGTCAACCTTACTTGAATTTTTCATAACGTTAAAGGGACGATCGCGTAGAAAGAGGCATTGAGGTGAATATTCAAATTCGCTTGAGTACAGAGAGTATAGGGTGAGAAGGGGGGGGGGGCGATAGGAAATTGGTTATCAACGAAACGTTTTTGTTGTATGGCAACTAACATAGGCTAGCCAATTAAATAGCAGACGCGGTGTAGTTTGGAATTGTTTTTTTGTTTTTCAAAAACTGCATTTTGAAATCTGGTAGTCGCCAGCTTCTGATTGGCTAGTGGTACCCAATATTAGCAAGGGGTTTTCCTTATTCAATTGCCAGTTGTCAAAAATAACTTACATTAAACATTTTGCTGAGATTCAGCTGTGGTAAATTTAAAGTAAAATAAATATTTCCCAGCCTGAGACCAGTGCAGAGTGAAACTGCGGCCATTGCTTTGCAAGTCAGCATCATTTGTTTATATTTCTTGAAATTGTGCGTTTTATTCCCTGTTACCGACTGGTGGCAGGAAGCCAGCTGAAAGTGAATACAGCCCTCAAGCCTCCATCCAGTCATTTCTACTATTATAAGAACACGGAGGAGCTTGAACGAGTGAAAGAGTCTGCATCTTCAGGAGAGAATTTCCTTATAAATAACCCCAGGTGATGTGCCATACATCTGGGTACATCTGACACTTTTGTAAAAAAATAACATTCACTGAGTTTCCCTATGATATTCAGGAATTTCAAGGGGTATGATGACACAACAGCCCCTCATACACAGTGACTCTCCCTTTTTTTTTTCATTGACTTAATCCCTGCGACCAAAGCCGTCTCTCCCCTGAAAAATTAATTGATTACTGTGACGCATAAAGTAATAAGTACTTTGTTACTTTCTCAAAACACTTTAATTTCATTGGCTACAGGCCTTCGACAGTTCTTTTCATAATTTGCAAGATTTTTTCATTTTACTTTTTTTTAATTCGTATCCTCTCAGTATTGCTTAATTACTTTGTTAGAATTTTAGTGTTGTGGTGTGAAAACGTGCGTGCCTACTGTTGTGTGACTATTTTAATATACTACTGACAATTTCAGTTAATTGTGATTTTTTAGCAATACTTGTACCAAGTGTTCGTACGTTAAGTACTAACCTTTGCATTTTCACTTACTTGGTGACGTTAATTAGTTTAAATTTTCGTGGGTTCGTATTTAAAATTGCTTTTGTTATTTTCCTTTTTAAACCACTCGCCAAAATAAAATGCATACCTATCAGACACAATGGCTAATTAAGGATGGTCTACGGCTGGGCCACCTGAACATTTACCATTTATTAGGCAAACTTCCTGAGCTTACACAAATTCTAAATAAAAATTTTCATGTTTTTGGACTTTCCGAAAGTCGCTTAAACGACAAAATATCAGATGGTGAAATTGCCCTAAATAGTTTTAAAACAGTTCGGCGAGACTCAAGTAGAAAGCTAGAAACAGGTATTGTAGTAGTATATATTTCCACTTCTATTAGTTATCGCCGCAGAAGCGATTTAGAGACAGCAGAGACCGAGTGCATATGGTTAGAAATAAATCTACCGACTCAGGGACAATTTCTAGTCGGGTATCTTTATAGAAATCCCAGTGCAGGAGCCATCTGGTATGAAGATTTCACCACTATGATGGATAAAGTATTTACCACTGCCAAAGAAATTATTCTTCTAGGCGATTTCAACATCGACATGCGCAACATAAACCAAACATGGGAAAACATCATCCTATCTTACAACCTAAAACAAATAGTCAACCAGCCTACCAGGGTAACAAATGCATCATCCACAATAATTGACCACATCTACGTCACCTGTGCAGACAATATTATAGAATGCTCTGTTCCTACTGTCGCGATGAGTGACCACTACCCTATATGTTGCACGTGGTCAAAGAATAAATATAAAGCTCCAAGAAATAAACATATCAGTATTAAATTTAGAAGTTTTAAACATTTCAACCGTGAACTATTTTTACATGATTTGCGAACTGCACCTCTTGCCAGTGTTTACCAGCTTTCTGATCCCGATGACGCCATTGCCCATTGGACACGTATCTTTCTTTGTGTGTTTGATAACCACGCACCAACTAAAGAAGTTCGTGTGAAACGACAGGTCAAATCTCCTTGGATCACACAAGCAGTGCTAGACGCCATGAGGCAGAGAGATCAAGCTCACAAAAACAAGGACTTTAACATATACAGAGAACAGAGGAACAACGTGCAATATTTAATTCGTAGAGAAAAAAAGAATTACTTTAAAAATTTGGTTCAGAACAAAACAAACAGTAAAGATATATGGAAAGCAATCAATACCTTAGCGAACAAGCGAAATCTGTCAGTCTCGTCAACCCCTAATACTTCATTTACTCCCACAGACTTCAGCAATTACCTTCAGGCAGAAATAAACAGTCTTAAATCTACAATACCAAATTCACCTTGTGACTTAGGCAGGCTGTCAGTATTTTGTGAGAACAAATGTACCAACACAATCCCATCCAACATTCCGTTTATGACAGTTAATGAAGTGTATAACTATCTTCTAGGACTTAAAGATAATAACTCATCAGGACTTGACGGAGTCAGTAATCGAATACTGCGTTATGCGGCTCCAGCTATTAGTGATTCGCTTACATACATATACAATCAATGTATCGCACGGAGCTACTTTCCGTGGCACTTTAAAGTCGCTAAGGTATATCCTCTCTTAAAACCTGGCTCTTCCGACAATAATAACCTTGGTAACTATAGGCCAATCTCCTTAATATCATCGCTATCCAAACCACTAGAAAAACACATACATAAAATAACACTACAACACCTAGTTTAACAACGGCTTGCTAATTGATAGTCAGTCGGGGTTTAGACCTAAACATTCATGTCACACAGCTCTAACTAAGATGATTGACAACTGGCACTTAAATATTAATAACGATAACATATGTGGGGCAGTTTTTGTAGACTTTAAAAAAGCATTTGATATGATAGATCACGCTATTTTAATTAGAAAACTAGAAACATCAAAAGTAAACCTTCAACTAGTGACGATAATTAAATCATTCCTGTCAGACAGAAAACATGTAGTTTCTTACAATAACTCTTGCTCATACCCAACCATAATAAATACCGGCGTTCCTCAGGGCTCTATTCTTGGGCCTCTACTTTTTGCCATATACATTAATGACCTTCCATTACACGTCGAACACGCATCCTGTGACCTATTTGCTGATGACTGTACTATCTACACGAGTGATACGAGTTGCAACACACTCGAACTATCGTTACAAAAAGATACAGACAATCTGATTAAGTGGAGCATCGGAAATCGCATGCTAATTAATATAATTAAAACAAAGTGCATGTTAATATCAACTAGACAAAAATTACAAAATTCTGAGAAAACAACACTTCAGATCTATATTGGTACCTCACCAATTGAAAACGTTAATGAACATAAAACTCTAGGAATAGTCGTTGACCAGCATCTTAATTGGAACTCACATGTTCATGCACTGACTAAGCAAACGGCACAGAAAGTTTACCAGTTAGCTAAAATCAAACATTTCCTAGATGAAGATGCACGAAAATTGTTCTATGTATCTCACATACAAACAAACCTTGACTATTGCTCCACAATCTGGGATGGTTGTTCTATGTCCAACACAAAAAGACTCCATTCACTACAAAAGCGTGCAGTGCGTCTAGTTTCTGACAACTGCCAAACACAGTGTGTAGATCTATATAAATATCTCAAAATACTGCCTCTAAGAAAGCGCTTTCTGTTCAACAAAGCTAAATTTGTTCACAAAATCCTGTCACAGAATGCTCCAACATATCTGTGGCCAATGTTCAAATACAGTGAAAGACGCAGTCAACGCCTTAACAAAATACAAGTGCCCAAGCCTAGGCTTGACTTATTCAAGAAAAGCTTAGCTTACTCTGCTGCTCATCTTTGGAACTATCTTCCACATTATCTAAAACATAACAACCTCAGTCCCTATTCATACAATCGTAAACTTTTCGAATACTTTATGAGTTCTGATTATCTGCCCCCCTAATATGATTATTTTTCCGAACAAATGGTATAATATCGAGTGTAGGTTTAATGATGATGTTAGTGCTTTTCAACATATTTTGTTTCATGGTAATACTTAGTTTTGTACTTTTCAACATATTTTATTTCATGTTTATAATTAATAAATAATAATAATAAATTCTTTAAGCGCCAAACACGGCGCATAAGGCAGAAACCAGTGCTCTCCAGGTTGTTCGTTGTGACGCCACTCCTCTTAGCTCTTGCACATTATTTAGGCCCAACGTTCTTCCTTCTCTTATTATTGTTCTTCTGAGTGTTTCTTTTGGTCTTCCTTTTTTCCGCTTACCCTCAGGAACCCAAGTGAGCGCCTGTAGTGGTATTCTGTTGTTTTGCATTCGTAGGACATGACCGATATATGACCATCGTCTTTTCCTTATATAGTCGGAGAGATATTTCTGCCTAGAGTCTTCTTTCCAACTGATGTTCATGAGTTTTCTAAGACATTTGTTCTCGAATGTATTCAGCTTGTTCTCCAATGATTTTGTTATTTTTCAATTCCCACAGCCGTATGTTAACACTGAGATAACATTTGAATTAAACAGACGAAGCTTGGTATGTATATTCAATGATCGTAATTTCCAAATGTTAGATAATCTATTGAAGGCGCTAGCTGCCAAAGCAATTCTAGTATGGATTTCTCTTGTTGTGTCACCATCCTGAGTCATTTTACTGCCTAAATAATTGAAACTTTCAACTTTCTGTAGTTTTTCCCCGTTCAAGATGATATCGAAGGTCTCGTTAGAAAAGTTCATAGCTTTAGTTTTAGAGGCATTTATTTGGAGACCAATTTTAACCGAGAGATGACACAAATTATTTATTGCTTCTTGGGATTGTCTTGGTGTTGAACTTAAGAATGCTACATCATCTGCGAAATCCAGGTCCCCCAGGAATTTTCCATTTGTCCATTTTTATACCCAATTGTTCATTGTGGGTATAGTTTCTCATAACCCAATCAATAGCTATTCCAAAAAGTAGTGGTGACATAATACAGCCTTGTTTCACCCCTGTTTCTACTGTAAACCATTCTGTATTCCCTTTATTTGTTCTAACACAACATCTTGCATTGTCATATAGCGCTTTGATTATATTCACATATTTTGTTGGAAAACCATAGATTGTAAGTATCTTCCACAATGATGGGCGGTGTAGACTATCAAAGGCTTTTTTGAAAATCGACGAAGGTGATAATAAGTGGCGATTGCCTTTCCACTGATTCTTCTATAATTGTTCTTAGTGTGAATATTTGATCAATACATGATCTTTTCGGCCTGAAACCCGCTTGTTCTTCTCTGATCTTTTCGTCAGCATGCAATTTAAGTCTTTCTAACATCATGCAACATAATAATTTTCCAGGTACTGATAATAGAGATATACCACGCCAGTTATTACAGTCTGATAGATCACCTTTCTTCGGTAACTTTACAATAATACTGTCTTTCCATTGTTGTGGTGGTTGTTCTTCTCTCCATACTTCATTTATAATATCTAAAATTCTCAAGAGGTTGTTGTCATTAACTGCTTTAATCATTTCCCCTGAAATTTCGTCAACTCCAGCAGCTTTAAAATTTTTTAATCTTTTAACGGCTTGTTTGATCTCGTCCAGCGTGAATTCATCGCAAGTTATTGGCAAAGTGGTTGTGGATGTTTCATTATTAAAATCAGGTGTTACTGTTGGTGGTGGTCTGTTTAGCACCTCCATGAAGTGCTCAGCCCATCTCTTCATTTGTTCTTTTTCTGTTGGTATTGAATTCCCTAATTTACCTTTAACAGGTGTTTCCATAGCAGTAGGCTGGTGACATAGTTGTTTTGTAATTTGATAAAGGCACCTACTATTACCAGTTCTTGCAGCATTTTCAGCTTCTACGGCCAGTTCATTGATGAAATGTCTTTTATCTCTTCGAGTTTTTTTCTTCACTTCTTTTGTTTATAATTAGATACTGTGAATGTGAGTATGCTATTATTTTACCTGTACAACGTTGAATTCCTTGAATTGATGGGTAAATTGTATGTGAGAATAAATGAAATCAGTATAAAAGACGGGAGAAAGGAAGGGCAGAATGTCAGACGGGCCTGCGTGCCCAATTCTCAACACTTTGAAAATAAAGTTCGTTCGTTCGTTCTATCTATCTATCTATCTATCTATCTATCTATCTATCTATCTATCTATCTATCTATCTATCTATCTATCTATCTATCTATCTATCTATCTATCTATTTATCTATCTAATCTATCTATCTATCTATCTATCTATCTATCTATCTATCTATCTATCTATCTATCTATCTATCTATCTATCTAATCTATGCATTAATGTTTATTTTTATTTTTATTTATTTTATTTTTACATTCATTATTATTATTATTATTCTTTTTTAATGTTAAAAACGTTTTTTAATTATGATGATTATTGCAAATGTAATATTACTTTTATAATGATAAATGCCTTAATTATGCTTAAAGTAAATGTGAGGATGAAAGGATATAGTATACATGATGAGAGAGAGAGGAAGGGCAGAATGTCAGACGGGCCTGCGTGCCCAATTCTTAACCCTTTGAAAATAAAGTTCGTTCGTTCGTTCGTTCGTTCGTTCCCTTTATAGGATTACAGTAGTAGCTGTGAACTGTTCTTCAGTGAAAAATATATCTTGATTTTAGTTGTGTGGACAGAAAGTCCAGTTGTTTTATTTCCCTCTTTCTGTAAACTATCTTGTCCTTATTTTCAAGACCTGTCCAAAAGATATGATTGGACAGGCAGATTAAATTGTAAACATTCAGTTCAAAAGAAAACTTAACACCTGTTTTATTAACTTTCTCATAAAAAAGTAAAGTGTTTGTGTGTTGTGTACTATCATCTCATTTCTCCCCTAGACAATAGGTACATCAGACACCCTACACTAGAGCCAACAGAGAGACCGTGAGAGATCTAGGGAGGTAGCGTTAGGTTCCCTGTACACAATTCATCATTATCATTTATAGAATCAGGGACCTACATTTGCTTGACCTCGCACGGTTTACTGCATACACTTATTTCATTCTTTGTCTTGCTTGCTCCGAGTAATTGGTTGGTGATGGTGTTCGCCCAAAAGATTCGGTGAATTTTTCTTAGGCATGTTGTGTGAAAAGAGGACAATTTCGACATTTCCTTCTCTGTAACTCTCCAGCATTCCGCACCATAGAGAAGCACAGAAAGCACACAGCTCTGATATAATCTTAATTTTGTGCTTGTCCTGTACTGAGAGGACTTCCAGCTGTTTTTTTTTTTTTTTTTTTTTGGTATAAAAACATCAAATTAATGATGCCGAAATGAGAAACGTGTCATTGTTTCCCGTACTGGTAAAGAGCTACGGGGAAAAACCTTTTTTTTTTAAATTGAAGGATCTAGAATTTGACAGAAATTTGTCTCGTGCTAACCTGAAAAGTACCAAACATCTAAAAGTATGGAAAACCGTTTGTATTGATTACGGTGTTGCATGAGGGTCCCTTTTTATGTAGTTATTTTTCCCCAGGAGCTCTAATCAGTTTGACTTCTTTGGTTTTAATGCTGGCAGGAGTTCGGTCAATTGTGTATTTTATAGCAATCATATTTTATAGCGTTAAAATATATTTTTTTTTTAAAGGAGTAGGAGATTTGTGGATAAACTTCGAGGTATTGAACAATTCGTGTTAAAGATACAATAAATCGATAAATGGTGCACACATTTTGACGTAAATATAGTAGTATTCGCGCAAGAAATTCGCTGTTGACTATCATACACAAGTCAAATTGGTTTGTAGATGCCTCCTGGCAAGGGATATGTCGTGTTCGGGCTTATAACACGTTCGATAGTTCACGTTCGGTTACCTGGTACATCAAGTATAGGAACGGACGGAAACGTGCAAGTTGGGAATTGCTAAGGTGGGTGACGTGCGGGGTGGTTCCTGAGGATCATTTGGGGGGACGAGGACAGAACAGGACAACTGATTCCTCAGGTATGTTGAAAGATGCGATAATGTTAAGTTATGTATAAGGTTGGCAACTTCATTATGTAAACACATAGCTACAGACACAACCGCTGCAAGACCACATAAATGCTTTGTTACAAGCTTCATGCAAGGAGGAGGAGGGGAGGGGGCTACTGCAATAACGCCTCCATGCTCCATAGGAAGCCAAAAGTAAAGGGATAAATACACTGATGAGGTGCTTTGGGCTATTACAATACCCATGTGGATCAGTCTGGGTCATCTTAAAAGCGCAATGGTTATGGTGACGTTGTGACACGGTTAGCAAACCCACATCAGACAACATACTGTAAACCGCCGCTGGTCTTTTAAAGTTTAGTCGGAAAACACCTGGAGCAACAATGGACTGAAAACATTCATTCATTCAATCAGTGAACTCCGAGTGTGAATTGGAAATGGTTTTATAGAACCCTATGAATTAATTTTTTTCTTTTAACTTCAAGGACATTGGTTGCACCATTTTCGGTTCTTTGGCGTTCTATAATAAACTTATGCCCAAAACCAATACACATCACACGCACACATATTGAAATGTCTACAGTAAATTATACGACCTCATTTGCACATTTTTTGGTTTATCAAGCAATTGGCATGATTTTTGAGTGAAATTGCGTGAAATCGCACTTCTTGAACATAAAACAGTTTATATCCGGTGCAACGCACACATTGTCAATCAGAGGTGTGTCTACAAAAATTATTGTGTGGTAAAGAAGGAAAAAGGAGTCTGCGAGTACATTTTATGACATTACAGCAAATCACAAATAGGATTTTTAAGTATTTCTGCAATGAAGCTACTCGAGGAAAACTATATCATTCTATTTCAAACCCACAAAAGAGGACTATTCACGCCTTGGGGATAAGCAAACGATCATTGCACCGCTGGATAGCGACATCTGAAATGTCTAATTCCAGTGTTTTACACACGAAAATTAGGCCAAGAGTGGTGGATAATTTTGACAGAGAATTGATCCGCAGAGAAATTTGCAATATGTTTCACAATAATGAGGCAGTGGCTTTAAGGAAATTGAAAATTTGGTTAAGAAAGAATAATGACATTGATATTTCCAAATCTACGCTATGGAGGACTATTAGGAGTTTGGGATTCACTTTTAGAAAATATGTTGGTGGTAGAAACCTTATTTGTGAGAAGCCTCATATAGTTGCAATGAGAAGCAAATATTTACGCGAGGTCAGAGAAATGAGAAGAGATTGTTATGATTTTGTGTATTTAGATGAAACTTGGATCAATGCGCACCACAGTAATGAACGAGAATGGCAATCATCTGATGGAACAACTAAGAGACTAGTACCAAGCAGCAAAGGACAGCGCCTAATAATTGCACATCCAGGAAGCAGCCATCATGGGCTTCTAAATAATACTGAACTCATATTTGTTTCAAAATCCACAGATAATAGGGATTACCATGCAGAGATGAATGGCAAGATATTTCAAGATTGGATTGTGAATCATGTACTTCCTTCCTTGGATAGACCGTGGTGTTTGATAATGGACAATGCCCATATCACAACGTTGTGGCACCAGAGATAAAGTTTCTAATTCACCAAGTATTAAAGATGTAATAAAGATTTGGCTGACCATAAACAACATTCCATTCAACGAAATGTCCATGAACCTGAATTACTTGGAATTGTAAAAAAAGACACAGCATACAAAGATATTTCACATAGACAAGGCAATCCATGAACATGGTCACAGATGTTTAAGATTACCTCCTTACCATTCTCACTTAAACCCAATAGAATTAGTATGGGCTAAAATTAAGGAACAGGTAGCAACAGAAAATAGAACGTTCAAATTAAAAGATGTTGAAATACTTATAAAAGCCGCCATCTCCAATATAGCCAGGGATTATTGGAAGAAAAGTGAGAACCATGTGTTACAAGAGGAAGAGGAATATTGGAAGAATGATGGTTTGTCCTTCATTCAGCCGAGATTGATTTTCAATTTCTCAGAGACATCTGATTATGATTCGGATGAAGTTTAATTTCTTTAAAGATGACCTTACCGTTATTTACAAGCACATTAGAGGAGCAACGTTCCATTATGATATTTATGAACCGCAAAGAGATGATACCCATTGAAATAATTAGATCAAGGAAGGTCCAGTTTGGTAGCGCATTAAATGTCAATGACAAACAATGTCACGAGTATTTCGCATGCAGATCATTTAAGAAATCATCTTCAACACGTATTCAATTGCAAACGTGATGGCCACATTATTGTAATAGTAGACACGCCTATGCCTAATCAATTCACAGAATCTGTGCATGAAGTGGTAAAATTTCTTTTCTCGATACACAATAATTAGTATGCCGACAAAGATCAAAGGATTTCATCCGTTTATGGGAACTGGACAAGATGCACAGATATAAAGTATATATTTGTTGGGTCTAACCCAATATAACATCGTATGCAAAAAATGGCATTAATACGTCCGTTAGACGGTTAATCAGATAATTACATTTGTTTTATCCCCTTATTTTTGAGGGCAAAGCTAGTGAAACTGTGTTTTACGTAAACACTTTCTATGGTAACTGTATTGGATGTGGTTTGCTGTTGTTTGCGTTGCTTTACTCTTGAGAAAAAGCGTTGGCATTTACATACATACATACATATGTATATATATATATAAAAGGGAAATGTAAAGGATCCCGTTACACGCCCATTGAGGCATATTGGGAATATGGTGTTAGGCCCATATTTTCTTGACCATCGACACACTAGGGGTGATGTGGTCAGCATCACGCCGGCCGCCTTAACCTTTCCAGAAGTTGCTCTGGTACCCAATTCGGGCTGGGTTGACCCAGCAGCCGTTTGCGGCCTAAAAAAATCCCTTGCTTCAGGGTCAGCGAACCAGAGCTGACCAAGACCATACTCCACCTCCAAGTGGTGGTCCTGGAAACAGGCTGCATCACTGCAGTCTGGCCGAGAGAGTAGGGATCGAAGAGGGAAGGCAAACCCGGTCCCAAAACATGCCGTGCGGAAGTCGGATGTGTCGGGCCGAAAGGCGCAAATGTCGCAGCTCAGCTGTAAACGGCGACACAATGCAACCAACGTCCTTCTCAGGACGAACGAAGAAGCAGAACGGGACGCACTTCGCCAAAACGAGGTAAAATTTTATTTTATAACAGAGTATTGTTTATTTTTATACTAACATTTATTTCATTTCTTAAATATACGTTTTTCGATTATTTTAGGTCTACATTACTCTTTAAACAAACAAAACGCACTGAGTGCTCATCTGTATTTCAACATTTGTCCCCCCTTAATTACCAACCAGAAGATTTTTAAAATATAAGTTTATCACGTTTTTGTAAAATACTTCAGTGAACATTACTGGCGAAAATTACAGTAAGATCCAACTCGGTAGCATGAAACTCAGTCTCGTAAGAGTACACTACAGTACGGCACGGTGTGGGGGAAGGGGAGGCAGGGAGGGGGGGGGAGGGATACCATGATGAAACTTAGCAACACCCTGAGAAATTTATAGAGCTCTCTCTCTCTCTCTCTCTCTCTCTCTATATATATATATATATATATATATATATATATATATAT
>JAMPIV010010737.1:40000-113042 GCA_024509875.1 Oreohelix idahoensis
TAATTACACTCTAATTGTCTCTTAAAATCATCCTCACACTTCCAGGGATTCCCCCTGTGGTGAAACTTATTGAGAACCCAGCATTGCACACTAAGCTTGGAGAAGTCACTTGAATCCCAGACGTGCTTATTTGGCTTTGACCTGGTTGAATGCACGCAGGAGGATCTCACTAGGGACCCAGTGCTTGGCAGGGGGAGATAAGAAGTGCCTCTGTGCAGGACATGACAATTCCTTGGGAGAGCTCAGAACCAGAGCCCATTATTTTAACTCTGGATAGTTGGAGAGCGGTCTTGGATGGCGGGGAATGCACAGTATGCCACGTGCTTCTTACTCGTAGCTTGGGACCAGATGCAACGATCTTTTAAATACAAGCCAAGCTGGAGAAACTGGAGCTCATGACTTCAACTCAACACGTTTCAGAATGGCAGAAAAGCCACAGGAAAAGCCTAGATCTACAGTGTAGATAATACCAAGGAGTCTTCAACTTGGTATTGGCTGCTAAAGAGCGAGAAGCTCAGCAGCTCTAGTTAAACAACAACAACAACAACAACAACAACAACAATTTTATATGTTGTTCATGAAATATAAATATTTTAAGTGTGTATACATCATTTTGAAACACCGTGTATAATGTAAATGCCTGTTTAACAAAAAACCTTACGCAGTTTTTACAAACTGCGTGACACTTGCCTGTGTTGACACATGCATCCAAAGATTACGCACACTTCTACAGAAACCAGAATTAATTTGACTGATTGATTGATTGATCAATTGCCTTATCGATAACGTGCTATCTATTTTCATTCATAAGTGTGATTTATAAGTAAATCACACGAGTGTGAACATCCGTCAGCAACCACACTTGACCATTGTCACGTCGCACACAGTTTTTCATGACTTATTTACAACCCATCTGTTTTCACAAATCACGTCTAGTGACCGTGTGAATTTCCACTTCTGACGAAACTCAAATAGTTGATCAATTATTCACTACTGCGCGTAACTATGTTTGGCGGTGAATACAGAATTTTGTTTCAATATTAGTTCGCCACTGTCTGGCAGCTACGTGTGGAACTATCCGGAGCTATTCACATTAGCTGAACTGTATTGTATGAAAAAACCAAATAGTGGTTAGTTTTTCACATTAGGTGGACAATGCTGAATCGAAAAAGAAAGTAGTGTTAAGTCTACCGATCTCGTTAAAAGTGATAGTTTAAAAAAATTAAAATTTCGATTAATTATGTCAGTGATTTTAAAATTAATTTACAGAAAAGGAAAGGGTTAGTTTGCTCAATTGTTATGAGAATAATGGTGACATTATAAATATAGATCATTTGTTAAGAATAGATATACCCAGGGAACTGCATAATATAGTTCAACAGTATTTAGCAAGAACAAAAAGTTAATATATAGTAATAGGTGGGTAAATAGCACATAGGGTGGTCTAGTTGTGTTATTATAAAACATATTACTTATGACAAATGAAAGTTGATTAAATATCAGATTAAGGATCTCACTCAGGCCGGAACACCAATCCATTATTACTTGTTTTTGTTTGGTATTTTTTAATAATTTTTTTAAATTTCTATTTTGGTTTGTTTTTGGTTTGTGTGTGTTTGTTTGTTTGTTTGTTGTTTTTGTTGATTTTGTTTTCGACATACATACACACACATTTCTATAATTTTGATTTGCCCTGTATACAACGTTTCAATCAGTCAATACCCTTTAGCTCCCTGAGGAGCATAGGACTTCAACAAACACATGCCAAGTCCTCCTGTCACATGACATCTGCTCAAGTTCTTTCCATGTTTTCCTCATCATTTTCACCTCTGTATCCAGCTCTCTTCTCCATGTGTTTTTTGGTCTACCTCTGCCTCTCTTTCCCTGTGGATTCCAGAACAAGGACTGCCTTGTAATGCTATCAACAGGTTTCCTCAGTGTGTGTCCTATCCATCGCCAGCGTCTTCTTCTCAACTCTTGTTCCACTGGCACTTGTCTGGTTCTTGTCATCAATTCCACATTTGTGACTTTGTATACAACGTTTGGACAAAAGAAATGATGCCAGTTTCACATATCGGCAATTATACAAATTATATGGACTTGAAAACACACATTTATCCTAATTATAACCCTTGAGGGGTTGAAAGGGATATTTTTGTCATCATCACATTAGAAAAAATGGCGACATACTCTTCTCTATCACCCTTCAGCTTTCCAAGAAGCATATGCCTACAGCCTCATGCGCCGTGCCATCAGCCCAAAATCTTTCCATGCCTTCCTCCAGTTCTTTTCTCTATGTATTCTTCGTCTACCGCTCTTACCTTGGAGATTTTAGAACAAGCACTGCCCTGTAATACTATCAATAAGTTTCCTCCGTGTATGTCCTATTCCTTCGCCAACGTTTTCTTCTACTATCTTCTTCCTCTGTCACGTGTCTTGTTCTGGTCATCAGTTCCACATTAGTGATCACGTCGTACCATTTCAATCTTTCTGTTCTATGCAAGCACCCATTTATGAAAATATGTAGCTTTTTGGTTGTTGTTTTTGTTGATCTCCATGCTTCAGAGCCATACAATAGGACTGACTTGACATTTGAGTTGAATAGATATATATTTTTTAATCGAACTTGATTTCTGTTGATGTCCATATATTTCCCAACGCCATGGGAGCTCCTCTTGCCCTTTGTATTCTTATTTTGATATTTGCGTCTGCCACCCCACCCTTTTTATTTTTCTCTGGTGATTCTTTAAGTGCCATCTTGTTATCGTGTTCTACATTAATTCTCATTATCTTTAACTTTAACTGTGTATTTTTAGACCCACGTGCTGTAACCTCTCACCAAGTATTTTCATTCTGTCATGCATCAAGTTACGTTCGCCAAAATTGATATTGTTAATCAGAATCGACCTCACTGAACTCCGGGCAACCTATAGCTGCTCAGTCTCCCTCAGCTAATGTCGAAGGGTATATGAATGCTAATTCTCTCCCCTAACCTCTCCTTCTGCATTTGTATTTCCCTAATTTGAATTTGCTGCAGTATCGACGACAGAGCACGATCTCCGTAGCTCCCGCGATGATTCAACACGTTCATAGGACAGAAGAACAAGATCGTCAAAATCTAGATCATGAAAGCTGTTTTGTTAAAGTTCCCAGCATAGACCCAGTTCTGATGGCTGATGTGGTGTATTCTACAGCATTCTACACAATCTGTGCTGTTCCTCGCCATTTTTTTTGTGTTATTTTACCTCTCGTGCTCTTCTCATGCTCTGATTCTTAATAATATTTAGGTCACATAACTTCATTCATAGTGCGATGGTCTTCACAATCGATGGTTCCAGGTTTTATTATAAAGATACGAAAATGGATGTTAATACATCATCGTAGCATGTATCCACTATTGTGGATGTCATTCAAAAACAGTTTCTTTTTAATCACGTCTACTCTAATTCGCTGTCTCCATTTCCTCTACTGTTATATTATCTGGTCCAGGACTTTGAGATTTCTTAATGTGATGCATGACGTCCGCAACTTCTGCCACAAGTATTCGTGATCCTTCACAAGTTGTCTTGGACATTAAATTCTGCTCTTGTATCACCATAGAGCTCCTTCCTGTAATCTATCGACCTTTTCATTACGTTCTCTTGACCTATTACTATTGTTCCTGTTGGATAATACTATATCTTAGTATAGTAAACACAATTTTGAAATTCTGAAACAGCCTTTGGTCTTCTTTGAATTTTGCCTGTATCCAGATAACCGGCTTCCCCATCCAGTTGAAACTGTATGCCACAAAGCTTCAACAAGTAAAATATGAACAAGTCAACTAAAGAAAATGGAACCGAGTCATCCAAGGCTGAAGCATGTCCTCCGGTATGAAGGCGCATGATGAAACTCAGAGAAACGCTGGCGATGGATAGGACACTTACTTACTTGGTCGTTCCCCTTCTACCGTGAGGTGTTGTCACGGGACGCGAGTAAGTCTGCATTTTAATTCTTAAAACCAGACATCGTCTTCATCAATCGTGGTAATCCGACCAATTTCGCATGGACTGTTTACATAACAATAGACAGTGGGTCAACAGATTATTGAGGTAATCGCTTCAACGTCTCGGTTGTGTTTACACAAAGCCAGTAACACCCAGTTAGTATTTTGGCTAGTATAGAAACATAATGTGCAGTCGTCCACAGAAGGCCAAGTAATTTTTCAATGAGTATTATAGTCAGTCGTTCAGACAAAGTAATTTGGATTAAGGCGGAGACTGAAAGTCTGAGCCAGGGGACAACATGAAAGCAGTATGAATACGCCTAAAATTATAACGAGGAAGAAATACAACACTGTACGTGCCCCAAAAGACGAACGCAGACAAGTTGTCTCGGATAAGCAAAATATGAGAGCGACCATAGCAAAATAATACAGGAAAATTTTACACAGTTTGAGGACGGAATGTCTGACTTTAGGAAAACAAACGAAATTTCACATGACACAGGAAGCGAACCCGAAAAAAATCGCCCTAGGCGATTCAGACGATATATAACCCAACTAGATTCATTGCTTGGATTGGTAAGAGAAACCATTCCGCCAACCAAGACTTGGGGTTCTAGATTTCACGAGAAAGAATCAAGACATTGTGTCAGTGAAATTCGTATAGGGACACCAAGTGGTAGAGAGACAGGGACCATTTGAGATACTCATCCTTAGTCTACTACGTGGTTGGCGTTAATCACAGGACAAGCTTTAGAGTAGGGCCGACCGAGATACTGCGACGACACGCATCTCACACGTAATTAACGGCAACAACCTACCAATACTCCACGGGGGTCAGAAAGGAATTTACCAGGCGGTGAAGGGTCTTTCTATCATCGACTACCCACCCAAAAAGAAAGCAGAAAAATACCAGAAGGATTGCTGCATTTCTAAATAGCTGTCCACGTGAAATTTAATGATCTGAAGTGGCAGTCGCCAACGGATGATTTTTACAACAAGTGCCTTTGAGAAATTTAATGATCTGAAGTGGCAGTCGCCAACGGATGATTTTTTACAACAAGTGCCTTTGAGAAACTATGATCAAAAGCTGCAAGAGCAGACGGGAGATTTTGTAACCCCAGTGCCTACCAAATTTATCGAGATCCTAAATTACATGCAGTAATGGACAGATTCTCCCTGTACAATTGATGCACCAACAAAATACGAATATACAACATATTTCCATCATCGTCACCACCTAAGCAAAATACCAAGACAACAAAAGGACATCATGCATAACAGACGAAGTCTCCACCCCCTAACATTGTGTTCAACCTCACCATGAATAAGACACCTCGGACGCTCGGGACAATGTCAACACAGGCATTGTGAAAGACAAAAATACAAGCCGTGGACACCTGGCGAAATCGAGTGAACCGTCCAATGTTATTGTAGGCAGACAAAGACTTGTCCATTGTGTTCAAACAACCAGAGTTTATTGACAGTTAGCAAGAGACCAAGAAACACAAGATATCCTTTTTGTTAGTATTTAGGAGTTACGTAAATTCATCATCATCACATAGGGTAGACTTTAGATTCATTTGTGTATTTTGCATTAACTAATATCTTTCTTCACAGGGATAGTTAATGTTATTTCTAGTTGCATTTGTATCAGTGTAATTGAATGTTGTTATATATTTTCAGAACATTAATAAAATGTTGTTGTTGTGTTTACCAACACACGTTATCACATATATAGAGAAGGAACGAAAGTGTGCGAAAGAGACATACTATTCTTCTTCTCTTTCTCTTCTGTTCACTCAGTGTAATAGGGGGGTGGGGGCTCGTTAGTATATATAGGGGGAGATAGAGTGGTAGGAGGTATATGTCACGAGATCCAGAATCACTGGGGCTATATGCTGGGAATTCATCCCAAAGTCTTATATTCACCTTCTCCACTCCTGCTGCTCATCTTCACCGGGTGCCAGGCGAATCTGAGCCATTGACAAAGCCGGCACCTCACAGATAACTCTCTTTGGTTACCCTCACAGGGGTAACTTTGTGACATAATTGTGGGCTGCAGTCCGGAATATACCTTGGGACTTGCCCTAGACTAAAACATTAAATAATTCTTTTTTGCAAATTTTGTATAAACCTATTCACTGTCTTCTATACTGTTCCTTATTCTACTTAGGTAGAGGGAAAGAACACAGAATAGAGTATTAGATAACTAGATATTCATATTAGATATTAAGATTAGATATTCATAGTATATTAAGAAAGACATTGACACATGTTAGAAGATTACACCGTATTAATTTATATGCACTTTATTACTGCATCTGGTTACCAATATTGATTTGTTGTCATCATTATAAATTTACCTGGATTTTTGGTAGTACCACGTGGGACTCGATCAAAAGGCATTGTTGAAGTCGGACGCTTTGAACGAGCGACCCGACATTGTGTATTCCTTTTGTTCACAAGTGGACAATAGCGACTAAGCCACTGAGACGAAACATTTTAGTATTGTTTTCTTGGTAGGCAGGCAGTTGATGGTCAGAAATATTTGACTGGTATTCTTAGCAAGCCTTAGAATTGTATTGCCAAGGTTTTCTTTACTATTGTCATTTACCTGTACGGCTGTAAAGGTTATAGCGAAGCATACGGGAAATTTGTTTTGGTTCTCCCTTTGGCCAAGGGCACAAATTTTTTCTTCGCCCTATATTTTTTTTCTCTCACATAATTTTGAGTAGCGATAGGCAGATTGAATTCTAGCTTGATCATGGCAGATTTGAGGCAAATTCGCGCTGCGATTATCCAGGAAGCAACTAGTTTAAAAACTAGAAAAAGGAGAACTTATGGAATATGTGGAAAAAATGTTAACGGCGCACAAAGAAGAGAGAAAAGACAAACTTGCAGAGCAAGAGAGAAAAGATAAACTAGCAGCAGAAGTAGAGCAAAGAAGATTGACATTAGCAGCGGAGAAGGAGGAGAGAGAAGCCAAGAAATTAGAAGCTGAGAGAGAGAGAGAGAGAGAGTATAGGAGATTCAAGGCAGAGTTAGAGAGAAAGAGAGAGAACACGAACTTCGGATGAAGAGGTTGCTTAAAGCATTTGAACTATCCACAAGAGTTGAACCAGAAATATGTATTTCGGCCCATGAAGTGGCAGACGAGCTATCATATCGCCTAAAGGACACACCATCTTCGCCTTGCATTACGACATATGCAAAGGAATCTGCTCGGAGAAACTGATTACGAGAAGGGCCGCAGTTGACCGGTATCAGGGGAAGAAAGACAACTTGCTTTGCAATCCACATAGACAGGAAACTCAAACACAACTCCTTCTCTCAGAATCAGAGGGAAGGTGAAAAATTGTGACGGTATTTTCCCATGAAAAATCACTACACCAGTGAGTGCCGAAACCGCCCTCCTCTCCATCGCTTGGCGTATATAGAAACCCGAACAATGAAGGACAAAGAGTCCAGGAGAAAAGAGGGGGAAAAATCACACCCGGCGGTGTAGTTAATTCAATGGATTCCAGACACCGATGCAGAGATAAGGAAAGTTATTAAAAGGCACAGAAGAACCCACTCTAATTGCGAGCGGTACCTTCGATGGATCTTGCAAGGGGACTTCGAATAAAAACAATTTCACCTGGTATCACAGGGAAGAAGAAAACAGGCACTTGTCTCCTGACATCAGGAGAACAATTATTACCTCACTCTACCGGCCCTTCTACGTGGAAAGAAGCGACCGGACAGGAACGGGCATTCGCTATTATCCACGGAAATAGACAGTTGCACACATCGCCTAAGTCTGCCTTTACCCAGGACGAGGAAAAGTCAGATCCTACCACTTTTAAAACTTACGGAGAGAAATGTGTGCCTTAGAAGGTATAACAACACATACGATTATCGGGACAGGGTGGACGACGGACACGGAGGCACCCCCCGACTCTCTTCAAAAGGAGGTAGAAGAGGATTATGAGGAGAAAAGTGTGGTAGAGCCGGCGGGGATACAGCAGCTCAACACCCATGGGACTCCGATTCTATATGTAGGCGAGACAAAAACTAAGCGGATAGAGAGAAGGAAAGACACAAGGCGACACAAGAGGAAACAGCTTGGGTGTACGCGCTTTATGCAAGGCACAGCGGCAGATGCGCGAAATTTACAAAACACACTGTACCCGATATAAATCGACAGATGGATAGCACCGTATCTTGAACTATGACCCTTCCAAGGGCAAAAAACACAAGATACGTGACATGGAGAAACAAAGGCCAACTTTGATCCGTCGTGGGATACAAAGATTGGTTAGCAGAAGAAAGAGGTGGGGAAACATTTTTTATTTAGACAGAGCGCAGCAAGACCCACTGAGAGTTAGTGTCAATAAGGATGGACCACGCAAAAGAAAGAAGAGGTTTACACCTGGCAAAACGAATATTACAAGGACCCTAATGCAAAGGGCGGAAAAAGGAAAAGTGATATTGTAGGGACGGCGACTAGCGCCCGGATTCCCTCGGAACACAACGTTGTCAATAGAGAAAGAGCGGAAGAGGTATTCGATTCCAGGCTGGAATTCGATTCGAAAATCAGTTCAAGACTGGTTAGATCAGAACAATTGACTGATGGAACTGTGGAAATTCAGGTCACAGGTAACGGCGATTCCTCCAATGATGGCGGCTATACGCCCGGACTCCATTGAAGGCAGATATGTCAAGGGAGAACTACGAACGGCAGTTTTAAATGATCATACATACGAAGTCATTTTAGGCTACAAATATGTGAGTTTAGGAGACACTCGTCAATCAAGAGTCACAGCTGCAGTGCAGACAAGTGACCAAGCGAAGGAGAAGAGACAAGGAGACGAGGTTCACTTCCATCCGCAAGAGCTGAGACAAGCTCAAATGAACGATAAATCGGTAGAACCGTGTTTTAAGAAGAGACTGAAGGGAGACAATCCACCAGAACCAGGAGACTGCTTTAAACAGCAAGGACAACTCCTTAGGAAAGTAGAAAAGCGCGGATATGAGTATAAGCAACTGGTAGTACCAGCACGATATAGATTTTATATCAGGGGTATGGGAAATGCTAGTGAATCTAGTGGTCAGGTCAGACAATTCATCACTACGCAAAGAATCGCCCACCATTGTTATTGGCAGGGAATCGCAGGGGACATGGATCAATTTATCCGATCAGGTCCTGAATGCCAGAGAGGGGCATCAAATCATGGGAAAAGTGAGGAAGCCACTGTTAAGGGAAACAGACTACGTATGAAGAAGAGGAGGCGTCAACATGACGGAGAATATAATACGATGGTCCTAAGTGTGAGCTAGAGATAGGCAAACAAGTTTTACTGTTTATGCATAGTAAACAGAAACAGGTTATGATTGGATGGCACGGGCCATACGCAATGGTCGAGGAGGCATCTCTAACCAATTATAAGTTGCCAATGGAGAATCATCTGGAAATATATAATATTATTCTGCTTTAAAGAGATATTGCCAGACACCTAACTGAAGCGGCCAACTTCAGGACACGAGCGGCCACAAAGCATTTGACCAAACGAAAGCCGAACTCAGCACTGCAGCCCCATGCGGCTCGACAGTCATCTGCAGGTGTGCAGAAAATCACAACACTCTCTACGAACGTAGTCGAGCCGGGGCGACAACTCTTGACTACGGTCACGATATTGAAACAGGAAAGGGAGCAGCTCTTTATAGCTGATGCAGGAGAAGCAACTGAGGAAGATTGCGAGAAGAACGATTTGAACGAGGAGAAGGATGGTGGAAACGAGGAAGATGAGGGGGATAGTGATAGCGAGGAGATAACATCAGCCGGACAATAGGGAATGTAAAATGCATCCTGACTCGCAGGAGTCTTCCCAAGCTAAGACTTCGTGTGGGGGACATATGTCACGGGACGCGAGTAAGTCTGCATTTTAATTCTTAAAACCAGACATCGTCTTCATCAATCGTGTTGGTAATCCGACCAATTTCGCATGGACTGTTTACATAACAATAGACAGTGGGTCAACAGATTATTGAGAGGTAATCGCTTCAAACGTCTCGGTTGTGTTTACACAAAGCCAGTAATACCCAATTAGTATTTTGGCTAGTAGTATAACATAATGTGCATTCGGCGACAGGTGGCCAAGTGATTTGACAATGAGTATTGTGGTCAGTCGTTCAGACAAAGTAATATTGGATTAAAGGAGACTGAAAGTCTGAGCCAGGGACAACATGAAAGCAGTATGAATACGAAATTATAACGAGAAGAACAACACTGTACGTGCCCCAAAAGACGAACGCAGACACGTTGTCTCGGATCAGCAAAATATGAGAGCGACCATAGCAAAATAATACGGGAAATTTTGCACAGGTTGACGACGGAATGGCAGACTCTAGGAAAACAAACGAAAATTCACATAACACAGGAAGCGAACCCGAAAACTCGCCCTAGGCGATCCAGACGATATATAACCCAACTATATTCATTGCTTGGCATTGGTAAGAGAAACCATTCCGCCAACAAACAAGACTTGGGGTTATAGATTTCACGAGAAAGAATCAAGACATTGTGTCAGTGAAATTCGTATAGGGACACCAAGTGGTAGAGACAGGGACCATTTGAGATACTCATCCTTAGTCTACTACGTGGTTGGCGTTAATCACCGGACAAGCTTTAGAGTAGGGCCGACCGAGATACTGCGACGACACGCATCTCACACGTAATTAACGGCAACAACCTACGAATACTCCACGGGGGTCAGAAAGGAATTTACCAGGCGGTGAAGGGTCTTTCTATCATCGACTACCCACCCAAAAAGAAAGCAGAAAATACCCAGAAGGATTGCTGCATTTCTAAATAGCTGTCCACGTGAAATCTAATGATCTGAAGTGGCAGTCGCCAACGGATGATTTTTACAACAAGTGCCTTTGAGAAATTTAATGATCTGAAGTGGCAGTCGCCAACGGATGATTTTTTACAACAAGTGCCTTTGAGAAACTATGATCAAAAGCTGCAAGAGCAGACGGGAGATTTTGTAACCCCAGTGCCTACCAAATTTATCGAGATCCTAAATTACATGCAGTAATGGACAGATTCTCCCTGTACAATTGATGCACCAACAAATACGAATATACAACCATATTTCCATCATCGTCACCACATAAGCAAAATACCAAGACAACAAAGGACATCTGCATAACAGACGAAGTCTCACCCGCCTAACATTGTGTTCAACCTCACCCATGAATAAGACACCTCGGACGCTCGGGACAATGTCAACACAGGCATTGTGAAAGACAAAATACAAGCCGTGGACACCTGGCGAAATCGAGTGAACCGTCCAATGTTATTGTAGGCAGACAAAGACTTGTCCATTGTGTTCAAACAACCAGAGTTTATTGACAGTTAGCAAGAGACCAAGAAACACAAGATATCCTTTTTGTTAGTATTTAGGAGTTACTTAAATTCATCATCATCACATAGGGTAGACTTTAGATTCATTTGTGTATTTTGCATTAACTAATATCTTTCTTCACAGGGCTAGTTAATGTTATTTCTAGTTGCATTTGTATCAGTGTAATTGAATGTTGTTATATTTCAGAACATTAATAAATGTTGTAGTTGTGTTTACCAACACACGTTATCACATATATAGAGAAGGAACGAAAGTGTGCGAAAGAGACATACTGTTCTTCTTCTCTTTCTCTTCTGTTCACTCAGTGTAATAGGGGAGTGGGGGCTCGTTAGTATATAGAGGGGGAGATAGAGTGGTAGGAGGTATATGTCACGAGATCCAGAATCACTGGGGCTATATGCTGGGAATTCATCCCAAAGTCTTATATTCACCTTCTCCACTCCTGCTGCTCATCTTCAACCGGGTGCCAGGCGAATCTGAGCCATTGACAAAGCCGGCACCTCACAGATAACTCTCTTTGGTTACCCTCACAGGGGTAACTTTGTGACAGGTGTAGAGGTTTGGAAGAGAGAGCGCCAGACTATTCTATCAGTGGATAGGACACACACTACGGAAAACTATTGAAAGCATTAGCGGGCAAGCCTTGTTCTGGAATCCCCAGGTTAAGAGAAGCATAGGTAGAGAGATAAACATATGGAGAAGAGAACTGGAGAGAGAAATGAAAATGACGAGGAGAACATGGAAATATTTTTCTGCTGATTGCACAGGGCAGGAAGATTTGTTATGCGTCTGTTGAAGACCTATGCTCCTTGGGCAGTTGAAGCGTATTGAATGAATTAATGTGTGTCCAAATACCGTTGGTTGCATTTGGCTGTTCGGTCTCCATAAAGGTAAACAGTAAAATAGTTGTGTCCTATTAAAACAAGCGTAAAAATGGACTACCACAGACTGACATAAAAATCTATACATTGTTGATATCTCTTTCATAGAATGACCTAAATAATCGGAAAACAGAAGGAAATCATGGGCTTAATCGTTTTATGTCGTACTTATCCAAACTAAGTGTCATTGACGCCGATCACGTGGGACAAATTGTTAACTTTTGGCTGTCCTAGTGTCTTCAATCCTGAGAAGTGTTTAAATATTGCCATCCTCTTGGTCTCAAGACTTGTTTATCGAACTTCAGACTAGCGATCCGACACTGTTTCTATTGTGTCTAGTACCATAGTTGTCGATGTTGTTGAGGATCGCTTTCCTGTTGTCCAAAGAGATGACACACTCGATACCCTCACAGGCAGGTAAGGACACATAACGATCGTCCAGACCAGAAGTTGTGTTGGCAAGTGGCCCTCGAGGCAAGGGAATTGAGAGACGGAGGACAAGACTACTCCACTAGTACTCGGTAGCTCCCAAACGCTTTCCTTGAGAACTTTATCGCCTCAATCGAGAGAGTCTTCAGAAGGTGAGACGATCAACGCATTGTGACTAGCTGTCCTAATCAAATACAGACATTCAGGGTCTCCACAAAGTTGTGTGTCATGTAGCTAAATATCATTTATTTTTTTTTTATTATAATGAATGCATCACTTCTTAAATAAGTCTTAACAATATTTTTTCGATTTTTATTGATGTTCAATGTATCTGGCCGAATGAAGTTAGGGTCATTTCGAATTCGTGGTATAAGGTATTCCGCCGCAGGCGACCTTTGTCTTTACTGACTGTGTGTGGTACACCACTTTGAGTGGAGACCTCCCAGTAACAAAGACTTCTGTGTCCGTCTCAGATTTTGCTCTTTTCCTCAGACCTACTGGTCCTGAGTGTTCCTCTATAAATGCCTTTGTGCAGATGAGGAAGGACATCCCTCGAAACCTTCGGGTATGTGAGGCTCTGTCCATTTTTGGCTGGAATGACGTCTCGATGGTTCGGTGGTTTTATGGCAAATATGAGTACACATGAGGGCAAGTTCGGGCACAATGGGCTAATCACCTGTTTGCCAAGTCACTTCGATTACATGTCCTGCCCATGGGCTTTGTGCACTTGGGTCCCCTCTACACCTCGTTTCACGGGGTAGAAGAGGTTCCGATTATGAGATGATGAGATGAGGTATAAGGTATTCTAAAACCTGCTACTTTCACCGAGAAACTCATGATTTCGAAAGTTCCCCCCCCCCCCCCCAAAAGGCGAAAACAGTTGGGTTCAGTTGATTTTGTGGGTTGTGGTAAAGGTAAACGTTGTCCCGTAGCAGATAATGCCGTAGAGGAATGAAGTGTTAGAGACTTCTCTATACTACATCTCATCTTTATTATATTGAGTTACCGGTTCCCCTCCTCGCTGTTCTTCCCTAACTCGAGAGCAGACAAATACCCATTTACAGTGTCACGGATTGCCTCCCCTGCTTTGCAGTAGTGGCCCAGCAGTGACCAAAACTCAAGAGTATCTCATATTGGCTTCCAAGGTATCTATCTGCGCTCAAGATTACTCTTGGTAGAGATGTAGATAGAAGATTAATGACACTTCTACCTTAAGGGAGAATTCACAAGATATTTCCAGAAGTCACGAACAATGATGCATAGGGCTGAACAATTGTTAACGCATTATATCTGGTCCGTCGCCTTTTGTGAAGGATTTAAGCAATGGTTTAACCCGTTCAAGCCCCCAGTTGGTGTAATCCAACGAAATTCCTCTTATAAGTAATAGCTCTATTTAGAGGTAAATATATGTCTGGGTATATATATATATATATATATATATATATATATATATATATATATATATATATATATATATATATATATATATATATATATATATATATATATATATATATATATCTTAATTATTCTGGCTCATACGTTTGCTTTCATACATATAAAACACTGAATCGACTATGATTGTTTAGTTTTAAAACAAAATGTAACAATTTTAATAATGCATTAGTCTTTAACTTCAGTGCTTCAAATCAACTGGCTATAGGAGGAAGTATGTTTCCACATAAGAGAATACCCAAGGCAACGTGGATATCACCAGACCATAGAACAGAAAATCAGATTGATCATATATGCATAAACAAGAAGTTTAGATCATCATTGCAGGATGTAAAGGTATATAGAGGAGCAGATGTGGCATCAGATCACCACCTTCTGATAGCCAAAAAAATTAAACTCAAGAGATATGCAACAATGCAAAATTATAGACAACAATTTAATGTAGGACATCTAAGAAATCAAGAAACAAGAGACAAATTTGCGGTCACAATATCCAACAAATTCCAATTGCTCCAACAGCTGGAAGATGCAGAGAATACAGAAGACTATTGGCAGCAAATCAAAACGGTATGGAATGAGACATGTGAAGAAATACTGGGGAAAAGGGAAAGACAACAAAAAGCATGGATAACAACAGAAACCATCAATAAGATAAAAGACAGGAAAAACAAAAAAGCAGATTTAAACACACGCAAAACCAGAATATGAGTTATCTACCCTTCCAAGATGGAGGTGAAATTCGTTTCTCACCTTAGACGCCGAAAGAAAAACATCAGGAATGTATATATTTCGATGGATATCACCATGTTATGTTAAATTATAGAATAAACGATACACCAGAGTATCTAGTGGTGTAGATATTTTCCTATAACTGACCTCGAAACCCTCGAATCGGTCGGTTGGATCGGAGGGTTGATCAGTGAGTTAACAATTCACTATCGTAAAACAAGCTATTGTTACCGAAACAGAACCAGGCTCGACAGTAAACATGACTCACTCTAATATCTTGGGGGCTAAGGAGATTTCTAAAATTGGATACTGGAATGTAAGAACTATGTATCAAGACGGAAAATTGGAAGAAGTAATTAAAGAAATGGATAATTATAAGTTGGACTTATTGGGTGTCAGCGAGTGTAGATGGACGGGGAAGGGCATAAAATATATTTCAGAAGAAAAAAAGCAAATTATATACTCTGGTAGTAATGATAATCGTCACACAGAGGGAGTAGCCATCTTAATGACACAGAAAGCAGCAGCATCGCTTATCAGCTGGGTACCTATCAATGAGAGGCTAATATTAGCTAGATTTCAGACACGATTTTTCGAGCTCTCAATTGTACAATGTTATGCACCAACTAACGACGCTCTTGATACCACAAAAGATGACTTCTATGAAGCACTTCTAAGTACCATCTAATATGTGAATATAATCAAAGCGCTATATGACAATGCAAGATGTTGTGTTAGAACAAATAAAGGGAATACAGAATGGTTTACAGTAGAAACAGGTGTGAAACAAGGCTGTATTATGTCACCACTACTTTTTGGAATAGCTATTGATTGGGTTATGAGAAACTATACCCACAATGAACAATTGGGTATAAAATGGACAAATGGAAAATTCCTGGGGGACCTGGATTTCGCAGATGATGTAGCATTCTTAAGTTCAACACCAAGACAATCCCAAGAAGCAATAAATAATTTGTGTCATCTCTCGGTTAAAATTGGTCTCCAAATAAATGCCTCTAAAACTAAAGCTATGAACTTTTCTAACGAGACCTTTGATATCATCTTGAACGGGGAAAAAACTACAGAAAGTTGAAAGTTTCAATTATTTAGGCAGTAAAATGACTCAGGATGGTGACACAACAAGAGAAATCCATACTAGAATTGCTTTGGCAGCTAGCGCCTTCAATAGATTATCTAACATTTGGAAATTACGATCATTGAATATACATACCAAGCTTCGTCTGTTTAATTCAAATGTTATCTCAGTGTTAACATACGGCTGTGAGAGTTGGAAAATAACAAAATCATTGGAGAACAAGCTGAATACATTCGAGAACAAATGTCTTAGAAAACTCATGAACATCAGTTGGAAAGAATTCAAGACTAATCGACAAATAAGAGAAGACTCTAGGCAGAAATATGTCTCCGACTATATAAGGAAAAGACGATGGTCATATATCGGTCATGTCCTACGAATGCAAAAACAACAGAATACCACTACAGGCGCTCACTTGGGTTCCTGAGGGTAAGCGGAAAAAAGGAAGACCAAAAGAAACACTCAGAAGAACAATAATAAGAGAAGGAAGAACGTTGGGCCTAAATAATGTGCAAGAGCTAAGAGGAGTGGCGTCACAACGAACAACCTGGAGAGCGCTGGTTTCTGCCTTATGCGCCGTGTTTGGCGCTTAAAGAATTTATTATTATTATTATTAAAACCAGAAGTTCCAAAGCCAAGGCTCAAGAAGTGTACACAGAAGCAAACAAAGAAGTAAAAAGAAGTATCAAAAGAGACAAGAGGAAGTATATTGAGGAGTTGGCAAGAGAGGCAGAAGATGCTGCAGGAAAAGGGAATATGAGAGAACTGTATAACAGCACAAAGAAGCTAACGGGGAAATACAAGCAAACAAGTTGCTTCATAAAAGACAAGAATGGAAAACTGCTCAGCAATATACAAGAGCAAATGAAGAGGTGGACAGAATATTTTGAGGACCTTCTCAATAGACCAGCTCCACAAACAACCCCCCGGACATCCAGCCAGCAGAACAAGAGCTACAAATTAACGGTGAAAGACCAACGAAGGAAGAAATAAAGAAAGCCATAAAGCTTCTAAGAGATGGAAAAGCGTCTGGACCTGATGGCATTCCAGCAGAGGCCATCAAAGCAGATATCAACACGGCTACAGAGATGTTATATAAATTACTTGGTAAAGTCTGGGAAAAGGAAGAGATACCAGCAGAATGGAAGGAAGGATATCTGGTTAAGTTGCCTAAGAAGGGAAATTTACAAGAGTGCACAAATTATAGAGGAATAATGTTACTTTCAGTGCCAGGAAAAGTATTTTAAACAGGATTATCCTTGAAAGATTAAAAGAGTCCATAGACAAGAAACTGAGAGATGAACAATCAGGTTTTCTACAAAACAGATCCTGTACAGACCAGATAGCCACTTTGAGAATAATAGTTGAACAAAGTCTGGAATGGAATTCACCACTATACTTCGGATTTGTGGACTACGAAAAGGCATTTGACAGTGTAGACAGAGAATCACTTTGGAAATTGTTGAGGCTTTATGGAGTTCCCCTGAAGATCCTTAATTTAATAAAGAAAACATATGAAGACATGACATGCAGAGTTCTTCATGAAGGACAGCTTACAGAACCGTTTGGGATAAGAACAGGAGTGCGACAGTGATGCCTCTTGTCTCCATTTCTTTTCTTACTAGCAATAAACTGGGTTACGAGAACATCGCCAACACACAACAGAAATGGAATCCAGTGGACTCTGACTAAGCAGTTGGATGATCTGGATTTTGCTGATGACTTAGCTGTTCTGTCCCATAACCGTAATCAGATGCAGGGCAAATTGAAAACACTCGATGAGAGGTCACAGCAATTGGGTCTGAAAATACACAGGGAAAAGACAAAGATAATGAGAATAAATGCAGGTAATGATAACAGGGTTGAACTTGAAGAAGCACCAACACAAGATGTAGAATCGTACACATATCTTGGCAGCAATATAGACAAAGTTGGAGGGACAGACAGTGATATCAAAATAAGAATACAAAAGGCAAGAGAAGCTTTCATTGCATTGGGAAATATATGGAGATCAAGAGAAATTGGATCCAACACGAAAATAAGAATCTTCAACTCAAATGTGAAGTCAGTCCTATTGTATGGCTCTGAGACATGGAGAACAACAAAGACAACTACCAAAAAGCTACAGACTTTCATAAATGGGTGCTTGCGTAGAATAGAGGGATTAAAATAGTATGACAAGGTTACCAACGTGGAACTGATGACAAGAACTAGACAAGTGCCAGGGGAACAAGAGATGAGAAGAAGACGATGGCGATGGATAGGACACACACTGAGGAAACCTATTGATAGCATTACAAGGCAGTCCTTGTTCTGGAACCCCCAGGGCAAGAGAAGCAGAGGTAGACCAAGAAGCACATGGAGAAGAGAGCTGGAAACAGAGGTGAAAATGATGAGGAGAACGTGGAAAGAACTTGAGATGATGGCACGTGACAAGAGGACTTGGAAGGTGTTTGTTGAAGGCCTATGCCTCTTTGGGAGTAGAGGTTTATGAATGAATGATTAGTCTTTAACAGTTAAATTTAATATGGAAAATTTGGTGAAATTTAGATAAAAGTTTTCGTCAAGGACACTGTCATGAAATATTCTAATCCACATATATAAATTATTAGGTAAATATGAAGCCTAACAAATAAAATTAATAAAGAGAAGAGCAATGGTAAAATAACAGTGCTGTCACAAAGAATGTACTCGAAATCCCCCTTGTTTTCTGCTTCGTCTGCAAATTGTAACGCTTTCACGTTGATATAAAAGCTTACTGTATTATTACCCGCCTTCTTCAATGAAACGTGTGCTGCATTTCTAAGAAAAACATTGAGACGTACTGCGTAATGACCTAAATTAATCCTAACATTAATTATACTGCGTTACCAAAACGAACGAACAGATGGACAAAAGGATAAAAAGAGAAGGGAGAGGCAGAAAGCCGAACACTAAACACGCTTCGCGCGATACATAAATGCTGCCATCACGCGTGTAAGACTACAAGCACTAACTTTTTTTCAGACGGACAGTGATAAAATACACTACCCTTTCCCAGAGTTGGGTTTATAAATCATAAAAAACTCTTATTAGAAAAGATAACATTAGATGGGTTTACGGTTGAGAACATAACAGTACCCAGACAGCACATCTTCGAAACAGGAGGTAGAAGAAATTGCATATTTTGAATGCAGCCACGTAGCTCCTTTAAATTTGTATTTTTGGGTTCCTTAGGGCTTGCTGACAAATAATATGTAAAACGTTACGCAAATAGTCCAGGAATTAATAAATTATACCCAAAATAAAATATTGGGGGTGCCTGACAGCATAAAATCATTTCTGCTCATAAGATTTTTTTTTAACGTGTTTGAAAGAAATTTACGTTACAGAAATAGCCTACCATGTAAACTCCAAATTGATTGGAGCGCAACAAATGAAAGCCTAACCACGATTGGTCGGGCTATAAATACTATCTTGGTTGTTAGGGGAAACGGGGAAAGGTAACATTTTTTCAAACACTTGTCGAAACGGGGCTCATTGGTCAGACTCGCTGATATACACACTTGGGAGCGTTAGTTCGAAACCACTTGTTTAAAATAGCTTGATAAAGCATCAGTGCGTTGAAGCCAGCTTATATTTGGCTAAATAAAAGCCTGGAAGATAAGCAGATGGGAATTTGTGCCAGTTTGTGCCAGAATTCATTGCTAATCAACGTATCTGTGTTTATTCGTATGAATTGTGGGACAGTGGTCTTGATGGTACTGAGCAGCACCTAGTCAGAGCTTTGCTGAATCCAGTGTCGGACAGCATACTCCTTGGTCCTTTTAGCTATCAGTGAGGTGTCTCCAGAGCCCAGAGGAGAATTCGAGCAGAGGAGTCCTTTCCTGCCGCCATCACGCCAGATAAGCTAACTTGGCCAGCTGAGCTCAACATTATGTCCCCTCATCTTGAAATGACTTAGTAAAAATAATATTAAGAGGGGAATTTACTTGTCTTAAAATCAGGAACTGTGAACATCTCCAATACTAGTCCCTAAAGACAAACTATTGAAGTCATGATGACAAATACCAACAGAGCTTGAACAAAACAAAACCAGTATTACCTCATTTTACTACTACACAACTGACACACATAGAACATTTGGAATAATATATGTCACTACAATATTCATATTAAATACATTCTGTACATAACTTGTAATTTAAATTGATTGTGATTCCTGGTTCCCTTGTAGTTGAATCAGGACACATATTCATTCATGCCAGTAATGAATACATATTGTTATTTGAAAGTTTATCAGTGACTCTTTTAAGATATCTTTGTAGAGTGTTATATGTATGTGAGTGTCACAGTGTTGTCAAGAGTAGTGGATTAAATTAAATTGTTTATCTGTCTGTTGTTGTGACTTACACTTCACCATACTCATACCCTAGACACATAACGTAGCATCACACTATTCCAGAATAATTCTGACTGAGATATATAGATATGTGGTAGCAAGTAAGGTTATCTATAATACACTCCTCTTAATAGATATAGATACCTTCACAGCTGATCTCAGTCAGTACACTAAGTTCCCTATAAGTATTTATAACATCCCACTTCACCATAGACACGTAGGTGAGGATTTATCAAAAGTCCGTTGCTTTCACCTATTTTACAAGAAACTTAACTCTAGCTGAGTCCGGCAGCTGTGGTTCATCAGTTATGTGATGACGAAAGTCTTCTCCACACTCTCTTCCACTGTAGGCGGTTAGGGTGGATTCTTTTCTCTCACACTAGCGGAGTTAGTACCACAAAGCCTCTGATGGCTTGTAACAACGAACTTTAGGAAAATATAAAAACAAATACCTTCTGCTAAGTACATTTGTTTGGAGCACTCTAACAGGCTCACGTTCCCGTTATCCGCCCACCAATGTTAAACTCTCAGAAGAATTTAATTCTCGAGCATGCACAACTTAATTCCGAGAAGATGGTTAAACTTCACCAATATTCCTCTGAGGATTAACTGGTACATGTGACTGTGAGAATATGATTTGTGCCTGAACTAACATTAACGTGTTACATACATCTCAAAAATAATATGCTACACTTGAGGCACACATGATGTAATCATCATTCATTACTGCTCCAGTCGGAGTGCTGGGGTCACCTCTGCTGTCGGGTTTCCGCTCGACTAGTCAGAAACAATCACCAGCTCTTGCAGCAGTTGTTCATGCATAAACTGTTTTCATATGTTGAGGTTGCCAGCCTCATATATAACCACTTAGAAGGAAACCTGTAAAATTTACATTAGTAAATAAATTGTTTACACTTACCCCACAATTTTGGGAATACACAATCTCCTTGCACAGTTTTAGACTGGACACAGCTCTGTATTAGATGCTTCGAATCACTTAGGTCTGGAAATTAGAGTTAATTCCTCTGACGGCGGGTGTTCTGCGAAATCACTGGCCTGAGAAAACTTGTGTTTAATTCCTCTATGACCTGGTCTGGAAAATTAGAGTTAATTCCTCTGACGGCGGGTGTTCTTTTTTAAATCACGTTTTTCAAAATATTAAATTTAAAGTCTTTATATATTTTACTTGTTATAAGGTAACATTGTCCTGAAAATGTAATGAAAATACCGAAAACTTAAAACCAAACAATGTATTATTATTGACCAAACTTGCCAAATTTTTTATCTCAAACATTTAACATAACAAGTGCTATCTCATTTAAGCAAAAAACATAAACATTGCTAAAATGGAATTATCGATTATTTTTTAAAATCAATTAATGGACTACAAAATTTAACCGATTAATCGATTAATTTATCGTTAAAGGTCCCAGCCCTACGTTTTACCACTCATAAATTCTACGGCTGAATATTTTAGAAGAGAGAAAGAAAATAGAATGGTATAAGCAAGAAAGAATGATGCCACATTTAAGATATCAGTTGCATAACGTTTAGCCCTGCTCTGAGAGATAAGGAAGGAAGCAAGGTAGATGGAAGGAAAGAAAGAAAACAATATAGAAAGAAAAAAAAAAAAAAAGCAGACAGCACAAAAAATCTAAACGTTTAACGAGTGTCTATCGAGGTATCAAGTGAGCAATATCAGTGTCTAAATCAAACAGGGGCTCCTGTTAAAAACTCTACAGTTTAATAATACCCTCACTTTCGGCTTTCATCATTTCAGTTTTAAGTGTTCATCTCGACGAGTCAGCTGTGTGGGTGAGATGAAGGTACAACATTTTTAATGAATCGTCATTTAAAAAAAAAAAATGTTCCTTTACAACTTAAATTTATGTAATTTATTCAGACCGATATCTTAAGCTTACATGTGCAGGTCTGGGACGTGACAACCTTTGCCATCAACAAATGTGGATTAGTGCACAAATATATTCACTCTCAGGCGTCGTCGATGAGGGTACGCCGATACGGCCTTAGTTATCCCAGGTGATCTTAATGGCAACTTTTTTCCTCCCTTGTGTTATGATCTTGTGCGTACAAAAGGTGTGGGGGTTGCGAGGTGGGGTTGTCCGCCCCGGGTGGCAGCCAGGATACGGGGGGGGGGGGGGAAGGGGAGAGGGGGGTGTCATGTGACACTATTATATCAGTATCATCTTTTCAACTCCCCGTGGAGGATAGTCCTTTAACAAAAGTATACCAAGTCTTCCTGTCCTGTGTCAAGTCTTCCTGTCCTCTGTCAAGTCTTTCTGTCCTGTGTCAAGTCTTCCTGTCCTGTGCCATCAGCTCAAGGTCTCTCCATATGTTCTTGATCCATCTCATGTCTGTCTCCAGCCCTCTTCTCCAAGTGTTCTTCCGTCTGCCTCTATCTCTCTTACATGAGGCTTCCAGACCAAGGACCGTCTAGTATGCTATCAACAGGTTTCATCAATGTGTGTCCTGGCCAGCCGTCTCCTTGCAGTGTCTCCATAATTGTTTTTGTAGATTTATTTATTGGGGGAGCGGGGTCGTAGGGTGACAGAGGAAGGATCCTCCCAGGGTTCCAAATACTTCCCTTACTGCAATCTCACATCTTTTAGGAAGCAAATGAAATAATAATAGTAATAGTGCTTGTGAGGGAATTCCTGCAAAGTATTTAGTCTTCGTGGATGACGTATTGTTTGCTGCCGTTAAAATCAATGACAACAGTTGTAGGATTACTGGGTTACGTTATCGCCGGTTTGACACCTCGGCTGGGATCTTTAAAATGGGATTCAGGTCAATTGACGCAAGCACACAAGCGTAGCTTTGTAGGGATGCTAAATCTGTGACCTTCAGCGCTTCCCAGAGGCCGGGCAGGGTTGGTGTAGCTGAGAGTCCCTTTCAGGACAAGTCCTTTCCAGCGAGTCATCAAGCATCATGCCAGCAGATAGATACTATTAGTTCCTCTCAGGACAAGTCCTGTCCAGCGAGTCATCAAGCATCATACCAGCAGATAGATACTATTAGTTCCTCTCAGGACAAGTCCTGTCCAGCGAGTCATCAAGCATCATGCCAGCAGATAGATACTATTAGTTCCTCTCAGGACTTAGTATCTATCAATTTTTAGAGCACTAGACTCTCGTGGCAACGGTGCCGGATTTAAAACACGCTGGCGTCACGATCCTTAGCCGCCTACTGTCAAAGCAGTCATCGGCCATCAAGCCTTTTGGTGTCTTGTAGGGTCGGTCGGCGGCCATCCTTCGTGCAGTGCCCCAGCTCAGATTCATTCTTTGCATCTCTGCTTCCACAGTTCTCCGCCTAGTTATTGTTGGTAGGCCTCTCTTTCGCTTTCATTCAGGGGTTCATAGCATAGCTGTACTTGTGATGGCCTCGGGGTCTATATTCTGAGGAAATGGCTAACCCAACTCCAGAATCTGCCAGCTATAAAGCTTTGCATGTCTACCCAGCTGTAAATAGCTATCTGCCTCGGCTCTTGAGTTGGAAATTAAAACGGCAGCTAGGAAAGAAACTCGCCACCCCACCTCACGAAGCTGGACCTAGTATATTGACGTCTCTAACACGTCACTCCCGTACGGCAGTATCTGATATTTGACTGCCTTTACCTTAGTACCTACCAACGCTATACGATCTAGCAGTCATTTTCAGGACTAACCATTATTCATGGCTTCTTCATGCTAGCTGATAGAGGTTAGTCGTCCTTTTCAGGGTTATTTTTATCAACACTATTCTTCAGTTAAATGGGTTCAATTTGTTTAAATGGTAAACTACGTTCATATATAACCAATGGACTAACTATCTCAAGGAAAAAATAGTAATACAGAGGTTTTGCACCAACACTGTCCTAAACTGACCTGACGGCTACCGAAAGCAACCTTACATTATCCCAATGTTTCTTACATTGTATCAATTTTTCAGTTTCTTACATTTTCCACCGCTCTGTTTATAAAATTTTCCCCCCCCCCAATTCCTCCCCCCCCCCTCCCCCATCCCGGTTCCATGTCTCATTTTCTTACATTTTTCACCGCTCAGTTTTTATATGTTTTCCACATCTCAGTTTTTATATGTTTTCCACATCTCAGTTTTTAATATGTTTTCCACATCTCAGTTTTTATATGTTTTCCACATCTCTGTTTCTTTCATAATCCACCTCATCGTTACTGTCTTTCTTTACCCACTTTATTGTTTCTGCATATCGTCATCCACCTTTCTAATTCTCTCCCTTCCATTGCCCGTCTTCTTGTCTGTTTGAATATTGCATGACCTACTTCTTTCTTTCTGTTGTTGTTTTTTTCTGTTTTTATTTTCATAGGTCACCTCACTACTCATAACTTTTATTGTCTACATCTCTTCCAATCTTAGCATATGTATATTCATCTTAAATTCCTCTTTAGTTTTCACACTTTGGTATCTCTTAACTCATACCTTAATCTTATTTTTTTGGTATCTGTGCGCAAGTTTCTTTAAAATCATTAAGCCATTTTGTTAACGGCGTCAGTTGTGGACACATTTAGCCCTGCCTTGAGAGACAACCAAGTTTTGAGGCGTGCCGGCAATTTTGGCAGTATTACACAGATGATTAGTCCAGGCTGCGGTCATCATTGGAGACAAGTGTAACGCTCCTGGCCTGAGGTGCTGGCAAGAAATGGCTTTCGCCGTTCGTGTCATTAAGGCACGCTGCTGTAGCTTCTCTCTCTCTCTCTTCAAATGAGCGATGCCAGATATTGTGTATATTGATACAGAGTTTAAAAAAATACAACAGGGAAGATTCTCATATAAGAATTTTCAACGACCTCAACTTGACACAACCATAACTTATGAAGAGGTCAAGAGTTTTATCAAGTCCAGATACAGGAGCAAGTGGGAAGCAGATCACTAATAAAATAATGCACATTACCATCTCACCAGAAGTGAACAAATAGCAATCTTCAGACTTTCTCACAGGCCACAAATGTTTGAGATACCATCTATTCAACTAGCTAAAAATAGGAATTACTGATAAGTGTAACTGTGGGACGGATAAAATGACCGCTGAACATTTACTATAAAGGTGCCCAACACATGAAGAACAGAAAAAGTACATATGGCCATCACCAGTAAAACTTCTGGAAAAGCTCTACGGAGATACCAACAGCTTCAAGCTGACCTCTGCTTTCTTTGAACATATTCAAGTTGACGATTGAAAGTGAACGAAGAAGAAGTAGCTGAAGAAAGCTAAAAACACACGAAGAAGCTGAGAACAAATAAAATAATAAATGCCTTCAGAGTCAGTTCATTAAAGAACTATAAATTAGGTCAATAATCAGGATAAGACATACATGGACAGGTCCCGTAAGGTTTCTGATGTCTATGACGGTATTGTCTCCCCTGTTCCGCAGTAGTGGTCAAACAATGGCCAAACGAGTATAATGATGAAGGTATTCAAAAGTATCAACCTCCGCTCAAGATAATTCTTGGCAGAAATATTAATAGGTTAATGATGCTTCTACTTTAGGCAGCCTCACAGAATTTTAAAGAAAAGCAAGCATTACAAGGGAGATCATCTAAGCTGTCATGAACTTATTATTCTCCTTCCCCTTCTGTGAGGAAATATATTCGATAGTATTTCTGAGCCCCCAGCTGAAGGTGATTCAGCAACTATTAATTTAATAGCTCTATATGGTTATATATTTAAAACACTATGAGTCATACGGGTGCAGACATAGTGATTAATCCAACGTTATATTGATAGTTATAAATAAACAGGTTTAATAGTCACTTCTGGTCCAACAATGTAAAATAAATAAAGTTGTTTATTAAAATGAGGCGATGATATTTATCATCATCGGAGGATGTTAAATTGTGGTGGAAAATAAGGAAAGATTTGAAATGTCCATTGATTGCGCTGTTATGGTGCTCAGCTGCCGGTGCAGGGTCGGTTGGCATCTGCTTCAGCCACTGTTAGTTTCCACAGGTGCCTTGGACTAGTCCTTCCCTTCAATAGTCAAATATTGTGGTAGCATCACGTTCCTTGCAGCAAGGCCGGGGTAACTGCTTAGGTTGTCCAGGCAAGCGTCTTCAAGACTCATCTGAGCGTTGGCTACTGGGAACTTGTGCCACAAACTAAGAGGGACACAAATTCCTCTTTTGAGTATTGGGTCTCCTGGTATGAGCATCAGGTGACCTCCCCTTCCATCCACCACTTCATCTACCTCAGATATTTTACCCTCCTTGAGCGTTAATTTTAACTCCAGTGAATCGGATTAAAGTGCTTTTGGACAGCGGAAGACGACAACTGATATATGTATGTATGTATATATATATATATATATATATATATATATATATATATATATATATATATATATATATATATATATATATATATATATATATATATATATATATATATATATATATATATGAAATTTAGTAAAATTTTTGTATAATAAATATGTACACCAGGATATCATCCTCCATTCCCTGCCCTCTATGGAGTCTGGGGCCATCTTTTCTGTTGGTTCCTTGTAAGGACAACCGCACGAAGCAGTCACCAGCGGTTGCAGTGGTGGTTCATGTGTCACATTATTAGCAATCACGAGGTTGCTTGCTTCATTTGCAACTGTACACCCCACGCAAATTATACATGTCAAAATGCAAATATAACATGATAAAAGGTACATATTACAACTTACCCCGATATCGGATGATCACATACTTTTTTGTATAATGACTTCTGATGTAAGATGCCGTCTCTTCAGGTGGGTTAGATGTCTAAGTGCACTTGAATTAGGATTCTAGGACGTAAGGTGCAAAGTAGTGTCTCTGTAGTTACCCCTGTCTAATCTTAGAATTCACTTCCATTCATAAGGCCTGTCCTGCATTTGGGTCCGATTTGTCCATGTTCCTGGATGTCTATGATTTTTCTTTGACGAAATTGGAAGTTAACGTAGTCTTACAACGCTGTAGAATAAAAACGACATTTTCGCCCACACAGAAATGTTGTGTCGTGGAAGAGAAGTCCAATCAGGAGCAGTTTATCATAGCATCTCAAACGCCAATCAACTGCAAATATGTCTGATTTAGGTAGCCCCCCCCCCCCCCCCAACTACTCTATAATTGAACATTACTACATGCTAACATATGATATTGCCCTTTAAATGGTATTTTTAAACTCCATGACTATATAAGGTCTTGCCACTTCCGCTATTACTTATCATGTTTACCAATTCACTACTTAACTGATCAAAACTGATAAACTTCTCCAAGATGTTATCTTTTTGTAGCTGATTATAACGACAAATTTAATCTGCCAACGCATTTCATCACTGTTCGTGTCTTAATCTTTAACAAGATTGCCATCTTCCGACATCTCAGTGAATTCAGCCGTGCATTTGGGCACGTCATGTTTGCAAACTGACGCTTTATCTCCAAATACTGTCTGTCACCCATATTAGAAAACATGAACAACATGGTTTGTGACAATTATCTGCTACCGATGTCCTCGTATCAAACGTTTGTTCAATCAGACCGTTTCGCTACTTACGGACACATTTTCTGTTGGCCAGAAGCTGTTACATAACTTAGTACACAAACGACTTCCCCCTGCACAAATAGGAGTCAATTTTGTTGCAGAGACAGTTCAAGCGGATAGGTAATAGTAAGGGAGTGACAAAATATGATAAGAAAACATTGAACGAGGAAAACAAAAACTTGAAGAATTAACACGGAGAGGATTGCAGACCCAAAACGAGAACGAACATATTTCTTGACAGTGTCTATGAGGAAGTACACGTGCACGCACACAGACGCACACACACACAAAGGACCATTTTTCTATCAAGCATGGCTTAAAAGCTGATTAACGTTGAGATGTTATTAAAACATGGAAGCTCGCTAAACGCTATGAATCGTATATCATGGAAAGAGAAAAAACAAAACAAATAAAAATGTCATAGAAAAGCTAAGGTTTAAAAATAATTCTATGAAGGAGATCGAAGTTAGACAGCTAAAATATTTTGGACGAATAAAAGAAAACACCATCTTGTGGAAAACCATAATAGAGAGAATATGTGAAGGCAAAAATGCAAGGGGAAGACAGCTGTATAAATGGGAAGATAACATCAACAGATAGATAGGAAAGAGTATATAACAGTGTACCTTCAAGACAAGAGACGGAAGACGTTGGCGTTCCATTGCAGATGACATTCGGTGTAGAGATGGCAGATGGTGATAATGAATGTTGAGGTTTTTTGCATGGGACTGGTTTTCTCATAATGTAAAACATAATGCTGCAGAAAATACTATTATTGCATGAGCATATGAAACGTTTATTCGCAGGCTTCCTTCGTGTGAGTCGACTGCAGCAGATTTCCATGATCCTTAAAGAGCGAAAGAAAGGATATGAGAGATGAGGATAAACAAAGTCAAACCGGAGAAGAAAATTCATAAAATTATGACGGAGACCCGGATAAACAGTCAAAATGGAGGAAAAAAGTCATAAAATTGAAACTAGACAGTCAAAACCAAGATCGACAGTATCTAACAACAACATAGAGGGACGCCAAGGTACTGACAAGTATATTTTCGCCTGGGATCATAATTACAGAAACAGTCGAGATACTGGCCATCAAATTGAATGGTAACAATTTTGAAACAAGGCAAAATTATTTTATTGAAATATCTGGGCACGTTAATTACTATCAGATAGAAGATGTATCACAGATGGGGAGAGTAGAAGAGCTCTGACAAAAGCAGCTGTCCGTAAAATTAAATGTATCTTATGTTGGGGCATTGTGTCGCGAAGGGACATACAGGAAACAGCCAATGTACACAATTCACATGATTGACAAAGCTGGCGATAGAAGGACAGACATGTCATGCCACATTCTATAAACGTCATTATGAAACAGGTTGTCAGGCAGTAGCGTAGTTTCAATGTTAGTGGCCCTGGGCAGAAATTAAGTGGGACCGTCCTTAAATAATGGGTTCAATCACTATAATCAATAAACGAAGAATCTGTAGCAAAAATTTTAACTATTTACTTCATCATCATCATTATCATCATCAGTACCCCCCCCCCCCCCCCCCCCGCCCCCAGGAGCATAGGCTTTCAACAAATTTGTGTCTGGTCCTCCTGTCCGTTGCCATCCACCCACGATCCCTATCCTTTTCATTTCTGTCTGCAGAAACTGGTACGTGATGTGGCATGTAACACAGGAACAAAGGAAATAGAAAGGATATATAGGCTTATATAAAGGCGATAGTTCCTTCCAACCACTACTTTTCGAAGACTGCTCGTTGTTGATGCCGGGAGTCCAGCTGGGCGATAGTTACGCCACTGTTGTCCAGACCTACAGAACTTTCCATGATAAAAACTAGCACCCATCTCATACCCACAGAAACATCAGGACAGTTGAGCTTAGAACGACTCTTGATGTTCCCTGTGTTGACTCATTTCCGTCCCGGGTGAAGAGAACTTCCCTGCGCAATCTGGGCGGCCAATCAAATACGATTGACTCCCGAAAATAGCGGCCCGAGCTCTTCACGAGTAGTCCGGACTTTGAATCGGGTGATTTCATTAGATCCCTTAAGTGAAAGACTGTCGGCCCTTCTCGGCTCAATTCAGATATCGGGTCTTGAGAGGTGAGTTTGGCCACGGGTAATCACACGATATTGATGAAGCTAGACCAGGGGGTGTCAATAAAATTCAAGCCTTTTTCAACCGAGTGCTTCATCCTTTATGTTAGCTCTCAAATCATTTTAGAAAATAGAAATTTATCTCAAAGTAGTTCTGAAACTGTAGTCTTCTGGACTGTATGGTAAACTAAATAATATTTCCATCGTTATCAGTATCATTATCTATAACGCTCTCTATGGATCAGGGCGCCACCACTGTGGATGCCCACCCTTCCAGGAAGCCTGAACAAAGTATCCACATGCTCTTGCAGAAGTGGTTTCTGTAGCTATTTCTTTTACACGATGAAGTGGCCAGCCTCATTCACAACCTCATTCACAACCTCGTATTAGCTCATTTTACGAGATACCTGAGCGTGCAGTAATACTATTATCTATTTGTCTAGTTATATACCTCCGGTAACTACACGAGGTAGAAACAAATATAGCAAAAAATTTTTTTTAAATTGTGTATGCTATACAAGAGGGTCAAGTTGTCTTATTATTTCGTTGTCTGACAAGAGAACTCTGAGAAATACTCTTCTTCTTCTTTGATCCTTGGCCACCGACCGTCAAAGCAGTCAGTGGCCATCACGCCTAGTGGCGTCTTGTAGGACAACAACAAATTGATTCCACTTTGCTCGGTCGGTGGCCATCCTTCGTACAGTGCCCCAACTCTGGTTCATTCTTTGCATCTCAGCCTCCACAGTCCTCCGCCAAGTTGTTTTTGGTCGGCCTCTCCTTCGTTTTCCTTCAGGGGTCCAAAGCATAGCTGTTCTTGTGATGGCATCGGGGTCTCTTCTGAGGACATGACCAACCCAGCTCCAGCGTCTGCCAGCTATGATGGTGTGCATGTCCTCTTGCTTGCTACGAGTAAGCAGATCTTGGTTAGTGATGGTATTTGGCCAAAAGATTCGGTAAATTTTTCTTAGGCATGTTGTGTGAAAAGAGGACAATTTCGACATTTCCTTCTCTGTAACTCTCCAGCATTCCGCACCATAGAGAAACACAGAAAGCACACAGCTCTGATATAATCTTAATTTTGTGCTTGTGCTGTTCTGGGAGGACTTCCAGATGTTGTTTAGGCTAAAGAAGGCTGTTCTTGCCTTATTCATTCTGACATTGATGTCTCTGCCTGCCCCGCCGTCTGGTGTTACTATGCTTCCTAGGTATGTGAAGGTATCTGTCTGTACCAATTGCTGATTCCTTACTGATATGGGCTCAGGGTTGCTCACATTGAGCGTCATGACCTCAGACTTCTTTAAATTGATATTCAAGCCCACCTGCTGGCTAAACTTATTAAGTCTATCCGTTTTTTCCTGGATGTGTTGATGGGAATGTGCTAGTAGTGCAATGTCATCTGCATATTCCAGATCTTCCAATGTAGAAAATGTTGTCCATCTTATTCCTCTTGGACTGCCCTCTGTTGTCTGGCGCATCACCCAGTCTATGACTGTTAAAAATAGAGTGGTTGATAAGGGGCATCCCTGTCGTATTCCTGTCTTCACCTCAAAGGTTAGGTTGCTCTGCCCAACACTACACGTAAAGTTGGCATAGAGGCTTTTTATGATTGACACTATGCAGCTTGGAATTCCATAAGCCCTCAGTATTTTCCATAAACTGTCCCTATGTATGCTGTCGAAAGCCTTTTTCAAAATCAACAAAATTAATGTAAAGCTGTCTTTGCCATTCTGAACACTGCTCTATAATGTTCCTGAGTGTGAATATATGATCTACACATCTCCTGTTCTTTCTAAATCCTGCTTGTTCTTTCCTCAATTTGTGGTCTACTGCCTTTGAAATTCTCTGTATAATTATCCTGCCTAGTATTTTGCTGGGAACTGAGAGAAGAGTGATTCCTCTCCAATTATTGCAGTCTGCAAGATCTCCCTTCTTGGGCAATTTGACAATTATTCCTTTGTTCCACTCTGATGGTGTTGTCCCCGTTTTCCAGACTTGTGCAAATAGTGGTTCTAATAGTTCTGCTGCTAGCTCAGGGTCTGTCTTAAATAGCTCTGCATTTAAGTTATCATGGCCCGGAGCTTTGCCGTTCTTTAACCCTTTGATTGCTGTGATGATTTCTTCTTTGCGTGGAATGTCTGTATTCACATCTAGATCGTTTTCCGCATCAGGAACATTCAATTGTGTCTCTGGTGGTTCCTTGTTCAGAGTTTCTCTGAAGTGCTCTGCCCATCTTGTTTCCTGTCCCTCTGCTGTCGTGATGAGATTACCTTGCTTATCTCTTACTGTTACGCACGGATCATTATTATTTTTCGTTTGTATAAACATTTTTTCATATGTATGATCATTTTTTTGACTGAAGTGTGTATTATGTTTTCTATGGTCAAAGGGACATAATCCATCGAGACTCGTTTTTGCCTTCTCTTGTATAGAGACACGTTCGGTCTATAATTTCTTGAACGCAGCGTGACCACATCTCCTTATTTGGTAGTACCAGTCAACTATGGTAGATGTCTGAAACCTTTCTTAACGCTTCTTTTCATGACCATAAAAGGCGCGACTGTGTAAGACTTTTATCTCGAATGTTCTTCGAATCGTCTTATTGTGAACGGCAACTCAGAGATTGTCGTTCTGCGCATGTCAAACCGGGAGTTCGTTCTGTGTGTTCCGCCCAGTTGGGGCAGTTTAGAAATGGTTTAAGAAGCGAGCAGACGCCACTGCGTCTTGTGATTCTCTGAGGGAAATACAGTGTCTTAGTGAGTTAGTTAGCTAACTAGACTATTTCCCAGTATTATGCAGCCTGCCTGGAGGCATATGTTCATGGTTGATTTTCCGAAATAAGGTAATTCCTCTTGTATCGAACTTTATGCTATCGTCTAGAGGTTCGTCATTTTGTCGCCTATTTGCTCGCCTGTGTGATGCAAAATGGAGAGGTACTTTGACTAGGATTAAGTCACCGGTATCTGTATACCTGAACTAGTTAAATATATATGGGTCGCTCTAGACCAACAAGACTGTTGTCTGTGTTCCAGGATTCGTTATATCAGAGATCACGTCCAAGTCAGATGGTTAGACTTAGGAACATTATAAAGGTCGAGCTGACCTGTAGCCCATGTATGCTATTCACGTGCAGACAGTGAACGGACTTATTGTATACAACTGATCTGCTAGCATCAGAATGGGAGCATTTATTATTGTTTATGAACATTGAAGATCTGTAGCTGACACTGTTGCAGAAGTTATAGAAATTATTATTATTTATACAGCTTCACGAACTGGCACATTGAAAACAATTTCTGTAGTCAGCAATGATAGCTGTTGTATATATGCGTCATAAGACATCACAGTTCAATAGATTCAGAAATTCATCAATCATCGAGTGCTAGTTCGTGAAGCTGTATAAATAATAATAATTTCTATAACTTCTGCAACAGTGTCAGCTACAGATCTTCAATGTTCATAAACAATAATAAATGCTCCCATTCTGATGCTAGCAGATCAGTTGTATACAATAAGTCCGTTCACTGTCTGCACGTGAATAGCATACATGGGCTACAGGTCAGCTCGACCTTTATAATGTTCCTAAGTCTAACCATCTGACTTGGACGTGATCTCTGATATAACGAATCCTGGAACACAGACAACAGTCTTGTTGGTCTAGAGCGACCCATATATATTTAACTAGTTCAGGTATACAGATACCGGTGACTTAATCCTAGTCAAAGTACCTCTCCATTTTGCATCACACAGGCGAGCAAATAGGCGACAAAATGACGAACCTCTAGACGATAGCATAAAGTTCGATACAAGAGGAATTACCTTATTTCGGAAAATCAACCATGAACATATGCCTCCAGGCAGGCTGCATAATACTGGGAAATAGTCTAGTTAGCTAACTAACTCACTAAGACACTGTATTTCCCTCAGAGAATCACAAGACGCAGTTGCTGGGCGGAACACACAGAACGAACTCCCGGTTTGACATGCGCAGAACGACAATCTCTGAGTTGCCGTTCACAATAAGACGATTCGAAGAACATTCGAGATAAAAGTCTTACACAGTCGCGCCTTTTATGGTCATGAAAAGAAGCGTTAAGAAAGGTTTCAGACATCTACCATAGTTGACTGGTACTACCAAATAAGGAGATGTGGTCACGCTTCGTTCAAGAAATTATAGACCGAACGTGTCTCTATCTGTCCCAACTCCTCAACAATTGTAGTCTCGATAACTCGGATTATGTCCCTTTGACCATAGAAAACATAATACACACTTCAGTCAAAAAAATGATCATACATATGAAAAAATGTTTATACAAACGAAAAATAATAATGATCCGTGCGTAACACTTACTAATGTAATATTGTTTGCACCTCGTTTTCCGCTGATGAATTTAGTTATTTTGTATACTGTGCTTTGTTCATTTCTCAGTGCTGCCTCCTCTGCCTGTCTTGCAAGATCGTCTAGGAAATTCCTTTTGTTGGCTCGGGTTTGGCGTTTAACTTCATTGTCCAGCTGACTGTACTGTTCGCTATATAGTTGCTTTAACCTGGGGGACTTCGCTTCTGTTTTCTTTCTTTTCATTTCCTGTCTCATCGTTATGGTGTTTAATGTTTCTGGTGTTATCCAGTCTTGCTTCTTCCTTTCCTGGAATCCCAAGCATGATTTGCTGCTTTCTTTGTATATTGTTGAAATTCTGGTCTATATCATCAGTCAATGTCTTTTCCTGACTTTTGGCAATTTGATATCGTTTCTTTATGTCGGCCGCAAAAGCTTTTCTGGTAAGGGAGTCCTTCAATTTGCTGATGTCAAACCTTTTCTGTGTAGTTACAGTTGGTGCAGCCCTTCTTAGTTTCACTTTCAGTTTTGCTACTACTAAATGGTGATCGCTTCCCACATCTGCACCTCTTCTTACCTTCACATCTTGTAATGCATGTCTCCATCTACCGTTAACCATGATGTGGTCTATCTGGTTTCTGTCCCGACCATTTGGTGATTCCCATGTTAATTTGTGAATTTCTTTATGTGGGAAGAGTGTTCCTCTAATGACCAGGTTGTTAATGCTACAGAAACTTATTAGTTTATCCCCATTTTCGTTTGCTGTTCCGCTGCCGCATTTCCCCATTGTTCTTTCATTATATGTATTGTGTGTACCAACTTTCGCATTGAGGTCTCCCATTACTATAACAAGATCATATCTAGGTGTGTCTTCCATTTCTTTCTGCAGTTGTTGATAGAATTCATCCTTGACCTCCTCATCGCTATCATTCGTTGGTGCGTAGCATTGCATTATTGTAGTGTTGGTGAATCTCCCTCTCAATCTTAATCTTATCAGTCTGTTGTTGATGGGTTTCCATTCCAGTAATGACCTTTCTATTCCTTTCTGTAGAATAATGGCTACGCCTTCATTGTGCTGTCCATCCTCTCTTCCAGAGTAAAGTACTGTTTCTCCTGTTGCTGTTTTAACTTTTCCTGCCCCTGTCCATCTGCTCTCGCTTATCCCTAGAATGTGTAACCTATAGTTTCTCATTTCTGCCGTGACCTGTCTTAGTTTACCTGTCTCGTACATTGTCCTGACATTCCAAAAACCTATTCTTGTATCCTGTTTTTTGCGGTCAGGAAATCCGTTTTCATGTCAGTGGCTTCCTTTCGGCTTTCACAACTGACAGTCATACGAGCCACAGACTCCGAATGTCCATCCCGCAGCAAAGTTTGTTCATTTATTGTTGTTTCCGTAACTTCATTGTTTTTGTTTTTTTACACAGACAGGGGTGTCAGCCCTATGCTAAAACCCCCAACCTGGAGGACCAGGGTACCAGCTTTTGTCTGACCCCTACCCACACAGACCAGTCCAGCTTGGTTTAACCTACCAGGAGTAAAACTCCCACTGGCATAGCTCTGGGGATTGTCAGGGTACGCAAGCTGCCATACCGCTACAAGGTACAGGTACCTGTCGTAGATTTTTGATAGGAGAATTAAGACTTGGGTTGGTCCCTTCTGAATAGGTTAGAATAGGTGATCGTCACAGTGTGAGATAGTAAAAGAAATAGATTCCACGAGTGAGATGATAGAATGTGATATAGAGGCTGTCTCTGAAAGCGGAAAAAAAGAATCTTCTCCCTCTCACCTATCTTCTACGACAACTTTACAGCGTCAGACAGTCTACACACAGATATATCTATTACCTATATTTCTATCTACTCACGGGCACGCACATACACGTGACGACAGTTAAACAAAACAGACGTGGGAATCTATAACAAATGATTATATATATATATTTGAACGAGCTGACCAACGCACTGATTTAGCTCAAGAGAGATTTTTATTATTATCATAAAAAAAAAATCTTCTCACAACACCAAAAAATTTCATCAAAGAAAAAACATATACAAATAGTCATAGAATTCAAGAAAAAAATGCTACTAGGATGATAGCCCCGTGATGATATTAACTCTAGGTTTAGCCCACGGCCCCATTATGAGACAGATGATGGCACAAAGAGTCACAAATACATATTGTTAGGGTCTTATATTGTCCCCCTTAGAAGGTATAGACTGACTTTGACAGCAGTATCTATTCTAAAGGAACAATTAATACAACAAGCGAGTGCATTAAATAACGAACATCCTTCCGTCACTTTCACTCGGTTCATTCATCAGGGATCCCTGGCACACGTTCTTACCTATCAAAACTTGATGTAGTTCACCGTCTGGCACAACCGTAGGACACTTCTCTACAGTGAATCTGTATTCTTTGGATAAAGCGAATCCCAGCTCTACAATTACAGGTTTATTCTACTGTTTTCGGGGAGCGTTCACTTCACCAGTTAAATTTTAGATTTACTGTTAATGTCACTTGAATCAGGTTTGATAAGCAAGTTTAAACGGGCACACAGAGTTCAGAAACACGAGGATTCCCTTAATTTGGAAAGAATGACCAGTGGACAACTTCTTTCAACAGATAGCCTGGTTTCACTATTCACTCTTCGACAAAAATGTCGGGAAAATGTTAATGTTATTGATTGTAATTATTCTCGCCGCCAGTCAGCAATTTTACATTAGAGTTTATGAAAGAATTTAAGATCTGGCGCAAAGGCCCGTATAGATCATTACAGTCTTTGAAACCCGTTAGTGGGATATAGTATTTCTGTCTAACTCTGTTGGCATATGCACTGTCAGGCCAGTGTTACTTGAGAAACCCACGTGGTTCAAAATAAGGACTGTCTATTTCTTCACAAATATGAAACTCTTATTAAACGCCGGTAAAGTTCGGGTCACCCCAGTATTTCACTGTATAAAAGGAAAAGCACATATAAATCATTTACATATTATGTACTCAATATAACTTACATTTTAAATAGCAAGCCGACCGCTTGACTTATAATTTAAAACTTCCCGAGAAATAAGTTATATATATTTTAAAAAATTCGATCATCATGAATTAGGAATATCATGCGTATTCGGTCAATATTCACTGATGTCGCATCTAGCATTTATAAGTTAGATATAAAATATTCTCTCGTCCGATTATTTTAGCAGTAAAATTAACTTCATTATAGCTACATTATTGTTTAATGCTAGAAATTATAATTTATTCTGCTATCCACTGAAACACGTCACTAGAAAATAATACAGACTATATAAATTTTTCACTCTGCGCAAAATCTAACTAGTGAAATATGAAATAAGCGACTTAACACTTTATCACTTCACAAAATACTAGATATAATATATATAATATTTACCTCAAACACAGAAGTACTAAGAACTTAAACCACTTCGACCAAACTAAAGGCCATCTCTATTAACAGAGATTATTTAGAAATCGAACGAAGGTTGTTCTAGTCTAACTGCAAAGTTACTGAGTGAAATGAAATAAAGTTTCAAACTAGGGTTAATATTTTAAAACCAGACAAAGGAGGAACTATTATTTCGTAGAACGAAATGCTCTCCTCTTTCCGGCTTTAACGATACGTTTAACACCTAACATGTCGTAACTGCCACCTACTGACCAAGATGTACGCGTGTCAGTCTCAAATCCCAGACAGCCTGTCTGAAACTGCGACTATAAGGTGTAAATATTCGCTTCTACTTAAACGTTCGGCCGATGCAACTCGTGTTGACCGGTGAAAATGCAGACGGATGTCGGCTCTCTCCTAGCATTCTCGCGCGTTTACGTCGAGAATCTAACTCAGGAGTGTCGTGTCATCTGAAGGTGCAGACCCAAGTCGGCTCGATGTCTGAGATAGCTGCAACTTAATTGCCCTTCTCGTCTGACTGACATCTAAGTAATAGAATTGCGTATCCCAGTATGAGAAAAAAACCCCGGTAAAGTTTGAGAATACTGAAGAAAATATTTTTCGCAAACGAGTGATGCGAAAACTACAGGAAAAACAAGTAAGGAAAGATAATAAAATAAAGGATGCGTGTGAGAGAATAGGAAGAAGATGTAGGCAATTTAATGATATAAAGACCTACGTGACAGGACGTCCCCCCTTTAAGATATGGAAGCACTCCATGTCTACGTTATGGAATTAAATTTCCTATAACCGTAGCTTCGGGGTGTCTGTCTTCTTCCATCTCATCTTCCACCTCCATCTCTGTCCAATATCTACTCCAGTCTACTCCCCAAAGTTTCCTTCCTCTGGAATGTCTCCCATGCTTGCTTGAAAGAGCGTCGCCGCTTCTGACATTTTTGAAAGATTTCGTGTGATTGCGGTGGAATATCCCTGCCACTATCGTCATCTTCGTCAGTTTTGGCGATCATCAGGAGATGGTCGGAGGTTGGCACTGGTCTTTCCAAGTATCTCTTTAACAGATTTAAATGGCAAACCTTCTCCTTTCCTTGAATAGAGATCTGGTAGTTAGCCTTAGAAATCTTTTTCAGGACGGTAAACGGCCCTTGCCATCCGATCTTCAGTTGGTTTTTTCCGGTAGGGAGTAACACCAAAACTTTCTCTCCTGCTTCCAGTTCTCTTTCTTTCGCGTCTTTCCTGTATCGGTTAGCGTGCTTTGTGCGTGCTCGCTTAAAGTTAGTCGTTGCTAGGTCCCAACCTAGTTTCAACCTTTCCTTTAAAACCGACACATATTTACTTGCTGAGACAACTGTCTCATCCGCCTTCTCGTCTGTCTGAGACTGAAGTAAGGCTTCAAGCGGGCCATTAATGGGTCTGCCGAATAAAAGTGTAGCTGGCGGAAATCCTGTGGAAGTATGAGGAGATTCTCTGTAGCCAAATAAAGCTCCAGGAATACAAAGATCCCAATCTTCAGGTTTCACTTGTGCCAGTTTACTTAGCATCATGTTGAGGTTTCCATTAGCACGTTCCACGAGCCCATTTCCGGCCGGAGTATATGGCTTAGTGTGGATGTGCTGGGTCCTCAAGATCTTAACGATCTCATCCATCAACAGGTTTCGGTATGAAGATCCGTTATCCGTCAACACTTGCTGAGGGAATCCCAACCGAGTGAAAATCTGCACGAGGGCTTCTGCGACATGCTTAGCATCTGCGCATGTTAGCGGTATAGCTTCTGCCCATAAAGTGCATGTATCGACTAGGGTCAGGATAAACCTGTTCCTTCTTTTAGTCCTTTCGAAAGGCCCTAAAATGTCGATCACAACCCGTTCGAATGGTGTTCCCATTATTGGCATTTCACCCATGTGGACTGGGGGTGTCCGTTGCTTGGGTGGTACACGTTGGCACTGGGCACAGGATTTGACGTATCTGATAATATCAGTATTTACTCCTGGCCACCAATAATGAGTGGTTATCCTTTGGTTTGTGGCGTTCTGTCCCATATGTCCGCTGAAGGGAAGAGAGTGCCCCATTTCTAGGATTTGGCTTCTGTACTGTTTCGGTACTAGGAGCTGGTTGTAACCTTGGTCAGGCTTGCCCGTTCTGCGATAAAGTACGCCATCCTTAGAAAAAATGTCCCCGTGCTGTCTGGGTTCCTTAGCCATGGGCAGTTTCCTAAAGCAGGGTGCCAAAGTAGGGTCCTTGTATTGCGCTTCTTTAAGTTCCATAGGTAACAAATTAGGCGCAGGCTCCCGTTCCTTCTTGGTTTGCCCTCTTGTAGTTACTGCTGCCACAATCGGCTCTTCCGGTTTCCCAAGACACACGTATTTCCCGCCAAGTATGACTGGGTAGATGGGATCATCCATAACAGCCGCGTTGATCACACCTCTGACAAAATCAGAGTGGATCTCCACCAATGCAATGGGAAGCGCTGTAGGTGCATCACTCTTACGAACTCCACAAAATTGGACGGTCTCTGCTGTCTCTTGACCGGGTTTGACCAGGTTTCTGGCAACAATGCAATCATAAGAAAGCCCCGTGTCAAATAAACAAGAAGTTTGAGAACCGTTCAATGTAACAGTACCTCGCGTTGAGGGTCTATCCCCAACAGGTTGGGAATCACTGTCAATAATTCCGCCTTGCGAGACTGTTAATAAGCATCCGATGCGTTTCGGCTCGGTGTGCTCGGTCTGATCATATGTCCCGTGCTCAGGGGTTCTCCCTTTGCCACCTTGTCCTTTCTGGCTGCGCTGCCATGTAGGGCGGTCGTGTTGATCAGACTGTTTGGGGTGGTTGGGGTACTTGTTCTTGTAGAACTTGGATTTTTCAGGAGGGGGGTTTTGAGGTCCAGTTTCTCTGTGGTTATTCGAGTTGGAAGTCTGAGAAGATTGCTCTAGATTATTTTTTCGAAAATGCTCCTCTGTCGGTTTCCGTTTTGTGGCCGGTAGTTCAGCCAGCGCATTTTGATAACGCTCAGACTTCTGTAAAATGTCTTCAAGCTTTTCTGCCCCCTGCTCGGCAAGAAATCTCCGGGTATCTGCAGACAATGTGTTCTTTATTTGTTCTGTTAAAACAAATTCCTCAAGACCTTCATAGGTAGAGGGGAGCTGCGAGAGCTCTAGGCACTTTGTCAGATAACCCTTCAAACGAGACGAGAACTGCTGAAAAGTTTCAGAATTCTCTTTCCGGCTGTTGCGAAACAGTTGCAAAAATTTGCGAGCGTTCATTTCAAAGCGCTCCAGTAACGCTTTCTTCAACAGATCATAGTTGTCTTGTTGGCTGCTTTCCAGTTTGGCGTAAACAGCATACGCAGAACTTTTCAAAGCCTGGGAAAGCTTCATGTTCCAACGCGACCTCTCTAAACCGTACAGAGTTGCAATTTTCTCAAATTTTTTTAGCCAAGTGTCATTCTTCTCATTTGGACACGGGAAAGATTCAAGCGGAAAAGACATAGCAGTGAGATGGGTAGATTGAGTGTTAGAAGGATCAGTTAAGGAAACATGAGGAGAAGACTCTCCATTGCTGGAGGTAGAGGCAGCGCTAAGACTTTGGACTTCTAGAGCCTTAAGAGCCAACTCATGCTGTCGTCGTTGCTCATTTTCTCTTTCCAAATGCTGTCTCTCCTTCTCTCTTTCCTCATGCTGCATCCTGCGGATTTCCATTTCCTCATCCATCTTCTTCTGCTGTAAATCTGCGGCTGCTTCTTCCTTCCTCCTAGCTTCTTCTTCTTTCCTCTCCGCGTCATATCTCTCAAGTTCGTCTCTGACAAATGCTTTCGCTTCCTCTCCTTCCAGTCCCTCCTCTCTCGCTTCGTCCCTGAGGAGTTGTCTAAGCTTTGCCCTCTCGGCCATATTAAGTCAGTAAAAATTCCAAAAATTCAAAAGATGATATCCTTAACCCTGGGATACCTCCTCCAAAATAAAATCTAACTATCGCTGCTATTATCGGCAATAAAGCACTTAATGCAAACACGACTACGCCAACTAAATGGTAGTTAAGATTACTTCTGAAAAATCCGTTGCTACAGTGGACATAAAATAATTATTGTAAAAATTAAAGAGAAAAATAATCCCTTAATTTTTTTAATCCACTATCAAGTTTACCCCTGAAGACAGTTAGGGTGAGGGAGGCAATTAATCTGGACAAATAGTCCGAAACGCACTCCTTAACTTTAGTTCAAACACCTTCCTGCTTCAGCACCCTTGTGAATGTTATACACTCACAAAACTTTACCAGCGTTTAGTATTACAAAATCATTAATTAACATGTATTCCGACAAAATCAACCTGTAAACCAAATGTATAATGCTTCTTAATGCTGTGGAAAAAACTTATCAGTTTGTGTGGTCAGCACGCTCGTAAACAGATCGTTAGTCTAGGGGGTAAATTATTTAAAGATATAACAACTCACAAGACATCTCACTCTTACTCTATTTCAGAATAAAGAATCTTAAGTTCAAAATTCAGATAGACGAGTCCACATTTGTCGTACTCGTCTTCCTATTCTAAGTTCAAAAATCCGTCGGGCGAGACCACATTTGTCGTATCGCCATAGGATTTTGGGAACAATTCCCGGTAACGAGCAACCATTTGTCTACGATTTTTGATAGGAGAATTAAGACTTGGGTTGGTCCCTTCTGAATAGGTTAGAATAGGTGATCGTCACAGTGTGAGATAGTAAAAGAAATAGATTCCACGAGTGAGATGATAGAATGTGATATAGAGGCTGTCTCTGAAAGCGGAAAAAAAGAATCTTCTCCCTCTCACCTATCTTCTACGACAACTTTACAGCGTCAGACAGTCTACACACAGATATATCTATTACCTATATTTCTATCTACTCACGGGCACGCACATACACGTGACGACAGTTAAACAAAACAGACGTGGGAATCTATAACAAATGATTATATATATATATATATATATATATATATATATATATATATATATATATATATATATATATATATATATATATATATATATTTGAACGAGCTGACCAACGCACTGATTTAGTTCAAGAGAGATTTTTATTATTATCATCAAAAAAAAATCTTCTCACAACACCAAAAAATTTCATCAAAGAAAAAACATATACAAATAGTCATAGAATTCAAGAAAAAAAATGCTACTAGGATGATAGCCCCGTGATGATATTAACTCTAGGTTTAGCCCACAGCCCCGTTATGAGACAGATGATGGCCCAAAGAGTCACAAATACATATTGTTAGGGTCTTATATTGTCCCCATTAGAAGGTATAGACTGACTTTGACAGCAGTATCTATTCTAAAGGAACAATTAATACAACAAGCGAGTGCATTAAATAACGAACATCCTTCCGTCACTTTCACTCGGTTCATTCATCAGGGATCCCTGGCACACGTTCTTACCTATCAAAACTTGATGTAGTTCACCGTCTGGCACAACCGTAGGACACTTCTCTACAGTGAATCTGTATTCTTTGGATAAAGCGAATCCCAGCTCTACAATTACAGGTTTATTCCACTGTTTTCGGGGAGCGTTCACTTCACCAGTTAAATTTTAGATTTACTGTTAATGTCACTTGAATCAGGTTTGATAAACAAGTTTAAACGGGCACACAGAGTTCAGAAACACGAGGATTCCCTTAATTTGGAAAGAATGACCAGTGGACAACTTCTTTCAACAGATAGCCTGGTTTCACTATTCACTCTTCGACAAAAATGTCGGGAAAATGTTAATGTTATTGATTGTAATTATTCTCGCCGCCAGTCAGCAATTTTACATTAGAGTTTATGAAAGAATTTAAGATCTGGCGCAAAGACCCGTATAGATCATTACAGTCTTTGAAACCCGTTAGTGGGATATAGTATTTCTGTCTAACTCTGTTAGCATATGCACTGTCAGGCCAGTGTTACTTGAGAAACCCACGTGGTTCAAAATAAGGACTGTCTATTTCTTCACAAATATGAAACTCTTATTAAACGCCGGTAAAGTTCGGGTCACCCCAGTATTTCACTGTATAAAAGGAAAAGCACATATAAATCATTTACATATTATGTACTCAATATAACTTACATTTTAAATAGCAAGCCGACCGCTTGACTTATAATTTAAAACTTCCCGAGAAATAAGTTATATATATATAAAAAAAATCGATCATCATGAATTAGGAATATCATGCGTATTCCGTCAATATTCACTGATGTCGCATCTAGCATTTATAAGTTAGATATAAAATATTCTCTCGTCCGATTATTTTAGCAGTAAAATTAACTTCATTATAGCTACATTATTGTTTAATGCTAGAAATTATAATTTATTCTGCTATCCACTGAAACACGTCACTAGAAAATAATACAGACTATATAAATTTTTCACTCTGCGCAAAATCTAACTAGTGAAATATGAAATAAGCGACGTAACACTTTATCACTTCACAAAATACTAGATATAATATATATAATATTTACCATAAACACAGAAGTACTAAGAACTTAAACCACTTCGACCAAACTAAATGGTAAATATTCGCTTCTACTTAAACGTTCGGCCGATGCAACTCGTGTTGACCGGTGAAAATGCAGACGGATGTCGGCTCTCTCCTAGCATTCTCACGCGTTTACGTCGAGAATCTAACTCAGGAGTGTCGTGTCATCTGAAGGTGCAGACCCAAGTCGGCTCGATGTCTGAGATAGCTGCAACTTAATTGCCCTTCTCGTCTGACTGACATCTAAGTAATAGAATTACGTATCCCAGTATGAGAAAAAAACCCCGGTAAAGTTTGAGAATACTGAAGAAAATATTTTTCGCAAACGAGTGATGCGAAAACTACAGGAAAAACAAGTAAGGAAAGATAATAAAATAAAGGATGCGGGTGAGAGAATAGGAAGAAGATGTAGGCAATTTAATGATATAAAGACCTACGTGACAGTACCATTGATGGCAGTCTGAGAAATACACGGGACAATAATATTACACCTGGATGAATATTTCCACCTACAACTGATTTCTTGGATGGGTGGGGAAAATGTACTATTTACTTTTTCCTCTTACCAAATGGACATATAAGATTCTTCTTTATGGTACAACGAAGAAGTCTTTGGTTTACATTGTCATCATACGAGAGCTCCGACATTAGTACTAAAGGCTTCTGAAAGGAGCAATCGTTTGTGGACATCATTAACTAAAAATACGCGCGTTTTAAGTTTACATTTGCCGTAAAGCGTATTAAAATATAGAAAATAATATTTTATGCGTCCGTGGTATCCTTGAGTAATTAGAAAATAACTAACAATAACCCGTCAACATTGACAGGTTATTAATTATAGTGTGTTGTTTCTGTTACATGTATTACAGACGGTAATATCACTACTGTGGTCATTTCATTGCAGGCGACCGTCATTAGATATTTGTAGTGAAAATTATATGGATGTATTAAATATGAAGACATGGAGTAACCTTCCTAAATGACACGTGGAGCAGTAATAATGATCTAATTGACTAAATAACTAACATTTCTTTTATGACAACACGTCTCGTAATTGTTCGTGCATCTTTTAAAATCTTGCCCTGGTCGATTTACTGCCTCTGAGAAGTCATGATCGACTTACCGCCTCTGAGAACAACGTTTGAAGTTTGACGAAACACCAGTTCATGTACTGTTTATCAATCGTGTTGTTGGCTTCTTTCCATAAACAAACTGTCCATGCACACCTTCATTTGCACACATTTTCTATTTTGGGGAGAGTACATATAAGGGGAAGCAATACAATTATTGTCTAACTTTCAACCACAGTTGCACCCCTTAGCTGTGGTTGACAGTTAATGTATTCTCTTGAAAATAGAAAAAGTGCGCAAATGACGGTGTGCAAAATGTGACTGACCGACCGACCGACCAAAGTACTTACGGCGGGAATTATGGTATTGATAATGATGAATATTTAGTTGCCCCCTTCCGTCATAACTGACTATGGGAATGCGCCCCCGAGGTGATAGCCCACAGCTTTGTGTGTGTATGTTTTTGCTTTTTTTGCCTGGGTTCCTTTCGGAGTTTTCTTTTCTCTTCTGCTTCTTTTCGCCCAATCTGAGATGGTACCACTTGGTGCCTGTGATGAAGTAAATCTGTGTGACACCCCGCTCAAATTTCCCCGCTTGAAAATTAACTAACGTACTCCTAAAATCTATTAATAACTACAGCATTTGAAATTTGTCTCAAGGCCACCGTAAAATCAACCGCCAACAATTTGACTAAAGAATTTGAATTTTTCTGCTACACCAAGTTAAAAAGGTTACTACCCCCAAACCCCCCCCCCCCCCCTAATATTTATTAACGAACGGCGTAAAAATTAACAACCAATCAGATCGTTACCTCGTTTTATAGTTACGATAAAAATTTTGGTTGGAGTGAGAAAAATGTCTCAAATGTGTTTTATCAAAAATTAAATAATTTATTCATCAAAAACTAAAGAGAATTAAAAGGAAAGAGATATCTGGAATTGTAGCGCTGATATTGATTAACATAATACCATAAAGATTTCCTATTAATAAAACTATCTTGACGTAGAAACATTTATTTTATTAATATTTTCAGTTCGGAAAAAAACACAATTAATTACTTAAAAATTACACAGATGAAAACGGGGAGAAATAAATAAAGGAAACCTATAGGGGTAGATAGAGGACAGCTGGCCGTTTAATAATCAATTTTGATATTAAAAATCGGTCTATAAATAACTGAGGTATATAATATATAAATAAAATCAGACGAGCGAACACACTGAACAACGCTCAATGTTTACGGTCCAAAATTAGTTGGTTTTTTGACGCGTCTTTTGATTGGCTGGTTGGAATTGATAACTTTTAACCCTGCTTGAATAAGTCCGCCATTTGAGAAAAACTTAAGCACAGACAGGTTGAGAGCAGATGCAAAGCGTTGGTGACAAATGCCTTTGCCGTCTGGACGACACAGCAGTCTGGAATTGAGCCATTTACTGCTAGTCAATCCTGTGATTGTGTGATTATTCTTTACTTGCGGTAAGATAAATAAGTATTAGTATTTCATTAGCATGTAACTGGCCACAGATTGTGCGCCATATTTTGTTGTTCGACATTGCCAGTTGGAAGAGGGATACGACAACCTAAGTAGGAAGTGCCTAAGCAGACTTAAAGGGAAGTGAAACTAATTTGTGTTTTAATATTGCCATAAAATCTTACGACTGTAAGTCCAGAGGCCACTAGCAATCTTCTGCAGTGCCACAGTGTTCTAATGACACATGAAAACATACCTAGGATGTTTGAACAAAAGATTTAACAGGTCACAAGAAGAAAATTGTATACCCCAGCTGATTTTAGGGAGGACAACCAATGCTTAAGGTGACAGGGGCGTTGCAGCCATATGGGAAGAAGAATGTAAACACAGGACGGAGTGAAGTCAAAGAAAATAGGGTCTGGTGCAAATGGTTCGCACACGTGACTGACCCCAGATAATTTTAGTATTGATTAATTGTGGAATTGTTATAGCCAGCATATAAAAAGGGAGGGAATATCCTTCTTTTTCAGGGTTATATTGCCTATTACTTAGTGGTGGCAGGAAACCTGGTGCAGGCAGACCTTGTGTACATTGAAGCCCCAGTAAAGCTGCATGCTGCATCTGTGGTCAGAAGACAACTCTTGTGTTGACCTTGCATAGTCTACAATCATCCACCTCAGACAGGCTGTCAGGTCAAGTCCCTTTAAATGGGCATATGATATCTCATTTTAACAATTTCCACAACCAGAACAGAAACTCCTGTGGGCGTGATGATACCAACAGACCCTCACAAAATTGACTATTTGTTATAGAAAGTATTAAATCAGACTGTGGGATACACATACAGTGACACTTTAATATACCAGTTATGGACAAAGGGTCCTCTTTATTTATTTATATGTTGTAAATAAAATTTTCTTGATTTGAAAACATTCCTGTCCTAAAAGAATTGAGGTACAGGAAAATAAAAAAATTGTAATATATTAACATAACTTTACCAACAGTCTTACTTACTTCACTTTTATTGAGTTAAAGTTATGTTTGACATTGTTCATACATCACAATAGATACATTACCCTAGACACTTGCCACACAACATCACAGAGATTATTTTACACAGAGTGAGATCTTAGAGAGGTAGCGGATAGGGACCCTGAGAACATCATCATCATCAATTAGACTCAGGGAGCTTACACAGCTGGACCTCACTTTGTTTACCCTTAGTTTAGTAACATCAATAACCTCTCACATACCACAGTGCCATCGTCAGCTTCATCTTACCAGGCTGTTAGATTTAAGTCCAGTGCCTGCATGTCTCTCTTGCACACATCTTTGAACCTCAGCGGGACCGAAGACGCATCAACAGTGATAAATGCAATCAGCGACCCATAGCTTGACTGCTTGCGTCAGGGTCAGCGAACCAGAACTGACCAAGACCCTACTCCACATCCTAGTGGTGGTCCTGGAAACAGGCTGCATCACTGCAGTCTGGCTGAGAGAGTAGGGATCGAAGAGGGAAGGCAAACCCGGTCTCAAAACATGCCGTGCGGAAGTAGTTGTGTCGGGCCGAAAGGCGCAAATATCGCAGCTTTGCTGTAAACGGCAACACGACGTAAAAACGTCCTTTTCAGGACGAACGCAGAAGAAGAAGAAGAACTTCAGTTGTGGTCGCCTGACTGTTCTTTTGCCGTCTGCCTGTTGTCCGTAGAAAATATCTTTGGGGATGCGACCATCTTCCATGTGGTGGACATGGCCAAGCCAGAGTAGTCTGCGCTGTCTAAGCAGTGTACACGTGCTTCGAAGGTCAGCGCGTGACATCAGCTCGACATTAGTCATGTTGTCCTTCCATAAAATACCAAAGATGGGGCGTAGACACCTTAGATGAAAGGTAGTAAGCCTTCTTTCTTGCTTAGCATTAACAATAATAATTATAGTTAAGCATAATTAAATAAAAGGACGGGACCCAAAGACGCAGCAAACGAGATGAATGCAGTCAGCGACCCATAGCTTGACTGCTTGAGTCAGGGTCAGCGAACCAGAGCTGACCAAAACCCTACTCCACCTCCAAGTGGTGGTCCTGGAAACAGGCTGCATCACTGCAGTCTGGCCGAGAGAGTACGGATCGAAGAGGGTCCCAAAAATGCCATGCTGAAAACGGATGTGTCGGGCCGAAAGGCGCAAATATCGCAGCCCCACTGTAAACGGCGACACAACGTAATCAACGCCCTTTTCAGGACGAACGCAGAAGAAAAAGGAGAAATAAAGGGACATTTTAATAAGTAAATCTGTCAAGTACATCTCTTTCTTCTTAAATACAGATTATAAAGTCTTCAGTACGTAGCGCAATAGCTGTAAACTTTGATAGGACCTACACAATATCTTACATATTGTGTGTGAAAGTATTGGTGGTTCCTTCCAGCAATGGAAGAGAATTTCCCGTAACTATTTACACTTTTCAGTGTGTGCGGCGTAGGGCGCTTGCCTCTTCAGGCAAGGTTACGGGGCTCAAAACTTAATAGCGTTACGCGCCAATCTACCCAGGTGTAAATGTATACCCGACATTGTTCTTGTGTTAGGGAAGACAAATGCATCCAGGAACGGAACTAGCTACCTATCTGATAAAGTTGAACCTAGCATAATGACGTCTATAAAACTATACTCCCCTACTGCAGTATCCTTTGTGGGACTATTTTTTCAGACATCTGAAAGATGTGGTACGATTTTAAACGTGTGTATTGATTTGTGCCAAAACGCGGTTAATGACGACGACCTGAAAATAGGTCAAAATCGACAAGTGTGAAATATGCAGACAAACCAATACAGATATTCACTTTTTCGGGAAAATACGGAAAAAGGTGCGACTTGCACCGTGATGGTCTGAAAATGCGTCAAAATCGACAAGTATGAAATATGCGGACAAACCAATACAGATATTCACTTTTTCGGGAAAATACAGAAAAAAGTGCGACTTGCATCGTGATGGTCTAAAAATGCGTCAAAATCGACAAGTATGAAATATGCGAACAAACCAATACAGATATTCACTTTTTCGGGAAAATACGGAAAAGGTGTGACTTGCACCGTAAAAGCTAAATTGAAAACGCATTTAAAAAGCTTGTAGGCCATTGAATTTTTTTCATGGTGCATTGGCCATTGACTATAAGTCATAATAGGTTTGATTACAACGATTCAATAAGGTTGAAATGGAATGCCAAAGAAGGAAACGAACACATGTAAATTAGTGACGTCATTGTGATGGACGAACTCGGCTGACCCTGAACTTTGTTGTAATTCTTGTAAAACGGGACTTCTTTCACGTGGATTCATTAGCTATGCAACTGTTCCACACAGAGGGCAAACACGTTTGCTGATTGATATGCGGAGAGTTTACCTATCGTTTGATTCTGGTCATCGCATTGATTTAAGGAGAGATTAAATCACGCCCACTAACATCTCTTGAACAATCATAGGCAGTTATTTTAATTAACTTGGCCAGTGGGGGGCGTCGCCAGAATCAAACAGATAATGCGACCACGATCAAAGAGACAGACTGAGGGATTTCAGGGGAGACTATCGGCGTTATCAAAGACAGTAGTGGTCCCTGATACGAGACGCAGTTGCTTGCCGCTATTTTCGCGTCTCGGTGTCAACGGCAAAACCGAGCGAACGGGGAAAGCCGAAACGGGCAGCAGCGAGCGTTGGACGAAGACCAGGGGGCGGCTTCTCCCCTTGATTTGGCGGTCAGATCCCCAAAAGTTCATGAGATCAAATAAGCTGTCAAGTTTATCATGTCCCACTCAACTTACATTCCATTTTAGATAATTAGATCATGAAGAATAGACATTTTATCACTCGCTGGCCAGACCTTTACAGAAGCACTAGCTTTATTGAAATCTTGTTATAGATTTTCCCCTGGATTTTATATATATATTTGCAGTGATTTCTATTCTGTGCAAAGCGGTAATATATATTGTGTAAAGTGATCAGTGGTGTAGTTCAGTCATTCTATTTCAATGGATTTTGTGTTAATTTAAATCTATTAAATTAAACCATCTCAATAGTTCCAGTTGTAAATATAATGATCTATCTATTATATTATTTCAAAAGATAATAGATGCTTAAATTAACTTTTAAAGTCGCGAAGGAATTTATAATTAATAAATTCAGTTAAGTCCTAGTTTTATAGATGTGTGTTTTTAACCACTAGAATTCGCGCAGTGTTTATTAAATACATAATTAAATACTCGAGTGTATTATAGGCTTAACGGGAAATTCATCGCGCTTGATTTTTCGGTATGTTACATGTCTTTTTTCTTTCACACAGAGTGATCGTAACCTGCGGTCCCAGCAAAATAAAGAAAGAAATAAAGAAATCATCCTATAAACTTCCAGTCATATTGAAGAAACATTTCTTTTAAATATAATCTTGTGGCGGTCCTTTTGCGACCTAGCTGTCAGAATTAAATGAAATAAAGCCCACCCAAGAACATTTTAAAGAACAATCATCAAATTACCCTTACAAACCTGTAAGATAAACTGGAAGGTAATCATCGCCAGTAGCGATATTATATTTACTTTTTACTGTGAGAGAGTACATATTTTCCTGACTGTGACTGAGCCTAGTTTTTCCTCAATTAGATTTAATAAAACTATCATCACGCATCGAAGGAATTTTACCATAGCGGAAGATTAAAAGAGACCACTTCATTTTCACCCATGTGCCGAACTGTGTTAGTGCCATCCCATAGACTCCTTTTTTTATATAATAAAAACACAAGCACTCTTAGTCTTCAAGTCTTGCGATAAGTGAGAATATTTGTTACCAGCAAAACCTCGCAAACATCTGGGGCGGGACATCGAAGGACTAGACAGTTCATATGTCAAGAGAATACTTGCTGTTTTTATATACTTTTATGGATCGTCTGAGGCTGCATTCGGTAAGTGTGTGAGTATATGAGTGTGGATCCTCACGCGTGTGCATGAATGACAGGAAATTTAATCTTTTCATTTGGTAACCCTGTTGTTAACTTTCTTGCCTAGTAATATAATTTTTCTGTATTCCCTGCATTGTTCCTTTAAGGGGGAGTTGATAACACTGACTAACAAAAAAAAACTTTTTTTTTCTTTCTCTAACATTTCTATGTTTGTCTGGTCAATTTTAATGCGCTGTTTTTAAATCTGCAAACCGTTTTTCTCTATCAGGTCGGGATCTCTAGAAATACGCAATTGAAGTTTTTTAACAAGGCATACAGTATTATAACATCATTCATACAAGAAGTGTAACAGTTATGTAGGCTTGAATTTCTTTGCAGTCGACTTTCGTCGGTGAATGGCATGTGGTACATCGCGATGAAGCATCCAACAATAATCGGCAAGCATGGTCACACTCCACCGTCCTTGATAGCGTGACTCCATTACGGCGATATCTTGATGGAATTGTTCTCCATGTTCATCGCTGACTTCGCCAAGTTTGTCAGGGAAAAAGTCAAGATGCGAATCAAGCAAATGGATTTTGAGGGACATGTTACAGCCCATAATTCTGTATGCATCTATGCACTGCTTAACAATATGCACATAGTCGACAGATTTATGATTTCCCAGAAAGTTATCGACGATCGATTTGAATGCCATCCATGCGCGAAGTTCACTACCATGTAACAAGTTCTCGAATTGTTTGTCTGCAATAACTTTCCTAATCTGAGGTCCTACAAAGATACCTTCCTTTATCTTTGCATCGCTAACTTGCGGAAACTTTTCTCGAAGATAAGTGAAAGCTTTGCTCGTTTTATCTAACGCTTTTACGAAATTCTTCATGAGCCCCAACTTTATATGTAACGGTGGTAAAATGATGCCGTCTTTGTTAACTAATGGCTCATGTATTACATTTTTATGCCCGAGCTGCATACGATCCCTGATAGGCCACACCTTTCTTGCATAATGTTCCTGTCTGTTGCGGCTGTCCCATTCACATAGGAAGCAACAAAATTTAGTATACCCAGTCTGCATGCCCGTGAGAATTGCAATGACCTTTAGGTCTCCACAAATCCGCCATTGGTAGTCATTGTACTTTATTTTTGCCAAAAGTATACCCATATTGTAATAAGTTTCTTTCATATGAACAGAGTAGGCGACTGGAATTGATGAAAATAAATTTCCGTTATGCAATAACACGGCTTTTAGACTAGTCTTGGAAGAGTCGATGAAAAGTCGCCATTCGTTAACTATGTGCTCATGACCGAGGTGCACCATTAGACCGTTTACATCTTTGCAATAGCAAATGCCATCATCCATCTCAAAGTATTGAACAAGTTCTCTGTGTCTATGACGAAATTTAGATATCGGAGTATTGGGCGCTAAAAGATTCCATTCTTTGAGTCGCGAACTGAGTAATTCCGCTTGTCCTTTGGTAAGAGCGAGATCACGTATTAGATCTGAAAGTTCTGAATGGTTAATTAAGTGAACACCATCATTCACCGGTATATAATCCGAGTCAGAATTAGTTTCTAAAGCAGGTAAACTATCACTTTCTGATGGTTCATTCACGTCCAACGGATATTGTTATGGTGGAACTGGGATCGGACACGTGATTGGATCATGAGGAACTGGTTTCGATACCGATTCAATATTTGGATAAACCACAGACTTTCTAGTTTTAAAAGTGAAACCATGGATATTTGTCAAGCAGAAGTAACAATCAGTAGCGTGATTTGTCGGTTCACGCCATATTACTGACACTCCAAAAGGCATCGACTTATGCTTCGGCGATTTTCGTAACCAACCTGCCAATGTATTTGCACAGGTCGAAAAAACTGCATTTGGCTTCCAAGATTTATTTGCATCATCAACTTTCGAATCGAAATAACGTTCATATGCTTTCTTTAGTAATGGTGTAAAGTTTTTTTCTGGTGAACACGATCGGTAAAATATCCGCATACGTAACAGAACAGATCAGCCGAATTTCTACAACTTCTAGAAGCCATATTTCGCTCAGAATTATTTCAAAATACAGTAACTATTTGAAAAATAGCGTAACATATGTCATGCATCTTTTAGCAGTATAAAAAGTAGAATTATTTTGAATTTTAGTTTGTATCTACGTCGTCTGTGTGTTTGAAAACACCAAATTGGTGTGCGCGCAGATGCGTGACTGGAAAACTGGCAAATAATTGTTTGACCAGGAGAGTGGAAGAGAAGATTGAGTGAAACGATTTGTCGTAAATAAGTCTGTCTTTACTCTCCTCCAGCACGCTGTGAAGCAACTATTAAATCTCTACATTTTCTATCACTGAGCTTTCCATCATCATTTTTCACTCTAAACCGGACCACTATTTCTAAGACTCTTTTCTCTCAAAATAAATTTACGACAGTCATCAGGATATGCAGCAGAAAGAGCACAACATAATTTTTTCCCGTCTTGTTTTTGGCGGGTTACTTGCTCGTGTGATAATCCATGACCAGTGGGGGGACATCTGACATTTACAGAAAATAATAGATATTATATGACTTCGTAATATATGACACTGTTGCGTGATAAATTCTCGCAACATCGTTTTGTTTCAATGTCTGTTTTATAACGCAAGGGCAACAACTGCTTGGAATTTATAGTCACTTTTCTCGGTAAGCATTTGTCTTCTCGCGTTGGTATCGAATGCAGTTAAGTTTGAGCTGTGGTCATTTTTGCGCTGGACTGCGCATGACTTGTCTTGTTGTTTGGTCGATCGGTTTCCGCCCACGACTAGTGGAGTGAGCGATTTGGAATGGCGAAAGAGATGCCTCGTTGAAGAGGGGATCTCCGCTATTTTTTGTTCTGTCAGGGATGTGTAGTCCTCTTAATGGATATTTCGTTTATTCGAGATAATACCTCTAGTGTTTTCCCACATGTCGGGAGGCGTGATATTTCTGTGTATTTCATGAAAGCAAGGTAAATTGACTTTTTCATTAACTCTATCGATTTTGGGTCGTGAGCGATTTCGATTCATAGCCTGTCTCCGAAAGTCGTCGCCACGAGATGTTTTTTCCCAGCTCACATGTCGCTGCATCGGTTGATGCATGTACCAAGGACCATTACTTGCTACTTTGTTAAATGAATTAGGTTTGGAAAACCTTTATTATCTAGAGGATATTTTTGTGGACATTATTTATACTTCGGCAGACGTGTCTGTCTTGCTGAAGTCAGATTAAGGAGAGTGAACTGATCTCATACATCTGGTTATCTCCTGGCTGTTATAGAAAAGGATGGAGTTTTCCACCTGACTACATTTACAGCACTATGAAATATAACATGCATCTGACTCATCATTGTAATGCTGTCTACCGTCTATTGCTGTATTGAATGTTGCTGTGATAATGACTGTTTGATGTGCCTACACATTTGCGTAACCATTTTGTCACTGTGGCGTCCACAATAAATAATGAAGAAAAAAGTCAACGGCTGTTTCAAGACTCATTGACTTTATACGTCGTGAGTTTACTGACGTCCTATGTGGATTGCCCTGTTATTGTTGTATGAACATTGTTTTGACTGAACACATCTACACACTACACAAAACCAGACATGCGGGTGCCATCCATCATCATATGGCATCACGCATCATTTGGTGGCCATAAGCTGGTTTGATTCTGGTACTAGCAAACACGGGGTCCCTTACCCACTTCAAAGTACTCGGCGTTGCCCGGTAAAAGTCAAAATTTCAATTTTTTGACGGAAACAAGAATTTGACAGTACCCGGCGTTGTTACATGTTGCCGGATAACTCGGACTGCTGTTATCTTTTACGCAAGTCAAGCAAGTTGCTGCTGTCAAGGTTCCAGTGCTGTCGTTTTTGTGAAGGTCAAGTGCCGGTTGAAACGGGTTGTTTTCTGAAGAAGGCCAAGTACCGATTTCCATCAACTTACTTTTGGATTAGAAGGTCAAGTGCCGAAACAACTCAACACACAGTATTGCAGAAGCTCTTGTACCATCGTGTTAGCAGTGGAAGCAGTTCAGATGTGCCATCATCGTTGGAGCTTCGCTCTTTAGGACGTTGAGTGACATCCGTTTTTCTGCTATTCGACGATTGGAAGCCTATAAGTTAAGTGGCCTGTTTGTATGTAAACTGTGCCCTTATACTTCTGCTGAGTCTTCTGTGTATCATCTCATTCTATATTTTATATGTCTATATGTTATTTGTATATTTATATGTTTATATTTCAGCGGGTTCTCGGTTATTAAATACATAATTTTGGGTGGTGTCTACCGTTAGATTTATGCCACGTCATAGAGGTCGTCTATTGTGAGCGTTTTCTGTAGGGTTTGCAAATTTCCGATACTGGAATTTGCTAAGCGACTTCTGTTGCTATTTATGTTAGCTATGATGACATGTTTTAATATTTTTTTCGTTATTATTTCGCATTCTTTAGTTTTGTTTTGATTTGTTTGTATTTGTTAGCCTACTCTTGTCTATAATTTAGTTTCATACAACATTTTTGTTTATACACTGTGGTGTCATGTATTTTGTTTAATTATAGCGCAGATATCGTCACATTTTTTGTGATATTTCATTAATTTCTGCTTTATTTTTAGTTGATTTCTGCGAAAGTTTTTGTATTGTTGCTGATCTTTGTTATTGTTTACATTGTTATTGTTTACATTGTTTGTATTGTTTACATTTTCAATGTTTACATTCTGCATGTGTTTACATAGTCATTGTTTACAGTTATAGTAATTAGTTAATGGGCTATGCTAATGCACTGTTACTACTACACTGATGATAAATGAATGATGAATAGTGTCGTGCACTATTGAATGAGAAGTGCACTTATGATCAAGAATTGAGTGCTGATATTTCATATACAAGTTCTTTGATTGGAGACTTGTTTCCCACAGAGACTGGGATAATATAAGGTGATGTGAATATACAAGTGTTTAATTAAGACTTGTTACACTTAGGTTTGAAATAAATTAGTTAATTATTTCAGGTTTTGGACTCATATGTTAGACAACATGTCTACATTTGAGCACTTTATTGAGCAGGGTAAATTGCTTGGCAAGACTGGTGATAAGTTAGAAGAATTTGCAACTGCTCGATATGATAAAGCAATGGAAGCTGAACAAAAGAAACTGCATATGGAAGCTGAACAAAAGAAACTGCAGATGCAGGTGGATTAAAAAAGATTCCAAATGGAAATGGAAAAACAAAAAAGGGAATCAGAAGCTGTTAGAAAGAAAACTCTATTGTGAGCGTTTTCTGTAGGGTTTGCAAAATTTCCCAGCTACAGCTAGAATGTTAGCTATGATGACTGAGAATAAAAGACTTGAAAAAGAGGCTGAGAATAAAAGACTTGAAAAGAGGCTGAAAATAAAAGACTTGAAAAAGAAGCTGAAAATGAAAGACTTCAAAAAGAGGCTCAGGCTGAGGAAAGAAGATTACAGAGAGAGTCTGATGAGAGGAAAGAGATAGCAAAAATGGAACATGAAGAAAAAGTCTTAGCTTTAGAGTTGGAAAAATTGAAATTGACAAGCATGAGTAATGGTAATGATTCAAACAAGGGTTCATCTTCTGGTAAGGCTAATAATGATACTTTTAAGATTAAGTTACCAACATTTAGTCCTTCCAGTGATGACATAATGTTCTATCTGGACAGACTTTTTGAACAAGCATGTACAGCTCATAACATAGACAAAGCAAAATATGTTTATCAGTTATCAGGGATACTGACAGGTAAAGCTCTAAGTATATTAAATATGGTGGATGAACCTGACAAGAACAATTATGAGGTTGTCAGGGCCGCTTTGTTAAAGAAATATCAGCTTAACGAAGACGGCTATCGTCTACAATTTAAAAACATGTTACCTGAAAATGGAGTTGAATTCTCCGAGTTTTATTGCAAGAATACGCATTACTTTCTCACGATGGGTTGAACTATCTAAGACGGAAAAAACTTATGAAGGACTTATGGACTTAATACTTAGAGACAAAGTCATGTCGTCTGTCAATGAGTCTTTCCTTGCTTTCCTTCATGAACGTAAACCTAAACAATAAAAGAAATGGAAGATTTCTGTTGCCAATACGTAACTGCGCACCCACACATAACCATGGGTAACTCTAAGGTGAAAGAAGGTTTACCAGTTGCTTCGGCAGCTCCGTATGGTCAAAACTTTGCTCGTAGATCCCAACAAAATTTTGATAGAAAGGGTAGCGGTAATTTCTGTCAAAATCATGGAAATCAATTTCATGGTGATTCTTCTTCGAAGAATGGGAGACAGCCTGATAGTACTCGTTACTATCACCCTAATAATTATAGGCATTTCAAAAGAGGATATGGTAATAGAGGTTATTCCTGCCGAAGACCTCAAAACCAAACAAATAGATGTTCGCATCAATGTGAACATGATAGTAATCGTGGAAACTGGAATTCGAACCAGGATAACAATTACAATAGAGACAATAATAACTGCAGAGATAATAATAACTCTGATAACTTCAGAGGTAATAATAGTCGGGGTAGATCTCAACACAAAAAAAAGAGATATCAGCAGGCTAATGCTGTACAACAGGAAACTGAGGGAGCCTGTAATCATGGTGTTGATAATAAAAAAACTTTGACGCTGTCACTGGTTCTGCTTTTGACTTTGAGAGAGCAAACAAATGCCCCCAATGCAGTACTTTATTCGAACCGGGTACCATAACTACTTTGAGTTGTGGTCACCCACTTCCCGCTCTTCCTGCTGCTGTTGCGCATGACGGGAGGGGTTCTTTAATCCTACATAAGGGTCTTGTTAATGATACTCCGGTCTCACTACTTTTCGATTCCGGATGCACCACTATTGGTGTTAGACAATCGCTTGTAGATCCATCTTGTGCTACAGGAAGGGTTATTAAATGTGTCACATTTGGCGGCACTCTAGAAAAATATCCTACTGCTGTAATTCGCATTGCCACTCCTTTCTTTACTGGAGATGTGCATGCTTGCCTCTTACCTAATCCTATTGCGGACCTTATTATTGGTCGTATTCACGGAGTTAGGGAGTGTACCCCACAGCAGATTGCTGCTTGGGAAGATAATAACATGCAAGCTACAAATGCAGTGGTTACAAGAGCACAAGCTCTACAAACACCCGAAACTTCACTGAATAGTGATAATGAAGTTGATAGCCAAGATAGTCACTTAGGAATTACTCGTGACTCTTTCATAAAATTGCAAGAAGAAGATCCTTCTTTAAAAAAATTCTTCGTTCTTGCGAAGAAAGGTGATCCGAATCAGGATACAAATAGAAAATCTTGGATTGCAATGAGAAACGGCGTACTTGTACGTATGGTACAAGATTCGACTACGTCGGCACATTCGCAAATTCTTGTTCCCAAGAGCATGAGAGTCCAAATATTACAACATGCTCATGACTCGCAATGTGCTGGACATATGGGTTTTTCCCGTACGAAGTCGAGAGTCCTTGCGGCTTTCTTTTGGCCTTTTGTCAATAAGGACATTCGTATTTACTGCCGATCATGCAAGGTATGTCAGGAGGTCAAATCTAGAGGACCACGACATGCTGCGCCTATCCAGGCTGCTGACATTCCTATTCGGCCGTTTCAGAAAATGGCCATAGATATTATTGGCCCTTTTAAGGTCAAGTCGGCCAGAGGACATCAGTTTATCCTTACATGTGTCGATATGTGCACACGTTGGCCAGAGGCTATTCCTCTTAAGAGCATATCTACTACAGATATCGCAGATGCTCTTTGGTTGATATTTTCTCGCTTGGGGTTCCCCAGAGAAATATTGTCAGACCATGGCACTCAACTCATATCTGACACTATGTCACAGGTAATGTCTACCTTACATATTGAACGATCTCTCAGTAGTATCTACCATCCTATGTCTAATGGGTTAGTTGAGCGTCTGAATAGAACGCTCAAGACTTTGCTTGGTAAGATAACTGAAGATCATCCTCAAGATTGGGACAGGGTTTTACCCGCGGGCTCTCTTTGCCTATAGAGAAGTCCCTAATGAACACACAGGATTTTCTCCCTTCGAACTTGTCTTTGGCGCGCGTCCACGCGGCCCTATGTCTTTATTACACGATCTCATCACTGCCGATGATATTAGCGATGAAACTCAATCCTCATATGAGTATGTCATTGCTCTTAGACAAAAGATCATTGAGGCATGTAAGCTAGCAACTGCTTCATCAGAAATTGCTAAAGAGAAGGCAAGACAGTTTTGCTAACAAGAATAGATGTCTACGACAAACTTTGTCCAGGTGACAAAGCATTCGTCCTACTCCCCAGTAGGGAAAAATAGACTTCTTATTGCATGGAAAGGTCCGTATGCAATAGTCTCTCGGATTTCCGATGTTGACTATGTGGTCGATATTGATGGAAAGCATAAAACTTTCCACATAAACATGCTTTCGGAATTTCACAAACGTCCGGACTATTTGCTGCCTATTTTCCAGGCAACGGATGATGCTCCTGCACCTCACGGTCATTATTCATCCCTGTCTGTCATTCAGGATGAGGAAGCTACCTTCTCTGATGTCAACCTTCCCCTTCCAGTGGTTCCATTACATTCTACGGAATCTTGGAAAAACGTTTCTGTTTCTCCTAATCTTTCTGGTGACGAACATCGACAAGTCTCGTCGATGTTACAAACATTTCAGGATGTTCTCACTGACATTCCTGGACACACAGATGTCATAGAACATGACATAATTCTTACCGACAATAATCCAATTAGGGTTAGGCCGTATTCTATTCCTATACACTTTCAGTCGCAAGTGGAAAAGGAATTGGATGAAATGATTCAATTAAATATAATTGAACCATCGACTTCACCATATTCTTCTTCCATGGTTATTGTCCGGAAGAAGGATAAGAACATACGAATTTGCGTTGATTATCGCAAATTGAATCAGGTCACAAAGTTCGACGCTGAACCGATGCCTTTGTTAGAAGATCTACTGATTAGACTTTCTAATTCTAGATTCTTCACTAAACTTGACTTGTCTAAAGGTTATTGGCAAGTGCCTTTAGCAGAGCATGCCAAACCTCTTACTGCTTTTTCTACACCTAGGGGTCTATTTCAATGGAATGTTATGCCTTTGGTCTCATGAACGCCCCTGCCACTTTCGTTCGCATGATGCGTCGAATTCTGTCACATCGTTCGGATGTCATCGCATACTTAGATGACATCTGTCTCTTCAGTGATACCTGGGAAGATCACTATTTAGGGTTATATGACTTACTGTCCACTATACGTGAGAATAATTTGACAGCAAAACCTTCTAAAGCTTTTGTTGGTTTTGGTGAAATCTCTTTCCTGGGTCATCGTGTTGGTCATGGTCTCTTGAAGACAGAAGACCACAATACTTCCAAAATACTGAACATCTCTGTTCCTAAAACGAAGAAACAAGTTAGGAGTCTCTTAGGTTTAATTCAATTTTATGGGAGATTTATTCCAAATTTATCTTCGATCATGGCACCTCTCTCAACATTGTTGAAGAAAGGTTCGCCTAATCTGGTCCGTTGGTCTGAAGAATGCCAATCTTCACTAGACCAAATCAAGAATATTTTTTCTTCTCCTCCCATCTTAAGATTACCTACTCTTGATAGGACTTTTGTTCTTCGGAGTGATGCTTCATCCACTGGGATTGGAGCAGCACTGATGCAAGAATATGCAAATACTCTGCATCCTGTTATGTACATTTCTAGAAAACTAAATGCGGCAGAGAGGAACTACTCGGTTTTAGACCGTGAGTTGTTAGCGATGGTTTGGTCAATTCTAAAGCTACAAAGATTCCTCCTGGGCGCACATTTCATTCTAGAGACTGATCAGAAAGCTCTTACAGCTATTCAGACTAAGAATTTGAGAGTTCGAGATCCACTCGATATGCTATAGCTCTTCAACCTTTTCACTTCACGGTACGAGCTATCCGTGGTGCGGATAATGTGATGGCTGACATTTTGTCTAGATGCCCACATGACTCCAACTAATACTTCTGTCCTATATTTCTATATATTACAGAGTCATAACACACCTATATTTCTACAATAGATTAGCACATCTGTACTTACTTTATATGTACACACTATCGTGCTTTGTTGTCATCTTCTTCTGTTCGTTTTTTTAAGATGATAGAGGAGGACTGAGTAGTTAATATAAGGGCCGTTAGTTTACTAAACAGCCACAATTATTAATAATGTATTGTACCTTATGAAGCATATTAGTTATTAATTAGCATTATATTGCTTGTACTTTCTCAGAATGTCATTGTTGAGCTGAGGACTTACCTTACGAGTTCTAGATTGTGTACTTACCCTCGGAATACCAGAGCATATATCCTGGATCGTCATGTAGTTTAACTTTACTATGTACTTATTTCATTACATGTCAAAGAATGTACTATTTAAATTTTCCTATCAGATTTGTACATCCATTTTTAAAGACAATATTAGAGTATGCTGTTTAATGATGATTATAGTAACTTGCATACGTATATTGTGTTTACATGCTAACGTGATGTGTGTTGGTGACACCTCCCCGATGTGAATATTTTTTGAGACATATTTATTTTTCTGTTGAGGTATATCCTCACCAGACACTCTATAATTAGCCTATTGTTTGGCAATTTAATTAATTATCAGCGCATAATTCGTGCGTTTTGAGCCGCTTATCGCTTGCTCTTTGATATTGAAAAAAAAATATGTTCCACATTTTTTTTTATCGGGAGGAGGTGGTGATATGTTGCGTGATAAATTCTCGCAACATCGTTTTGTTTCAATGTCTGTTTTATAACGCAAGGGCAACAACTGCTTGGAATTTATAGTCACTTTTCTCGGTAAGCATTTGTCTTCTCGCGTTGGTATCGAATGCAGTTAAGTTTGAGCTGTGGTCATTTTTGCGCTGGACTGCGCATGACTTGTCTTGTTGTTTGGTCGATCGGTTTCCGCCCACGACTAGTGGAGTGAGCGATTTGGAATGGCGAAAGAGATGCCTCGTTGAAGAGGGGATCTCCGCTATTTTTTGTTCTGTCAGGGATGTGTAGTCCTCTTAATGGATATTTCGTTTATTCGAGATAATACCTCTAGTGTTTTCCCACATGTCGGGAGGCGTGATATTTCTGTGTATTTCATGAAAGCAAGGTAAATTGACTTTTTCATTAACTCTATCGATTTTGGGTCGTGAGCGATTTCGATTCATAGCCTGTCTCCGAAAGTCGTCGCCACGAGATGTTTTTTTCCCAGCTCACATGTCGCTGCATCGGTTGATGCATGTACCAAGGACCATTACTTGCTACTTTGTTAAATGAATTAGGTTTGGAAAACCTTTATTATCTAGAGGATATTTTTGTGGACATTATTTATACTTCGGCAGACGTGTCTGTCTTGCTGAAGTCAGATTAAGGAGAGTGAACTGATCTCATACATCTGGTTATCTCCTGGCTGTTATAGAAAAGGATGGAGTTTTCCACCTGACTACATTTACAGCACTATGAAATATAACATGCATCTGACTCATCATTGTAATGCTGTCTACCGTCTATTGCTGTATTGAATGTTGCTGTGATAATGACTGTTTGATGTGCCTACACATTTGCGTAACCATTTTGTCACTGTGGCGTCCACAATAAATAATGAAGAAAAACGTCAACGGCTGTTTCAAGACTCATTGACTTTATACGTCGTGAGTTTACTGACGTCCTATGTGGATTGCCCTGTTATTGTTGTATGAACATTGTTTTGACTGAACACATCTACACACTACACAAAACCAGACATGCGGGTGCCATCCATCATCATATGGCATCACGCATCAGACACATATTGAATATCTAATATTTACAGAAAATAATAGTATGTGATTTCTTAATGTATTACATATGGAAGAATATCTAATATTTACAGAAGACATTATAAATTATAAGACTTCGTAATATATGACATACATGGACTATCTAAGATTTACAGAAAATATTAGACATTATGTTACTTCGTAATATATGATATATGGAGAATATCTCAAATTTACAGAAGAAGATAGAAATTATGTAACTTCGTAAAAAATGGCATATGCTGAATATCTGAAATTTAGACACAATATTTAACATATGTGACTTCGAAATATATGACATATAGGGAGTATCTTAAATTTACAGACAATATTAAACATTATTTGACTTCGTAATATTTGACACATGGAGAATATGTGACATATGGGTAATACCAGACATGTAGGGGGATATTTGCTATATGGCAAATGAGAATATCTACCATACACCGTATAAGAAGAATACGTGGCATAGTGATTATTTGACAGTTCGTGTCTCTCTGACATGAAAAGTTTAAGCAATAAACTGAAAATTCAGAGACATTTTGTGACTAATTCAATCAATCAATCAGTACCCATTAGCTCCCCAAGGAGCATAGGCCTTCAACAAACACATGCTAAGTCCTCCTGTCACGTGCCATCAAATCAAGTTATTTCCTTATCTTCCTTATCATTTTCTTTCTAACTTCAGCTCTCTTCTCCATGTCTTTTTTGGGATCAGGGGCGGGATCTGCCTCAGCCTCTCTTGCACTGGAGAGTCCAGAACAATGACTGACTTGTAATGCTATCAACAGTTTTCCTCAGTGCGCGTGTTATCCATCGCCAGCGTGTTATTTCTTGTTCCACTGGTTCTTGACATCAATTCTACATTAGTGATCTTGTCATACCATTGTAATCCTTCTATTCTAGGGAAGCACCCATTTATGAAAGTCTGTATCTTACTTACTTACTTAGTCGTTCCTCTTCTACCGTGAGATGTAGAGGTTTGGAAGAGAGAGCGCCAGACTATCCTATCGGCTGTCTTCCTCTGGCCTGGTTCCATTCTAGTCCTCGGTCCTTCAAAGATTGTCTAATGTTGTCCTCCCAGCGGACGTTGGGTCATCCTGGGGGTCTGGATCACTGGCTCTTTGTTTCCCATGCTTGTCGTGGCAGCCGATCATCTCCCATTCTGCAGACATGGCCAAACCATATTAGTTGGGACTGTTTTACTTGGGTCTGCAGGGGGTGGGATTTTAGGCCTTGACGTATCGTCTGATTGCGGACGATGTCTCTTCTTGTTACTTCAACCACCTTCCTCAGATACCTCATTACTGACCTTTGGATCTGGCTTTTGTGGGTCGGCAAGAGGTGTCGCTCGTATATTCATGCTGATGGTGGGCATTTTAAATATTTAAACAAAATTTATGGTACCGTGAAAAATTATTTATCTCTTAGCTATAAAATTTCATAAATAAAACTACAATTGTATATGAGCGTGGAAGCATATCTGGAGCCATCCTTATATGACCACCAGCTATGCACAGTGCTACAATATGCATATGTGGAAGAGAACCTATGTCTGTGAGGCTAATTACACTCTCATTGTCTCTTAAAATCATCCGCACACTTCCAGGAATTCCCCCTGTGGTGAAACTTATTGAGAACCCAGCATTGCACACTAAGCTTGCAGAAGTCACTTGAGTCCCAGAAGTGATTATTTGGCTTTGACCTGGTTGAATGCACGCAGGAGTATCTCACTAGGGACCCAGTGCTTGGCAGGGGGAGATAAGAAGTGCCTCTGTGCAGGACATGACAATTCCTTGGGAGAGCTCAGAACCAGAGCACATTATTTTAACTCTGGATACTTGGAGAGCCGCCTTGGATGGCGGGGAATGCACAGTACGCCACGTGCTTCTTACTCCTAGCTTGGGACAGATGCAACGATCTTTTAAATGCAAGCCAAGCTGGAGAAACTGGAATCCATTACTTCCACTCAACACATTTCGGAATAACAGAAAAGCCACAGGAAAAACCTAGATCTACAGTGTAGATAATACCAAGGAGTCTTCAACTTGGTATTGGCTGCAAAAGAGCGAGAAGCTCAGCAGCTCTAGTTAAACAACAACAACAACAACAACAACAACAATTGTATATGTTGTTCATGAAATATAATATTTTAAGTGTGTATACATCATTTTGAAACACCGTGTATAATGTAAATGCCTGTTAAAAAAAAATCCTTACGCAGTTTTCACAAACTGCGTGACACTTGCCTGTGTTGACACATGCATCCAAAGATTACGCACACTTCTACAGAAACCAGAATTAGTTTGACTAATTGCTGGATTGATCAATTGCATTATCGATAACGTGCTATCTATTTTCCTTCATAAGTGTGATTTATAAGTAAATCACATGAGTGTGAATATCCGTCAGCAACCACACTTGACCATTGTCTCGGAGCGCATTATGGTTGTAAAACTAAAAGAAGGAGAAACCATAGTCAACCTGGTCATAGTGTACGGGCCAAATGAGGATGAGAGAGCAGAGGTCAAGGAGGAATTCTTCGAGCTGCTTCAAAGGACAGTGGATGACTGCCTAGATGAAATTATCATGCTCGGAGATTTCAATGCCAGAGTTGGAAATGACCATGCTAGATGGGCTGGAGTCATCGGAAGATATGGAGAAGATACTCTCAATGACAATAGAAAGCAACTCCTTAGATTCTGCAGTGAGCAGAATCTGATCATTACAAACACAAAGTTCCCACATAAGCGCATACATGCATACACTAGATGTTAACCAACAAAGAATGAGAAGTCAGTGATCGACTATGCCATTGTTAGGAGGAGCTCATTCAAATATGTCCGGGACGCTAGAGTCTGGAGGGGGCCAGAGATTGGATGTGATCACTACCTGCTTACAATCAAAAGAACAACTGAAAGAGTTGCTCAGCCTAGGAACTGCCCAACATCACGCAAGAAACCAAGTAAACATACGGGACAAATGAGAGTTAAGACCTACAAGCTGAGAGAGCCAGAAATTAAGACCAGATATCAGGGGCTTATTGCTACAGCGGTGAGAAGCACAGAAGAACAACCTGATGACTTGGAAACCCTCTGGCTTAAATTCAAGGACATCATAAAGACAGCTGCTGCAGAAGCATGTGGTGAAGTCCGACTTGGGAACAAGAGAAAGAGGACACCTTGGTGGACAGAGGAAGTCAAAGAGAAAATAAGAGAGAAGAAAATGGCATGGAAACAATACTTAGGAGCAAAAAACACAGCAGGACAAATAAATATAGAGAATATGTGATACTCAGAAGAGAAGCAAAGAACAAGGTGCTAGCAGCAACACAGAAGTCCTGGGAAGAATTTGGAGAAAAGCTAGAAAAAGATGCGCAAGAAAACCAGAAATTGTTCTATAAGACCCTAAAGAACATGAGGAAGGAAAAACAATGCTGTTACGCACAGATCATTTTTTCTAAAGTCATTGTATGATCATTTTTTTTTCTCAAGACATTGTATGATCATTTTTTGCTAAAGGCATTGTATAATTAGATTGACTGAAATGTACACTTTAATTTTTTTCGGTCAAAGCTACATAACTCTGGATAATCGAGATTATCATTTAATATGATGTTACCTCCTCTTGTGTCGAGACACGGTCGGTCCATATTTTTGAACGAAGTGTGACCATTCTCCTTATTTGGTAGTATTGGTCAACTGTTGTTGGAATGTCTGAAACCAGTGTTGAGGTCTCTGTTCATGTCCATATAAGGCTCGATCAAGTATGAATCTTATCTGGAATGTTCCTAGATCGTCTTGTTTGTTTGACTATTCAAGTGTATAGGTTCTGCGCATGTCCGGACGCGAGGCGTCTGGGAAGTTTCTTTATCTTGGGAGTCGATGGAAAGTTGTGGAGCAGAGAAGACGCGTTTTCGGCATCTCTGTGATTTTGTTAGGGAATTAGGAGCCTTATTGTGAGTTAGTTAGCTTACTAGGTCCTTCCCTTGAGTATTCAAAAAAACGCCTGGAGGCGTATGTTTTCTGTGGTGTGGATTTTCGAACGAAGGTAATGCCTCATTTACATCCAATCTGTAACTTAACGTTATGTTTGACAATGGTCGATCTCTGCTCACGTATGCTTTACAGAAAGGGAGGTGCTTTTATTAGAAGTCACGCCCAGGTATCTTCATACCTGAGATCTATATGTACACGGGTCATACTCAGCCCGTAGAACAGTTCTATGTTCTATGAACGTCGCTGTGTGTCAGCGATTACGTCTACGTCAAGGTTAGACTTAGGAATGCCTGTAAAGGTCAGTTTGACCTGCACTCCTGGAATGCCATCCTCGTGCGACTTATGATTTGACTCATTTAGCACATCTGAACAGTAGGAGGATTTTTTGATGTACTTTTGTATTTGGAGCCAACAATATAACCCCTTGGCGCCATATCATCATTTTGAGAATATGCCAAATGCTTTGATGAACTATGTATGCTGATATTCGTGAATGTCATGACTTTGCTCTATTGTGAACTGGATGTAACGTACCTGTACTCGTGGCGTCAAAAATAAATGATGAGAAAACGTCAAGAGCAGTGTGCCCATTTATGACTTCACATGTCGTACCCTATGTGCTGTAACTCTATGAACTACATCACTATTATACACAGCAACAACAACAACACAAAACCAGATAAGACACCCTACATCTTGAACTATAATACCAGGTGTCGATAGGAGAGGTATTGTGACGGGGCTAAAGATTTTTCCAACGAAATTGGACTTATACCTACAACGTCCATGGTGGACAGTGCTGCCATTATCATTTATGAAAGTATCACGATAGCGGCCTTATCACCAAAGAGGAGCGAGCCCTAAGTCCACCCTTATCATTTTATGGTGGCCAGATGTTGGTTTAATTCTGGTACCAGCAGTCAAGGGAATCATCAAACCCAGACAGCATACTTCATCATACAACATTGTAGTTTCAACTAACTTCCTTCAAGAGATATTTTGAAAGTACCCGGCCATGCTCGGCAGTTTGTCGAAGTTTGTCTACATCTAGAAGGACAAGTGCCGTTTGAATCGATTTGTCTGCATCTAGAAGGACAAGTGCCGTTTGGATTGATTTGTCTGTATCTAGAAGGTCAAGTGCCGATTGAATCGATTTCTTTCAATCTAGAAGGTCAAGTTCCGTAGCTTATTTCCAGTATCAGAAGCTCTTTTTCCTGCGTCATGGATATTCATGGGAGCAGATGGCGATCAACGTTGGATCGTTTATCCTGAGAATGCTGATCACATCCTGTTCTGCACCGAGCTGACGTTTGGGACATATAGAAGTTAAGTAGCCTGTTTGTTTGTGAACTGTGCCCTTATGTTCTAACTGAGCCTTCTGAATTCTCTCACACACTTTTTGCTATTTGTTTACATGTTTACATGTTATATGTTATTTGTATATGTGTATTTATATTTCAGCGGGTCTGGATGGGTGATGACTCCTATAGATCATACCACGTGACAGAGGTTTTCTATTGAGAGTGTTCTGTAGGGTATGCAAATTTCCTATAGTGAAATTTGCTAAGCGACTCTTGTTGCTATTTCTATTAGTTGTGATGACATGTGTTAGTGTTGTTGTCATTATTTTTCGCATTTTTTAGTTCTGTTTTGATTTGTTTGTATTTTTAGGTCTCCTCTTTTCTATTATTCAGTTCTTTACATAATTTTTGTTTATACATTGTGACGTCATTGGTTTGTTTACTTTTTCGCATTTTGTCATTCACATTCTTTGTGATACTTTCTTTTAGTTCTGCTGTTTATTTAGTTGACTTATGCGAATGTTTTCGTATTGACTTTGATCTTTGTTATTGTTTACATTGACTTTGATCTTTGTTATTGTTTACATTGTCTTTGTTCTTTGTTATTGCTTACATGGTTCTTGCGTAATTAGCTTTCACTATTGTTATATAGTGCACTTATCATAACTAGCTGGTGGTTTTGCTTACGCACTATTGTAGTGCAGTTATGATAAATAACTGATGGTTATGCACTGATTGGTGTAGTGCCTTCATGATTAAGAAGTGACTTGTGATATTATTATACATTTGATAATACAAGTTGGTGTCAAAGACTTGTTTCCCACGGAGATTGGGTTAAACATTGGGATTATACAAGTACTTTATTAAGTCTTGTTCCTATTAAGGTTGAAATAAGATAATTAATTATTTCAGGTTTTGGACTCATATTTTAGACAACATGTCTACATTTGAGTACTTCATTGAGCAGGGTAAATCCCTTGGAAAGACTTATGATAAATTAGAAGAATTTGCGACTGTTCAATATGCCAAGGCATTGAAGTCGGAAGAAAAGAAAATGAAGAAACAAACTGAACAAAAGAAAATAGATGCTGAGAATTTAAAACTGCAGATGCAGGTGGAGGAAAAGAGATTCCAAATGGAAATGGAAAAACAAAAAAGAGAAGCAGAAGCAAAATCTGAAGAGAAAAGACTACAGATTGAGTCTGAAAATAAAAGACTTGAAAAAGATGCTGAAAATAAAAGACTAGAAATAGAGACTGAAAATAAGAGACTTCAGGCTGAGGCTGAAGAGAAAAAGTTACAAAGAGAGGCTAAGGCTGAAGAGAAAAAGTTACAAAGAGAGGCTGAGGCTGAAGAAAGAAGGTTACAAAGAGAGGCTGAGGAGAGAAAAATAAAAATGGAGCATGAAGAAAAACTCTTAGCTTTAGAGTTAGAAAAGGTGAAATTGTTGAACACTGGTAATGCTAATAATGTAGATAAGGTGTCAGATAAGACTAATGCTAAGGATTTCAAGCTTAATCTACCAGCATTTAATGCCTCAATTGATGACATAACATTTTATCTAGACAGATTTGAAAGTGCATGTAAGGTGCATAACATAGATAAAACACTATATGTTTATCAGCTGTCCAAGATACTTAGAGGTGATGCTTTGACTATGTTGGGCATGGTAGATGTGCCTGACAGGAACAACTATGAGGTTGTCAGAGCAGTCTTGTTAAAAAAGTACCAACTTAACGAAGACGGCTATCGTCTTCAATTTAAAAATATGTTGCCATAAACTGGAGTGGAATTCTCTGAATTCATCTCAAGGATACGTCTTACTTTTTCACGATGGGTTGAGCTGTCTAAGACAGAAAATACATATGAAGCTCTTATGGACTTAATACTTAGAGACAAGGTTATGTCTTCTGTCAATGAATCTTTTCTTTCTTTTCTTAATGAGCGTAAGCCTAAAAACATAAAAGAAATGGAAGAATACTGTTGCCAGTATGTCACTGCGCATCCTCACGTAACCATTAGCAACTCTAAAGTAAAAGAAGGCCTGCCAGTTGCTTCGGCAGCACCTTATGGCCCAAATTTCATGCGTAAATTTCAGGGTAGCTAACAAAATTTTAATAAGAAGAGTAACCGTAATTATGCTCAGAATCATAGCGATCAATTTCAGGGTGATTCTTCTTCGCAGAACCGGAGACAACCTGATACTCCACGGTATACTACTCCCTGTAATTTTAGACATTTTCACAAAGGTAATCAGTATAGAGGCAAATCTTTTTCTCGGAGACCTCAAAACCAATATAATAGAGGTTCTCAACAGTATAGAAATGGTAATGACAGTTATAGAAACTGGAATTCAAACCAGGATAATAATTACAGTAGGGACTTTAATGATAATTGCAGAGGCAATAATGGTCGCGGTAGATCGCAACATAAAAGAAAAAGATATCAACAGACAAACTCTGTACAACAAGAATCTCAGGGAGCAGATAAACAGGTTAATGATAATAAAGACCATAATGCTATCGGATGTTCATCTTTTGATTTTGGTAGAGCAAATAAATGTATCCAATGTAGTACTTTATTTGATCCGACTACCATAACTACTTTAAGCTGTGGTCATCCTCTTCCCGCTCTTCCAGCTAATGTTGCGCATGACGGGAGAGGTTCTCTTATACTACATAAGGGTCTTGTAAATAGTAATCCAGTCTCAGTTTTGTTTGATTCTGGATGTACTACTGTTGGTGTTAGGCAATCTCTTGTAAATCCAACCTGTGCTACAGGAAAGGTCATCAAATGTGTCACATTTGGTGGCACTTTGGAAAAGTATCCTACAGCCATAATACATATTGCTACTCCTTTCTTTACGGGAGATGTCCACGCGTGTCTTCTTCCAAACCCTGTTGCGGACCTTATTATTGGTCGTATTCACGGAGTTAGGGAATGTACCCCACAGCAAATTGCTGTTTGGGAAGAGCAAAACATGGAAGTTACCAATGCGGTGGTCACAAGAGCACATGCTCTGGAACCACCTCAAACTTCATTAACTGATAATGATGAAGTAGATAGCCAAGATAGTCACTTGATTATTTCACGTGACTCATTTATAAAATTGCAAGAAGAAGATCCTTCTTTACAAAAATTCTTCATTCTAGCAAAAAAAGGTGATCCAAATCAGAATACTAATAGAAAGTCTTGGATTTCTATGAAGAACGGCGTACTTGTGCGTATGGTACAAGACTCGTCTACGTCCACTCATTCACAAATTCTTGTGCCTAAGAGTATGAGATTGCAAATATTGCAACATGCTCATGACTCGCAATGTGCTGGACATATGGGTTTTTCCCGTACAAAGTCGAGGGTTCTTGCGGCTTTCTTTTGGCCATTTGTGAGCAAGGACATACGAATTTACTGTCGTTCTTGTAAAGTATGTCAGGAGGTCAAATCTAAAGGACCACGACATGCTGCGCCTATCCAGGCTGCTGACATTCCTATTCGCCCTTTTCAAAAAATTGCAATAGATATTATCGGTCCTTTTAGGATTAAGTCGGCCAGAGTACATCAATTTATCCTTACATGTGTCGATATGTGCACACGTTGGCCAGAGGCTACACCTCTCAAGAGCATCTCAACTGCTGATATCGCAGACGCTCTTTGGCTGATATTTTCTCGCTTGCGTTTCCCCGGAGAAATATTGTCAGACCATGGCACTCAACTTATATCAGACACTATGTCACAGGTAATGTCTATGCTACATATTAAAAGGTCTCTCAGCAGTATCTATCACCCAATGTCTAATGGGTTAGTTGAGCGTTTGAATAGGACTCTAAAAACTTTACTTGGGAAGATAACTGAGGATCATCCTCAGGATTGGGACAGGGTCTTACCCGCGGCTCTCTTTGCTTATAGAGAGGTCCCCAATGAACACACAGGGTTTTCTCCTTTTGAACTTGTCTTTGGCGCGCAACCGCGCGGACCTATGTCTTTACTTCACGATCTAATCACTGCCGATAATATTAGCGATGAGACTCAATCTTCTTACGAGTATGTCATTGCTCTTAGGAAAAAGATCATCGAGGTTTGCAAACTAGCAACTTCTTCATCCGAATTTGCTAAAGAAAA
>JAMPIV010010738.1:0-271479 GCA_024509875.1 Oreohelix idahoensis
TTTCATTTAATTATGACAGCTAGGTCGCAAAGGACCGCCACAAAGATTATATTTAAAAGAATGTTTCTTCAATATGACTGGAAGTTTATAGGATGATTTCTTTATTTCTTTCTTTATTTAGCTGGGACCGCAGGTTACGATCACTCTGTGTGAAAGTAAAAAGACATGTAACATACCGAAAAATCAAGCGCGATAAATTTCCCGTTAAGCCTATAATACACTCGAGTATTTAATTATGTATTTAATAAACACTGCGCGAATTCTAGTGGTTAAAAACACACATCTATAAAACTAGGACTTAACTGAATTTATTAATTATAAATTCCTTCACGACTTTAAAGTTAATTTAAGCATCTATTATCTTTTGAAATAATATAATAGATAGATCATTATATTTACAACTGGAACTATTGAGATGGTTTAATTTAATAGATTTAAATTAACACAAAATCCATTGAAATAGAATGACTGAACTAGACCACTGATCACTTTACACAATATATTTTACCGCTTTGCACAGAATAGAAATCACTGCAAATATATATATAAAATCCAGGGGAAAATCTATAACAAGATTTCAATAAAGCTAGTGCTTCTGTAAAGGTCTGGCCAGCGAGTGATAAAATGTCTATTCTTCATGGTCTATTTATCTAAAATGGAATGAAAGTTGAGTGGGACATGATAAACTTGACAGCTCTTTTCATCCCAGGAACTTTTGGGGATCTGATCGCCAAATCAAGGGAAGAAGCCGCCCCCTAGTCTTCGTATCTCCGATCGCTGCTGCCCGTTTCGGCTTTCCCCGTTCGCTCGGTTCTGCGGTTGACACCGAGACGTGAAAATAGCGGCAAGAAACTGCGTCTCGTATCAGGGACCACTACTGTCTTTGATAGCGCCGATAGTCTCCCCTGAAATCCCTCAGTCTGTCTCTTTGATCGTGGTCGCATTATCTGTTTGATTCTGGCGACGCCCCCCTCCCCCCTCCACTGGCCAAGTTAATTAAAATAACTGCCTATGATTGTTCAAGAGATGTTAGTGGGCGTGATTTAATCTCTCCTTAAATCAATGCGATGACCAGAATGAACGATAGGTAAACTCTCCGCATATCAATCAGCAAACGTGTTTGCCCTCTGTGTGGAACAGTTGCATAGCTAATGAATCCACGTGAAAGAAGTCCCGTTTACAAGAATTACAACAAAGTTCAGGGTCAGCCGAGTTCGTCCATCACAATAACCTATTCTATAAAGGTAAAGGAACCCGTTACACGCCCATTGAGGCATATTGGGAATATGGTGTTAGGCCCATATTATCTTGACCGTCGACACACGAGGGGTGATGTGGTCGGCATCACGCCGGCCGCCTTAACCTTCCCAGAGTTGCTCTGGTACCCATTTGGGGCTGGGTCGACCCAGGAGCCGTTTGTGGCCTAAAAAATTCCCGCCTCATCTGGGGATCGAACCATAGACCACTGCGCTAGGAAGCCAGTGCACTAACCACTATGCTACCGCGGCTCCCTATTCTATAAGATGCTAAATTTGAACAAAGAATAAGCAACTAAGATAATAGGCCCTACTGAAGGCCACATACAGTTTTGGCAAAGAATGGTAAGAATCTCATAGATAATTACAATTCTAATGAGGATATACTGAATGGGGTCAGCATGTACAGGAAATTACCAGAAAGATTAGAAAGAGAAGTTGTACACCTTCAATGGAAAAGCAAATTAGAACAGCCTGTTACAATAGGTCATACTATGGAAGAACATAGAAAAATGAGAGAACATGTCTTAACATTGCATGATAAAGAGTCAATAGCTGAAACAGGATAGCAGTTACTGTGAGATGACAACAATGCCAGTTAACAGGGATCTTGATGAAAAAAAAAATGATTCAAGAAATATGCATATCAAATGAAAACGACTGTTGTAATCCCAGCACATAAAGATTAAGTGAATGTGTCTAGTGTAATATACTTACATATACATTACAAAAAGGTAAAGGTAGTCCCATAGCAGATACTGCCATAGAGGAGTGAAGTGTTAGAGACTTCACTATACTAGGTCCAGCGTCGGCAGGTGGGGTGACCAGTTCCATTACTATCTGCCTTTTCCTTCTCTAACTCAAAGAGCAGAGTCAGGTACCCATTTACAGCTGGGTAGAATGGAGCGTGCCAGTACGGTGATTCAAACCCGGCACCTTTGCTGCAACAGACCAATGCTCTAGCTACTTTGTCAATCGGCGCTCACACATTCCAAAAAAAAAAAAAAATTACAGAATGAAAAAACATTTTTAACACAGCCAATGATATTTAAGGTTGATCAGACCATTTGCTTCTTCTATACTTCTGGTTTTACAGCTCTATCATTGTTTTTTAAATGCTTGCAATTTGAAGGAAAAAAAAACAAGGTTGAAAAATAACATTTAATAAATTCTCAAAAATGATATGTCAGTAATAAGGGTTTTTAAAAAAAACCTTTATAAAACCACAGGAAACAAAAGTTAACGAAATAAACATTTTTAAATAGACATTTTGTTAAAGTTTAGAACGGAACGCCAACTTCATTCCTGCTATATCGGCTTTGTGTGGTAATGTGCGATGACCGCACGAACCGGATGTTGTCGACATGACCCGTTAACAGACAGACATTCTTACACCGTTGGTGCTGGGTGACAGTTTTAGCTGGGAACAGACGTTCTTTATCATGTTTGTAATCGTGTACATATTCATCTTGTTTGTCAACATGTCTGTTCTATTGGAGTTAATAAATGGTCGTTCTTTATACAATTCCTTATTTATTGTGCTGTGAATGGAATGCACAACACTGACATCAAGGTACACACACACGCACACAACACTGGCGACGAGGATAACGAACTGCTGTGGGAATATTTCGTCACGAAATCCTAATCTACGTAAGTGGTCAAGTGAACATATAACCAAGGTAATCGATTCCATCAGGAGGAACATTCATATACTCAGGCAAAGAGAGAGGAGGTCAGAGCGGCGTCGGCTTCTACCTGTCTAAAAGGACAGCTGCCTCCCTATTAGGATATAATCCCATAAATGACCGCATTGTCACAATCAGACTGAAAGGAAAAAGAAAGAACATCACAATTATAAAACATATGCGCCAACAGCAGCTGCTGAAGAACAGGAAATTGAAGATTTTTACAATGAACTGCAACATGCATTAGAGAAAGCAAATAAGCAAGATATTAAGATAATAATGGGAGATTTTAATGCCAAAGTTGGAAACGAAAGATTAGAACATGAAAAAAGAGTGAAAGGAAGTTATGGATTGGGTCAGAGAAATGAGAGAGGAGAACGCTTGACAACATTCTGCCTAGAAAACAACCTAGTCATCACAAATACTCTTTTTATGCAACACCCTAGAACACTATATACATGGACGTCACCGGACGGAAAAAGCAAGAACCAAATAGATTACATCTTAATACAACAAAGGTGGCGATCTTGTATCTCATCCATCAAGACGTTCCCAGGAGCAGACTGTGACTCCGACCATGAACTTCTTGCTGCAAACTTCAAGATCAAATTGAAAAAAGTCGTTACAAGCGACAAAGTAATACGTTATGACACAAGCGCCATACCAGAAGAGTACAGTGTCGATATTAAGAATAAATTTGACATTCTTATGGCAGTACAGGAGGAAATGACACCAGATGAACTTGCCAATAACTTCAGAGATGTTTATATTACAAATGCACAGAGGTTAATTCCTAAAAGAAGTATAAAGAGACGAGAATACATCTCAGACGAAACACTGAAGTTGGTGGTAGAGAGAAGAAAAATGAAGTCCAAAAAAGATACAGAAAATCGGGAGTTGTACAAGGAATACACAAAGCAGATTAAAAAACGAGTCAGACAAGACAAACAACAATACATAAACGACACCTGCCGGAAAATAGAGGAAATGCGCGAACAGGGATTGAGTAAGAATATGTTTTCTGAAGTAAGAACATTGAAGAACAGCAACTTTAAATCATCACCTCGAGCAATAAACGACAAGAAAGGAGACACTCTAACAGAACGTAAAGATATTCTGAACAGATGGAAGGAGTACTGTCAAGAAATGTATACGGAAATAAACAAAGTGGCAGATAACAACGTCATGAATGAAGCGGAACGTGAACCAGAACCTACCATAGAGGAAGTCCGGAATGCAATCAAACACTTAAAAAGTGGAAAATCTCCTGGTTGTGATGAAATAACAGCTGAAATGATACAGGCAGGAGGAGAAGGCAGCGCTCGTATATACCATGCATTATGCTGCAAGATCTGGCAAAGCGGAATTTGGCCCAAGGAATGGAAAAGATCAATTTACATACCCTTGCCAAAAAAGGGCAACCTGAAACTGTGCACAAACTACAGAACTATAGCTCTTATAAGCCATGCCAGCAAAATACTTTTACAAATCATAATGAAAAGGATGCAACAAAAGCTAGAAACAGAAATAAACGAAGTACAGGCGGGTTTTCGACCAGGTAGAGGCACTAGAGATCATATATTCAACATGAGGATCATCATAGAAAAGTGTAGAGAATTCAACGTTGACCTACATACTTGTTTTATTGATTACACCAAAGCTTTCGATTGTGTACAACATCAGCAGTTATGGGCTATTATGAAAAATATGGGATTTCCGAACCACCTTATACAACTCATCGCACTGCTGTACCAAGAACAACAGGCAGCCGTAAGAATAGAGGGGGAAACATCAGAATGGTTTGAAGTACAGAAAGGAGTAAGACAAGGCTGTACCCTTTCCCCTTACCTGTTTAACATTTATGCCGAGAATATCATGAGAAACGTGCGAGATGACCAAGAACACACAGAGTGTGACTCATTTAACATCGGCGGGTACCAGATCCCGGAAATCAGATATGCTGACGACACAGTCCTATCGACCAACCCAGAAGGACTTAAACAATTACTTCTGTCCACCAAAAAACACAGCGAGGCCCAGAATCTATACCTAAACACCAAGAAGACCAAAGTATTGACAACAGACAAAGTAAAGACCAAACCAGAAATTGAAATTGATAACGAAGAACTGGAAAGTGTCAATGAATTCGAATATTTAGGATCAATCATTAACAGCTCTGGCGACTGTGCAGTAGAAATTAAAAGAAGACTTGCAATTGCTTCACATAAACTAATACAGATGAAAAACCTATGGCAAGGCACAAGCAAAGAAACAAAGTTACAACTGATCAGAGCATGTATATTCCCAGTAGCAACATACGGCTGCGAGACTTGGACACTCAATAAAACAGTTGCAAAAAAGATTACATCATTCGAAATGAAATGCTACAGAAGGATGTTGAGAATACCCTGGACAGAAAAAAAGACCAACAGAGAAGTACTGCACTCACTAAACGTACAGGAACATTGGCTCCTAAATACCATCGCAATAAGGAAGCTGAAATTTTTCGGTCATATAAAAAGACATAATAGTCTGGAAAAAAACATTGATGGAAGGCATGGTCCCTGGAAAAAGGGGAAGGGGTCGACCTAGACGACGGTGGACCCAGGACATCACAGAGAGTCTGAACTTGTCTTTGGCTGATGCAGGCCGACTTGCCCAGAATCGTGATGCGTTCAGAGCAGCTGTAATGGAGACAACGTTCTGGAAAGAATACGTCACATGATGATGATGAATCTCTAAGATCTTTACTAAAGCTCTGACACGTCGTTGTCGCTAAATACACACAAGCTTCTAGTAACAAGAACGTTGTAGCACGGACATTTTCCAGGTTGCAGTATTTTATCCTTATGTTCACATTTTCCCCGCCAATTCAAGCGTCACTGGTTCAAAGTTAATACTGGTTCTCCATATTAAGCAATTTCACAGTATGGCAGAGCAAGCATCAGAAATGACCCTGTTGCTTAAAATGTTCATGGAACAAATGAAACAGCAAAGTGAAGACCAAAGAAAAATATTGGATCTCCTGTTGCAGAGGCAAACCACTAGCAGCAGCTCAGACGGAGCATTAGCACCACATTCTACACCAAACAAAGAACACATTCCTGCATTCCCTGAATTTAAGCTAGAACAGGATAAATGGGACATTTATCTTAAGCGACTAAATCATCATTTTGATGCTCATCAGCAAACAGATGACCTGATAAAAAGGCACTATTTCCTTTCTTGGATTGGCTCATCTTTATATCAGCTAACGCAGAAGATATGTGGAACAGAAGATCTATCCAAATTTACATTCACAGAACTGACATCTAAGCTGACAACACACTTCCGACATTCAACACATCTGATCATTGCTCGTCATAAATTTTGGCAATCCAGGAAGAAACCAGATCAGTCATATGAACAGTGGATTGCTGAACTTCATGGTCTATCGACTGACTGTAGATTTTTATGCGCAAAGAACGGTTGTGGACAGTCACTAGTAAAAGAACATATTAGAGACATGGTTCTTCGATTCACGCTGCATGAATTTATAAGAAGATCTGCATTGTCAGAAGAAAATCCACCCCTTGAGAAGATAGCTCAGATAGCAGCATTATATGAAACAACTTTGGCTGCAAGTGAAACTTTAAGAGGAGATGAGAAACCTGTATCTTCAGACATTAATGTTATGAAACCTTTTTATAAACAAAAGCATGCCACGTCATTGGAAAGAAAAGCTACAGACAGAAGCAAGTCACAGAGCTTGAGATTAAACAAACTGAAGTCTTGTCCTTCATGTCATAGCAAACACGAACGATCAGATTGCAAGTACAGACAGTCCAGATGCAATCTTTGTGGAAAAATTGGACACATTTAATCCATCTGTGCTTCAGTGAAAACTACAGGCACTACACATGTAAACAACTCACGTCGAAGTGCTAGTCTAGACAAGTTTACTAGTAGGTCAAGGAAGGGTCAGTCTGAAGATGTAAACACTGTCAGCATTGAAGAACAGAAGAATAAATTTTACATCAATGTTCTGGTGAATAACCACCCAGTGAAATTTCTGCTTGACACAGGATGCACTTGTGGCATGGTAGGCTTGAAGGGTTATGAGCAGATAGGTATGCCGAGATTACAGCCCATTAACTCACAAGTCAAGGGTTATGGCGCTGTGAACATACCACTGAAGGGTTGGACAAATGTAGAAATGAGATTAGGAGATAAAGTTCGAACACTTCGATTATTTGTGGCTGATACACAAGAAGGCATGAATCTGTTTGGCGCCCCGTGGTTCAAAGCATTTGGTTTTAAAATCACAGAGGACAATAGTCTGCCACCTGAAATTGTCAATATGGTGGAACCTGTCCATGCACCAGAAGCATTATCTAAGGTGAACCATCTTTGTTCTAGATTTCCTAAGGTATTCTCAGATGGACTAGGCACATGCAAGACCTTTAAAGCACATTTACAGCTACGTTAAGGGGCAATCCCAAGGTTCCACAAGCCTAGACCAGTTCCTTTTGCTCAGAAGGATGCAGTAAAGAAAGAAATACAAAGATTGGAGGAGCTGGGTATCATTAAACCAATTCAGACAAGCAATTGGGCTGCACCGATAGTGGTAGTTCCAAAGTTTAACGGCACTGTTCGAATCTTTGGAGACTCTAAAGTTACTATCAATTCCCATCTTCAAGTTGAACAGTATCCTTTACCAAGACCAGAAGAGTTATTTCATAAACTTCAAAATGGAAAAAAGTTTTCCAAATTAGATCTGTCTGATGCTTACCTTCAAATTGAACTGGATGAAGAATCTAAGAATCTAGCTGTTATCAATATGCAGCATGGACTGTACCAGTACCAAAGACTTGCATTTGGCATCTCGAGCGCTCCTGCTATTTTTCAGCACTTTATAGAACAGATAACCACAGATCTCAATGGTTGTGCTAACTATCTGGACGATATCCTCATAACAGGAAGGTCAGATGATGAACATTTGCAAACACTTGAACTTTTCACACGGTTAGAACAGCATGGACTTCAGTGTAATTGGTCCAAATGTGAATTCTTCAAATCAGGTTGAGTACCTAGGTAACATTATTTCTGATGAAGGAATACAACCATCAGACTCTGGCATCGAAGCTATCAAACAGCTACCCCGCCCAGAAAACTTAACACAACTCCAGTCCTTCTTGGGGAAAATAAATTATTATCATAAGTACATTGATAATTATTCAGAACTTTCTGCTTCACTAAATAAGTTAAGAAAGAAGGGCACGCCATTTTTCTGGTCCACAGATCAGGAAAGAGCTTTTCAAGCTCTTAAAGCTATCATAACTGCAACTAGATTGGTACATTTCGATCCAAACCTGCCTATTATACTTGCTACAGATGCATCTTCATATGAAATAGGAGCAGTATTATCACATCGTTACTAAGATGGTTCTGAGAGACCAATAGCTTTTGCTTCCAAGACCATGAGCGAAGCAGAAAAAAAACTATAGCCAAATTGAAAAGGAAGGCTTGTCAATAATTTTTGGAGTATGGAAATGTCACCAGTATCTCTATGGCCTGACAAAACCTTTTGAATTGCAGACAGACCACAAGCCTCTTTTGTCTATTTTCTCGCCTGATCACAAATTGCCTGTGTTATCCATGCAGCGATGGGCCATTCTGTTGATGTCATACAACTTTGTCATCAAACATAGGCCAACAATAAAACATGCTAATGCTGACGCGCTGTCAAGATTACCTATGGGACCAGATCATGCATTTAACAAGTCTGAAGCATCATGCTATAATGTCAGCATGGGAAATGATGATGCCATAGCTGATATTCCGCTGGACTCTGTTTTGGTAGAATCTGAAACTGCTAAAGATAAGATTCTTCATAAAGTCAAACATTTTGTGCTCAGTGGGTGGCCAGAATCACTGTCACGAAATAACAGCGACATAAAACCTTATTTTGATAGGCGCCTTAATTTATCAATTCACAAAGGCATTCTGTTATGGCAGGCTGAGTCTAACCGAGTGATTGTACCCACTTCTCTTCATGAAAAAGTCCTTCATTTACTGCATCAAGGACACTTCAGCATAATCCGAATGAAACAACTGGCTCGACGGCATTGTTGGTGGCCCACCATTAACAAGGACATACAATCGTTATCAGTAAACTGTAATGCATGCAGAGCAAACCAGAGTAATCCGCATCAACATTATCAGTCATGGCCAATAGCGGAACGTCCGTGGGAGAGAATCCACATCGATTTCGCAGGTCCTTTTATGGATGAACAATGGCTGGTAGTTGTCGATGCATATTCTAAATATCCATATATTGTTGCGATGAATTCCTTGACAACTGAGGCAACAATAAAAGCTCTAAGATTTTCCTTCACAAAGGTTTTCCTCTCACAATTGTTTCAGATAATGGAACACAGTTTACTTCGGACAAGTTTCAACAGTTCTGTTCACTACATGGAATTGAGCATCTCATGATGGCTCCATTTCATCCAGCTTCAAATGGAGAGGCAGAACGCTTTGTCTGCACCTTCAAAACCTCAATGGCAAAGATTTGCTGGGGAGGGAAGACACGACATCGAGCTCTGGATGAACTACTGTTCGCTTACAGGAAAACACCAAATTCTTTAACTGGCAAGTCCCCTGCCGAGTTGTTACATGGCCGTCAGCCAAGAACGCAATTGTCATTGCTAATGCCTCAGCAAGAACAAAGAAGTGAAACAGCTGGAGTTAAAGGATCAAGATTCAGAATTTGAGACCCTGTGTGGGTAAGGAACTGTTCCTCAAAAGGTGATCCTTGGGTGCATGGTCACATTATAAGAACTATCGGTCATATGATGTATACAGTTCATTTAAGTAACAACATGAATGTACGGAAGCATCAGAACCAGTTAAGACCAGGAAGTCTCATGAAGATCAGACCGCCCTCCGACGATAGCTATGATGACTTTTTACTCAACAAAGCCATCATGGATCAAGTTACCAAGGCAGCACCTGATCTACTGCTTGATGCCCCAGAGCCTGTTATGGAAAATAGAAGTGTGGTGAATGCTGCATTACCTCCATGAAGATCTCAAAGACAACAAAAACCAGTTGTCAGATTCAAGCCTAGCTCTTAATTGCTGGGGAGGAACTGTTAAAGTTTAGAACGGAACTCCAGCTTCGTTCCTGCTATATTGGCTTTGTGCGGTAATGTGCGATGACCGCACGAACCGGATGTTGTTGACATGACTCGTTAACAGCCAGACATTCTTACACTGTTGGTGCTGGGTGACAGTTTCAGCTGGGAACAGACGTTCCTTATCATGTTTGTAATCGTGTACATATTCATCTTGTTTGTCAACATGTCTGTTCTACTGGAGTTAATAAATGGTCGTTCTTTATACAACGCCTTATTTATTGTGCTGTGAATGGAATGCACAACACTGACAACAAGGTACACAACACATTTAATTAACATAATTGTCCTTCAGCTCCTTGTGCCTAGTCCTTCAGTCCTGTGCCAAGTTCTTCAAGGTCCCTTCATGTCTTATTCATCCCTCTCTATTATCTGTCTCCATTTCTCTTCTTCATGTGTTTCTTTTGTTTCCCTCAATTTCTCTTACCTTTTGGATTCCACAAAAGTGACCATTTTGTAATGATATCAACTGGCTTTCTCAGTATGTTTCTTATTCAATGCCAGCATCTTCTCCTTGCATCCTGTTACAATGGTATTTGTCTGGTCCTTCTCATCAGAAAGTCCTTCATATATCATACAGTAATCTTGTCATACTATTTCCATCCTGCTGCTCTGCGCAAGCACCCATTTATGAAAAGTGTATTTTTTTTCAGGTTATTATTTTCATTGTTCTCCATGTTTCAGAGCTACATAATAGGCAAAAATGGGTAAAAGATCCCGTTACACGCCCATTGAGGCATATTGGGAATATGGTGTTAGGCCCATATTTTCTTGACCATCTGCACACTATGATGTGGTCAACATCACGCCGGCCGCCTTAACCTTCCCGGAGTTGCTCTGATACCCAGTTGGGACTGGGTCGACCCAGGAGCCATTTGCAGCCTAAAAAAATCCCACCTCATCTGGGGATCGAACCATAGACCACTGAGCTAGGAAGCCAGTGAACTAACCACTATGCTACTGCGGCTCCTTACATAATAGGACTGACGTGATATATGAGCTGATTTAATAAAATATATTCATTCATTCATAACCCTCCACTCCCAAAGGAGCATAGGCCTTAAACAAACACATGCCAAGTTTTCCTGTCACGTGCCATCATCTCAAGTTCTTTCCACATTCTCCTTATCATTTTCATCTCTGTTTCCAGCTCTCTTCTCCATGTGCTTCTTGGTCTACCTCTGCCTCTCTTGCCTTGGGGGTTCCAGAACAAGGACTGCCTTGCAATGCTATCAACAGGTTTCCTCAGTGTGTGTCCTATCCATCGCCATCGTCTTCTTCTCATCTCTTGTTCCACTGGCACTTGTCTAGCTCTTGTCATCAGTTCCACATTGGTAACCTTGTCTTACCATTTTAATCCCTCTATTCTACGCAAGAACTCATTTATGACAGTCTGTATCTTTCTGGTTGTTTTATTTGTTGTTCTCCATGTCTCAGAGCCACACAATAGGATTAACTTCACATTTGAGTTGAAGATTCTTATTTTCGTGTTGGATCCAATCTCTCTCGATCTCCATATATTTCCCTTACTTACTTACTTAGTCGTTCCCCTTCTACCGTGAGGTGTAGAGGTTTGGAAGAGAGAGCGCCAGACTATCCTATCAGCTGTCTTCCTCCTGGCCTGGTTCCATTCTAGTCCTCAGTCCTTCAAAGATTGTCTAATGTTGTCCTCCCAGCAGACTCTGGGTCGTCCTGGGGGTCTGGATCCTTGGCTTTTTGTTTTCCATGCTTGTCGTGGTAGCCGATCTTCTCCCATTCTGCAGACATGGCCAAACCATCTTAATTGGGACTGTTCTACTTGGGTCTGCAGGGGGTGGGATTTTAGGCCTTGACGTATCGTCTGGTTGCGGACCATGTCTCTTCTTGTTACTTCAACCACCTTCCTCAGATACCTCATTTCTGAGGTTTGGATCTGGCTTTTGTGGGTTGTAGTCATTGCCCATGACTCGCATCCATATGTCAACACTGGGACATAGGTGGAGCGGTATACAGCCATCTTCGTTTTCTTACCAACCTCTCTCTTGGTGAGGAATCCTCAATTTATGGCCTGAAAAAGTCTCCCAGCTGCTGCTTTTCAAGTGGCCAACTTTTCTTTGATGCCTCCCTTTCGGTCTATAATAGCTCCGAGGTATTTAACGTGGTCGACCTGCTCCAGGACCTGTTCTCCCAGCTTAATCTGATGTCTTCTTTCTTCTCGTGATATCACCATGGATTTTGTTTTAGAGCTGCTTATGACCATCCCTCTCTTCTCCAGCTCTTCCTTCCAGACTTGCAGGTTGGATTGGAGATGTGCCTCTGATTTAGCAATCAGGGCAACATCATCAGCAAATGCCAGCTCTGAAATATAGACCTGTCTCATCTTCCAGTATCTCACTGAATACTTTCTTGTTCTCTCCTTACATGCCTTGATGACATCGTCCATAAGGAGTATGAAGAGGTAAGGTGATAGGATATCATCTTGTCTTACACCAGTGGTGGTCCTGAACTCTTCTGACTTATGGTTTGCTGTCCTCACATAATTTCTGCAAGACTTGTAGAAGCTCTGTATCGCATGAATCAGAGGTGCTGGAATATTCTTCCTTGCCAAACAGTCCCAAAGTTTGCTCCAAGGGACCCTGTCAAACGCCTTTTCCAGATCTATGAAACAAAGATGGATCTCACTCTTATACTCAAGGGCCTTTTCACTCAGCTGTCTGAGTGTGAAGATTAGGTCTTGAGTACTTCGGTTTGCTCGGAATCCACACTGGACCTCATCCAATTGTCATATATTTCCCAATGCCATGAAAGCTCCTCTCGCCCTTTGTATTCTTATTTTGACATCACTGTCTGTCCCTCCAACTTTGTCTATATTGCTGCCAAGATATGTGTATGATTCTACATCTTGTATTGGTGCTTAATAAAATATAAGACTACACAAAAACATTTGTTTAACCATGCCATTTGAATTAAAAGGGCCTTTTAAAATAAAAAACATAGAAACAATAAAGGTGTGAAACAAATCTTCAGAAAGACAATTAAACACTGAAATAAAATACAACATAAAGGCCATATGAAAGCTTTTCTCAAACCTTCTCATGTTAATTCTTCTTCCTCTTCATTGCCTTTAACCTCCCTGTAAAGTATAGGCTTTCAATTAAACCTCACCAAGTACTCAAGTACTGTTGTACAGGTCCTATGTTCAAGTTATTTCTATGCCTTCTTTCTCCTTCTTATTTCTATCTCCAGTTCTCTTCTCCAAGTGTTTTTGGATCTCCATCTATTTCTTTTACTTGAGGATTTCAGAAAAAGAATATGTCATCAGTGAATGTTGTAACCACTTCTGGTGTCTTTTGGTCACCTCATATTACACTGGTATTTGTTTGGTTTCACATTGGTGATCTAGCTGTCAGTGGCTGATCTATATTATGGGGGCCCTGAAGCTTGAACTCTTGGAGGGGTCCCTTTTATTAAACAAAAAGTGTTATAGGATGGGACAGAAACACATTAAAAAGTGTTATAGGATGAGACAGAAACATATTAAAATGTGTTATAGGATGGGACAGAAACATATTAAAAAGTGTTATAGGATGGGACAGAAACATATTAAAAATTGTTATAGGATGCGACAGAAACATATTAAAAAGTGTTATAGGATGGGACAGAAACATATTAAAAAGTGTTATAGGATGGGACAGTGTTGCTGTCATTTTCGACGGAGTCATCTGTCAAGTTATTTGCTTATGTTTGTATCATAAGAATAATTGTGTCTTTACCTGCGATGTCAGGTTGATTAGGGGTTGTCTTCCCTTGTTTATTCATTCATTGTGTTTGACCTTTAGGGTCAGAGGTTGACAGTTCGGCGTAGGCCTATGGGAAGGTTTTTTAAGCGGGAGTGAGATATACTTCCGGGAAGCCGGGAGGTCCTGTTTTTCTGAGGGGACCAAGAGTCCATTGTTTTTCGGGGAGAATCTTCGAAGTAACTGCTATGGCAGTTTTCCCCAGTGAATTTCTGTGCGTCGGGATGACGACAGAATTCCTTGTGTAGTTCTGAGGATTCATTTACCAGGTAATACCGACCTTTATGCATTATTACGCTTTTCGGTGGCAGAACATGTAAAGGATTACCTAGGGTGAACAGCAGTTCACGGATCCGCCATTTCAGAACTTATATATTTGTGCTCGAGGTAGCCATCCAAGACTGTTAGTCTTATATTGTCCAGAAATCCAGTGACGAAGATATATTGTGGGAGCCGCAGATTGGCGGAACTTCTATCTACAATAAGTATTACTGCAGGGTTGATGATAACCTATTTAACAGAAGTACACGGCCGACGTTAGGACGAGGCCTGTGCTTCCGGCTATTATACTACAGCCTGATATGTGCAATTGGCAGGGAGTGCCAAGTTGCACCTGTGTGTCAAGGTAACTAAGGCATCTGACGCGTTTAGTCAGAGACGCCAAGGGCGACGCTACGAACTGTCATTATTGAAGAACTTTGCTATTGACCATGCACGTCTATTCTGATGTTTACCTTTTTGAATGCCAAATGTATACCTATCGATGTCAGGTCAGCATGACCTTGTTACACTGACTGTTCCTGTTGATATTATGTGTGTTCCCGTCAATAAATGTCTTGAAACATGCCTGCAGTGTCAAAGCATCCTTGATTACTGCATGTGAGAGGATGGGTTGCAGGATCTACATCTATACGAGCCTAAACACATTCGCGCCTTCATACGCACCCACACTCAATTCATCATACGCTCGCACTACACATCTAACAACATGTATACTGTCTTGGGCCAGTGATCACATCAACAAAGAAAAAAAGACAGTTACAGACAGAAACATATTAAAAAGTGTTATAGGATGGGACAGAAACATATTAAAAAGTGTTTTAGGATGGGACAGAAACATATTAAAAAGAAAACTGGAATTGGGGCCTTGAAGCTCAAGCTCCATTAGCTTCGTAGTAGATCTGCCTCTACCGGCTATAATGTTTTAATCCTCCTATTCAGTGCAAGCCCCTGTATGTGTGGTTATCTAGTACCAATTTAAACTATCATACATATCATAAAAAGTTATTAAAAAGAGTTGGATTTGGGGCGAGATATCAATACTGTCAAACTTGGATAGTCACGCAAACTTATAGAAGATCAGTGGTAAGTAATAATAACGGATGCAAAAACAATGTACTTGCGCTAATTTTTGTCTGTGGGCTTGTTGGTGTCTCGGAAAATGTTAGACAGCAGGCCATCTGTCTAGTCACGGGTCACTGGGTCAAGGATACCATACAGTTCAATGATTGATCTATCCTTGGGGTTGAGGACATACTGCTTTGTGGTAATCCCCAGTCTGTGAGGGAAAAGATGCAGCTATAAATGTTTGTTTAAAATAAGCCAAACACAGTTTATTTTTAAATGAAGTCTGCACTAAATGGAGTGAGCAAAGAAAAAAAAAACCTTACTCAAGTCCAAATTTGACATCTGTTCCTTTTCGCTAAACAAGATATATTTTTTTTTCTTTTTTTTTGACAGAATGTATTTAAATATTTCTCTACTTCCTTCTACTAACTACAACTACCATTATATATCAGTGTTAGACCCACTAAAACTTTCTGGCAAACCAAGTGGTCAAAGTTATTGTTGGGCTGCATTACCATGTTACAGGTTTCAGCTTTATCCTCTAAGCTTTAGATGTCCTGTTTTGCTTATGTCAATGGTGATTTGTAAATCTTCATTGTTATGTAGAACCAATCCTGACATACGGGAGGGAGTCATGAACAATTAGTAAACAAATAGGGAAGGTACTAGAGACCACAGAGATGTGGTTTTAAAAAGTGTTTAAAATACTATGGACAGCCAAAAAGAGTAATGAGGATGTCCTGATAGAGGCCAATGTGCAAAGGAAACTTATTTCACAAGTTAGAAAGAAGCAATCCACTTTGTTTTGGGCATGTTATGAGAAGAGGAAAGTTGGAATATATCATAACAACAGGTAAGATTGAAGGAAAAAGAGATACAGGAAGATAAAGAGACCAAATACTGGACAGTTTGACATCGTGGCATGGAAAGAAGTCAACAGCAGAATTGATGAATTGTACTGGAGACAGGAAGTTGTGGGGAGACTGTTACGTGCAGTCTTTGATATCTTACAATATTATACATTGGTATACTTGTTTATGTTCGCAAATATTTTGTAAACAAAATAGTGCTTAAGGAAAAGTCATTATTGAGTTACTTCCCTTGAAAGTTGTGTCGGCTCTTTCGATCGCAGTTTTCTGCGATTTATTCTTTGTTTGGGTAGTAATAGATTGTTCTTGCTTCAGAATATCTATGACCTGAATTTATGTGTATTGTTTGTCTGAGTAGGACGAGTCTGTCTTATATCTGTATATCTTTACGTATCTAAGTCGAACTATATGTTCTGTTGTCTCTAGAGAGGTCAAAGGCTATTCGGCGGATGTGTCGCTAGAGTGTGGTGTGATTTGGCTTCGTCCCGATAGGGACTGTGTGTTTTTTGCTATGTCGGCTTGATGCCTTGAAAAAGTGATCTCAGTGGTTTTGGGGAAAGTGATAGTCGTCTAGACCTATCGTGTATGCTTTACCCCAGTGTTCATTCTTATTACCAAGGAATGGCAGTTTCATATTTCCTATACCAAGGTAATCAAAGATACTCTTATGAACTCTCGATCGAAGCCACCATTTTTGATAGTTACGATTTGAATATCTAAGAGAATATATTTGACTCGATGAAAACGACTTCGATTTCTAGCAGCACTATATCCTGTAGATTGCAGTCAATTGTTCATGATCAAATCTACAGAGCAATGAAATGTTTTATGAATGACTAACTTTAGGACAGATTCATTATCTGTATCCAAACGTGAGTGACAGCTCACGAGTGAAGCCATCTTGGAACCAAAACATGTAGTGACTTTCAAGAAGAGAAAAGGGATGCCCGTATTATCGCTTGATCAGTCCAGAGATCACTGCTACACATGAGAACCCATTGCTAGCGGTTCAATATTATTATATGGAAAAATATGTGCTGAACATTATGTTGAAGAATCGTCGCTAGGCGAGATTAGGTTTAGAAGCCATCTGAAATATTGTTTATAAGCTGACGTGCTCAGTCAGTGAAGTCAGATGATATATATGTATGGGCGATACTGAGTGCTTGGCTACTGACAGTCCATTATACACTTATTCTACATGAGTGCCCATGTAACATTGCAAGACCATTTATCCACTGTACTATGATGTATTATGGCAACCTGTGATTTGTCACTATCTGTGCTGTCGAGTGTGTACGTCCAATTAAACTTTAGAAAAGGTACACAGTCGTTGGTGTCGATGACTTCCAGTCATACATGAGTGTGAGAAAAGAACATTTGTCAACAACACGAACCCTTATTATCATTCGCACATGATACACTCAATCCATGTCTACACACCACTGCGTAGGTCAAGTTGACATTCCATACACTACAGTGGAGCAAACAACACCATAGAGATCTTATCAACTGATGATGATGATGATGTCTGCTTCCATCCACTTATATCTATCTTTTGGTGGATATCATTAACGGGAATAAAAATCCAACTTTATCAACGTTATCAACTGGTGGACCAGCTTTCTGGGTTTGACCTCGCAGAAGTTCAGAAGTCAACAGATTACCGATACCAGACCGTTTCCTGTGGCTGATACGACATACTTGCAGTATTGGTTTGCTATTTGTCAACACTTTGTCACGTGACCTGTCAAGTGAATGCAGTATGTAGGTCAGCGTTGTTGACAGTTTTACATTAGACATTACAGAGTTTCACAGAACAGTTGGATCAATTCCTGTCAATATTAACAGGAAGACAGTATGAGTGAACTAAGAAGTCCTATTTTCATCGATGGATCTTCTTGTTTTCTGTATATGAACTTTAATATTTAAGGCCAGAATGTTTAATTGAATAAAGTGGCAGTTTGTTTATTTTCATAAAAATAACTTTGCCATTACTGTAAAACTGAGCCTATTTTGCAACACATACTATCATACACATAATTTATATATATTTATGTTTACATGTTATTTGTTTGTATAGTATGTTAGTTTCTATGTCAGCGGGTTGTGTTTAAGGTTGGGCGGCGTCCTCACAACAGAATATCCCACGTCATAGAGGGTCCGTTGTGGGCGTTTTCTATAGGTGCAATTTTCTTGATTGAAAATTTGCTGCGACAACTGTTGCTTTTGTGTTAGCTGTGAAGTCTGTAATTATTGTTATTTTTGTAATATTTCTTTGTTCTTTAGTTTTGTTTTGATTTGTTTGTAATTTGTTGGTCTAACCTTTTCTATCTTTCAGTTCTATTCACAATTTATATTCATATATTGTGACGTCATTTGTGTTGTTATTCTTTGCAGATTCAGTGATTATTTTTATTGATTTCCCTATTTGATTTATTTTGATTTCTGCAAACGTTCTTGTATTGTCAGTCCTATTTGTACTTTATGTATTCTGTTGGTTGACATATGTTTTATATAGGTATATTTCATAAGACACAATTGCCTGTGCACTGCACTTGGATTATGGTATAAACCAGTACCTGATTATTATTACTATTATACAAGACCTTATTAAAGGCTTGTGACCCACAGATATTGGGATAGTATACTGATTAATCAAGTCATTGAGAACTTGTGGTATTATTATTGGTTCAGGTGATTAGTATTATTGTTAGACATCATGTCTACTTTGGAATACTTCATTACACAAGGGAAAGCCCTTGATAAGACTGGTCAACAATTAGAACAATGGGTTGTTGCTCAATATGACAAAGCATTAGCTGCAGAAGAGAGAAGAGCTATGGCAGAAGAGAAAAGATTAGAAAGAGAAGCTGAGGCTGCTGCTGAACAAAAGAAATTGCAGATGCAGGTAGAGGAAAGGAGATTTGAAGCTGAACAAAAAAAATTAGAAAGAGAAGCTGCTGCGGAACAAAAAAGATTAGACAGTGAAGCTGAACAAAAAAGATTAGACAGGGAAGCTGAACAAAAAAGATTAGACAGGGAAGCTGAACAAAAAAGATTAGACAGAGAGGCTGAAGAAAAAAAAGCAATAAGAGAACATGAATTTGAGTTGGAGAAATTAAGATTGACAAGTATGAGTAATGTTAATCAGGCATCTAGTGGTAATGATAAACCTTCTACTTACAAGGTTAAGGTTCCACCGTTCAATCAGTCCAGTGACGATATTACATTCTGGCTGGATAGATTTGAACGTTCTTGTCGTACACATAATGTGGATAAATCACAATACGCTAATCAATTATCAGAAAACTTGAAAGGTGAATCTTTGACTAGATTATGCCTTGTAGGAGAAGCAGATAAGGATAATTATGATGTCATTAGGGCGGCTTTGATAAAAAAATATCAGCTAAGTGAGGAAGGCTATCGCCTTTTATTTAAAACGATGGTGCCTGAGACGGGTGTAGAATTCTCAGAATTCACTGCAAAGGCACGTCTCACAGTTGATCGTTGGATTGAGCTTTCCAAAACAGAAAAAAACGTATGAAGGACTTATGGATTTGTTGCTCAGAGATAAGATTATGTCATGTGTGAACAAACCTTTCCTTGAATTTATACATGAGCGTAAACCCAAATCTCTAAAAGAAATGGAAGAATATTGTTCCCAATATGTCACTGCACACCCCGACGTGACTTTTGGCAACACTAAGATTAAGGAGAGTATGCCAGTTGCTTCAGCAACACCATACAATCCCAATTATTCACACAGATTTCAGGGACCTCAAAACAGATTTGATAAAAAAGGTAACCATAATAGTTATCAAAACCAAGGTAACCAATCATTTCAGGGTTCTTCTTCAAAGAACTGGAGACGACCTGATAGCTCTCGACACAGGGGTGGTCATAATTATAGGAATTTCCGTAGAGGAAGTAATTATAGAAACTATCAGGGTTATCCGTCTTGGAGTCAACAAGATCATAATTACAGAGATACTCATTATAATGAATATGATAATGGTAACCAAGGGAACTATGACTCAAACCCAAATAGGGGTTACAATAGAGGTAACAATAACTACAGAGGTGATAATAACCGAGGTAGATCTCAAAACAAAAGACATAAACCACATTTTCAGGCAAACTCTGCACAACAACAGTCCCATGAAGCCTATAAACAGAGTAAAGATAATAATGATGCTAGTAATATGGCATGTGCCGCTTTTGATTTTGGGAGAGCATCTCAGTGCCCCCAATGCAAAACGTTATTTGAGCCAACCACAGTGTCTACTTTAAGCTGTGGCCATCCTCTTCCTGCTCTTCCAGCATCAGTCGCGCATGATGGAAGAGGTTCTCTTGTCTTACATAAGGGTTTAGTGAATAACAATCCAGTCTCTGTGCTATTTGATTCTGGATGCACCACAATTGGTGTTAGGCAGTCACTCGTAGATCCTTCCCGTGCCACTGGACAAGTAGTCAAATGTGTAACATTTGGCGGCACATTAGAGAAATACTCTACTGCTATCATTAGGATTGCTACTCCTTTCTTTACAGGAGATGTACACGCATGTCTTCTTCCGAATCCGATCGCTGACCTCATCATCGGTCGCATTCATGGAGTCAAGGAATGCACTCCGCAACAAATTTCCACGTGGGAAAGGCAAAACATGCAGTTTGCTAACGCTGTAGTCACTAGAGCTCAGGCTCTTAATATGCCTCAAACTTCATCTACTGAAGATAATGAAGTGCATAACCAAGATAATCCCTTGGTAATTTCTCGTGACTCGTTTATAAAACAGCAAGAAGATGATCCCACTCTGAAGAAATTCTTCATTCTTGCAACTAAAGGTGATCCGAATAAAGACACAAGTCGTAAATCGTGGATTACAAAGAAGAATGGCGTACTTGTACGTATGGTTCAAGACTCCATTACGTCAAGTCATTCTCAAATCCTGGTTCCCAAGAATTTGAGAGTTAAAATTTTGCAGCATGCTCACGACTCTCAGTGTGCTGGACACATGGGTTTTTCCCGTACTAAGTCAAGAGTCCTTGCGGCTTTCTTTTGGCCATTGGTAAACAAGGACATACGGATTTATTGTCGATCTTGTAAAGTATGTCAGGACGTTAAATCCAAAGGTCCACGGCATGCTGCACCCATTCAGGCGGCGGACATTCCTATTCGGCCGTTCCAAAAAATGGCTATAGACATTATTGGTCCATTTAAGATCAAGTCTGCCAGAGGACATCAGTTTATCTTGACGTGTGTTGATATGTGCACACGTTGGCCAGAGGCTATTCCTCTGAAGAGCATTACTACTGCTGATATTGCAGATGCTCTTTGGCTTATATTTTCTCGTCTGGGGTTCCCCGGAGAAATATTGTCAGACCATGGCACCCAACTAATATCAGATACCATGTCTCAAGTAATGTCTACTCTGCAGATAGATAGATCTTTAAGTAGTATCTACCATCCAATGTCTAATGGTATGGTCGAACGCCTTAATAGAACACTTAAAAACTTACTGGGGAAGATAACTGAGGATCATCCTCAAGACTGGGACAGAGTTTTACCTGCGGCCCTCTTCGCTTACAGAGAGGTGCCCAATGAACATACGGGATTTTCTCCCTTTGAACTCGTCTTTGGCGCGCGTCCGCGTGGCCCTATGTCGTTGCTTCACAATCTCATAACATCTGACAATATTGACGATGACACAAAGTCATCCTACGAATATGTCATCGCGTTGAGACAAAAGATTATCGAAGCATGCAAATTAGCAACTTCTTCTTCTGAATTTGCGAAACAGAAGGCAAGGCAATTTGCCAATAAGAAGAGATGCTTACGACAACTTTGTCCTGGGGACAAAGCATTTGTATTACTACCTTGTAGGGAAAACAGATTACTTATTTCTTGGAAAGGTCCGTACGATATAATATCGAAAATTTCCGATGTCGACTATATTGTCGATATTGATGGGAAGCATAAAACCTTCCACATCAATATGCTTACTGAATTCCATGAACGTCCGGATTATTTGCAACCCATTTTCCAAGCAACGGACAATTCTCCAGTACAACATGGTCATTACTCATCACTGTCCGTGATACAGGATGAGGAAACAAGTTTTTCAGATGTAAATCTTCCTCTTCCAATGATCCCACTTCATTCTAGTGAATCATGGAAGAACGTTACTGTCTCTCCTGATTTGTCTCTAGGAGAACAGCGACAAGTTTCAACTATGTTGCAAACATTTCAGGATGTACTCACTGACATCCCTGGACAAACGCATGTCATTGAACATGACATTGTTCTAACTGACCATACTCCTATTAGGGTTAGACCTTATCCTATACCTATACATTTTCAAGCACAGGTCGAGAAAGAGTTGGATGAGATGATAGATTTGAAAATAATCGAACCATCCACCTCTGCATATTCTTCGCCGATGGTTATTGTGCGTAAAAAAGACAATAACATACGTCTTTGCGTTGACTATCGAAAATTGAATCAAGTAACGAAGTTCGATGCCGAACCTATGCCTTTACTGGAAGAGCTACTTACTCGACTCTCCAAATCTCATTTTTTCACTAAACTTGATTTGTCTAAAGGATATTGGCAAGTTCCTTTATCTGAACGCGCCAAACCTCTCACGGCTTTTTCAACACCTAGAGGTTTGTTCCAATGGAATTTTATGCCTTTCGGTCTTATGAACGCACCAGCTACATTCGTACGCATGATGCGCCGAATCCTATCTTATCGGTCAGATGTCATTGCATATCTAGACGACATCTGTCTTTTCAGCGATACTTGGGAAGATCACTATTCAGGGTTAGATGAATTGCTGTCTACTTTGCGTGAGCACAACCTGACAGCGAAACCCTCTAAAGCCTATATTGGTTTTAGCGAAATTTCTTTCCTAGGCCACCGAGTTGGTCATGGTTTCCTAAAGACAGAGGACCATAATACTAGTAAGATACTTAACATCTCAATCCCTAAGACTAAAAAACAGGTGAGAAGTCTGTTAGGTCTTATTCAATTTTATGGCAGATTCATTCAGAATCTATCCTCTATCATGGCACCTCTCTCAACACTTCTAAAGAAAGGTTCGCCTAATGTGGTCCACTGGTCTCAGGAATGCCAATGCTCTCTGGATAAGATTAAAACATTGTTTTCAACACCACCTATTTTAGTGCTACCTACTAAAGATAAGACATTCGTTCTTCGTAGTGACGCTTCATCCACTGGGATTGGAGCGGCACTAATGCAAGAGTACTCTGGAACTCTGCATCCTGTAATGTATATTTCCAGAAAACTTAATGCGGCAGAAAGGAATTATTCGGTTTTAGACCGTGAGCTATTAGCTATGGTTTGGTCGATCCTCAAACTACAGAGATTCCTTCTAGGCGCACATTTCATAGTAGAAACCGACCAAAGAGCTCTTACTGCTATACAGAGTAAGAATTTGAAGAGCTCGAGGTCTACTCGATATGCAATTGCTCTTCAACCTTTTCATTTCTCTGTGCGAGCTATTCGTGGATCAGATAATGTGATGGCAGACATTCTGTCAAGATGCCCACATGATTCCACATAACTATTAGGGCTTAGACTTCTTGATATGTCTAGTTCTATAGTAGTTCCTTTTCTATATCATGATAGATACACATTTGTAATTTAATAATATAATGATTGTATCACTACATAGCGGTTCATTGATGTTTATTCACCGCTGTGCTTTGATGATTTTTTTCTTCATAAATCATAAATTTAAGATATCTAATACGAAATGATGATATGAATTTTTTAGGCATTGTGTAATTGCCAGAATTGTATTATACTTTGATGACACCTTCCTGGAAAAATATACTTGTAGCGAAATAATTTCTCTCAGTTTATGAGACACATTCTCACCAGTCGCTCCATAAGTCGACTTAGCCTCATATTAGGCGTTATAGGTATTCCTGATATTTTCATCTGCGCATTATTCATGCGTTGTGAGCCTATTGTACGTTGCTCCTAGATGTATTTCAAAAAAAGAAAAAAAAATGTTCCATTTTTTTTTTCCCGGGAGGTGTGGTTTTTTTTTTTTTTTTTTTTCTTAACCAGCGGCACTTAGGCTTTCAGCCCTTCGGCCCAATGACATGTCATTGCGAGGCTGGGGAACCTGAGGACTTTCCTTCCAACCCGGTCAGGAGCTTCGCTCCTTCCCATCCACAGAGGGTTTATCACAGGAGCCGTTCAGGCTATTCAGTCAAATTTCCGGCCGTAAACATTTCTTCAAACGCCGACGCCCGGGTTTGAACCATGAACACCTGGTCGCCAGTACAACGCCGCAGCCATTACACCAGCGCGGGAGGTGTGGTAAGACTGTTACGTGCAGTCTTTGATATCTTACAATATTATACATTGGTATACTTGTTTATGTTCGCAAATATTTTGTAAACAAAATAGTGCTTAAGGAAAAGTCATTATTGAGTTACTTCCCTTGAAAGTTGTGTCGGCTCTTTCGATCGCAGTTTTCTGCGATTTATTCTTTGTTTGGGTAGTAATAGATTGTTCTTGCTTCAGAATATCTATGGCCTGAATTTATGTGTATTGTTTGTCTGAGTAGGACGAGTCTGTCTTATATCTGTATATCTTTACGTATCTAAGTCGAACTATATGTTCTGTTGTCTCTAGAGAGGTCAAAGGCTATTCGGCGGATGTGTCGCTAGAGTGTGGTGTGATTTGGCTTCGTCCCGATAGGGACTGTGTGTTTTTTGCTATGTCGGCTTGATGCCTTGAAAAAGTGATCTCAGTGGTTTTGGGGAAAGTGATAGTCGTCTAGACCTATCGTGTATGCTTTACCCCAGTGTTCATTCTTATTACCAAGGAATGGCAGTTTCATATTTCCTATACCAAGGTAATCAAAGATACTCTTATGAACTCTCGATCGAAGCCACCATTTTCGATAGTTACGATTTGAATGTCTAAGAGAATATATTTGACTCGATGAAAACGACTTCGATTCCTAGCAGCACTATATCCTGTAGATTGCAGTCAATTGTTCATGATCAAATCTACAGAGCAATGAAATGTTTTATGAATGACTAACTTTAGGACAGATTCATTATCTGTATCCAAACGTGAGTGACAGCTCACGAGTGAAGCCATCTTGGAACCAAAACATGTAGTGACTTTCAAGAAGAGAAAAGGGATGCCCGTATTATCGCTTGATTAGTCCAGAGATCACTGCTACACATGAGAACCCATTGCTAGCGGTTCAATATTATTATATGGAAAAATATGTGCTGAACATTATGTTGAAGAATCGTCGCTAGGCGAGATTAGGTTTAGAAGCCATCTGAAATATTGTTTATAAGCTGACGTGCTCAGTCAGTGAAGTCAGATGATATATATGTATGGGCGATACTGAGTGCTTGGCTACTGACAGTCCATTATACACTTATTCTACATGAGTGCCCATGTAACATTGCAAGACCATTTATCCACTGTACTATGATGTATTATGGCAACCTGTGATTTGTCACTATCTGTGCTGTCGAGTGTGTACGTCCAATTAAACTTTAGAAAAGGTACACAGTCGTTGGTGTCGATGACTTCCAGTCATACATGAGTGTGAGAAAAGAACATTTGTCAACAACACGAACCCTTATTATCATTCGCACATGATACACTCAATCCATGTCTACACACCACTGCGTAGGTCAAGTTGACATTCCATACACTACAGTGGAGCAAACAACACCATAGAGATCTTATCAACTGATGATGATGATGATGTCTGCTTCCATCCACTTATATCTATCTTTTGGTGGATATCATTAACGGGAATAAAAATCCAACTTTATCAACGTTATCAGAGACATGATTTCCTGTGCCACTAGGCACAGTACTTGAAGAAGAAGAAGATCTGTAAATTTGTATTGGTTCTCCAGTTGCATCTTAACCAGAAAGCTGAACTATTTCCTCCTCTGTTTATCAGTTTCTTTCCTTTTTATGTTTGAGTTTAAAAGTTTCTTGCATTACTGTGATTTTTATCCATTCCTTCATGTATTCAGTGCTACATTTCTCTGGAACTAGATTTCATATGTCCCTTTTTTGACTTGGGCTTTGCAGATTACCTATACTTCATTGGACGAAACATAGGGTTGGTATAAAATAGTTTGAATCATTTTTCTTTTCTATTTGACCTTTGAGCTGCTGAATGTGAAGCATAGCCTACAATCACATCTCTGCAAGCATGATTGGCCTGGGAATCCTGGTACAATTCTTTCTATGTTTTGCCTTGTTATCTTCATGTGTAATTTTCATCTCTGTATTTTGAAGTCATCTATTAGCAAAGAAGGGAAAAAGACAAGAACAACTACTCACAGCAACAACTCTCCAAACAGCTGAATCACTCATATGAACGACAAACAAAGAAACCTGGCTGAACAGGTGAGCCATGGGAAACAGTGGGAGAAAGATTTACAGACATATGGCTGATCCTAATGACAACATCGACCATCTTACAAGGAGGGATCGGAGCAACATTTTTCGGCTCAGATCACATATACCACTCAGTCACTTGAGCAGAATCCAACCAACCATAACACTCTCCAGAGTGTCAGCTATTTAAGTACCCCTACCAAACTGTTGACTACCACCTCTTTGAGTGCCCAGTATTCGATGATGTTAGGAAAATGCTCCTTTCTCCAAGGCCAGATAAGTGGAACACCTTGTACAGAGAAACAAAACAACTTGCGAAAACATGCAGATGTCACTACATGGCATTGGGCCGAAGGCCAAGAGCCCAAGTGCCACTGGATCAATAAGAAGTCATCTATTTCTTCTCAACTAGGCATTGCAGAACAAGTACCGTCTTGATATATTGCCAAAAATGCAATGGCTAGCTGAATAACAACTCAATCCAGGATTATACCAGGAAGTCAATACACTTGGCTTCCTTGAGTGCCTTGTCCGACAGTCCCAAACTATCATCCTAATCTTCTGCTCATTTCTCTATTTCTCCAAGCTGCTCTCCATCTTTCATTTCAGTCATATTGCCTCTCCTCCTGTATTTCTTGGTCTTTTACTCATCTTATTTTCTTTGGATTTCATAACCCTTCGTGATGAGTTGTTCTAGTGGGTGGTGGCTTCCACGGATATTTAAACCATTCTGTACTTAAATATTTTTTTATTTACTGTTGCTCATGTTTTTTTTTTCATTTTTGTACTGAAGGCATTTATTTCTAACTAAAACGTACATTCATTTTCTATAAATCATTCGTAATCATCTGTTTTGTGTAGTTTGTGCACTAAAACACAGCTTACATATGCAGCAGGATACAACAGAATGCACGTTATAATTAATTATAAACCCAACATATGTTTCACATTTCTGTTTGTATTGTAGAGCTAAGGAAAAGATGCAGGCAACAGCCAATTCAAACAGAAATAACGGTAAGAAAGTGGGGATGGATAGGACATACACTCAGAAGAGAAAGATCAAGCACAGCCAGAGTTGCCCTTGACTGGAACCCACAGGGGAAAAGAAGAGTGGGGAGGCCAAAGAGAACTTGGAGAAGACCTGTTGAAGGGGAGGCTAGGGAAATTGGAATGACTTGGACACAGATGAAAAAGACAGCCCAGAATAGAAATCGATGGAGAGCAACTGTTTCTGTCCTATGTTCCATAGGGAGTGAAAAAGAATGATGATGATGATATGTGTTGCATATCATCACCACAGTCATTTTCCTTGCACTCCCTATGGAGCATGGAGCCACTACCATAGCTGGTCCCCATGCAGGAAGCCTGCACATGTTCCTATAGCTGTGGTTTCTGTGGCATTCTTTCTTTTACATGATGAGGCTACCAGCCCCACCTTAAATTGGTCACCTTAAACAACACGCTAAGGTAGGGTTGCCATAATGTTTTGTTTAAAAACTGGAACATTTCCAAATTTTTACCTAAAAAACCCGGGACATTTTGTAAAAAAACGGGACATGTTAAAAATTAAGGTAAAGCACAAATAAATCTATTATGTATTACATGTTGCACTTAAAATAAGATACTGGTATAAAAATACACACATTAACTAACACAACTTTCACTTTAAAAAAGAATTATAAATTACAAACATACTTAATTAGAAAAATCGCACCTTTAAAAAATACACAATAGTCAAGTTTATATTTCAAATTCATCATAATATTTATCAGATTTATGGGTCTGTTCAAGAAGTTTTTTTCTTCTGATATTTGAACATAGAACTCAGCACAAGAGAAATCCTTAAAATAGGTCTTTAAAATGGTTGAAGCTTTCACTGTCTCAATTTTAAGTCTGTTTTTTTCGTCTGTCCAAAGCACATTTATTAATTTAAAAAAAACACATTCAACAGCTGCATTGGATCCTGGCAGTGCCAAACAAAAACTAACTAGGCATTTCAGGTTCTCAGCATTTATATCCTGCTTTGTAAAATGAGCAAACATCTCACACCACTTTTCACTGACACTTTGATCCTTCAGTTCACTCCACACATCAAATTTGCTTTCACAATATTTTTTCACACATGCAAACTCATCAAATAAGTCCTCTTCATTCACAGTAAAATTTGGTGACACTGTCTTCATGAATATGTAGCTTTCTTGGATGTTCTTCCAAGTCACAGACTCCTTTCCCTTCAAATTGATACAATCCATAGACTGAAGAGGCATAAGAAATGGTGTACACCACTCCTGAATATATTCAAAGCAGGTGTCATAGAAATCTACTGCATAGCTTTGAAACTTTTCAGCTGTTATGTGTCCTTCTTTTTCTGATTCTTGCAACTAATTTCTCACAGTAGTGGTAAGAAACTTTTCTGCCTTCCTGTAGTTTAATTTTTCTACCAGTTTGTTTACTTCATCCTTCACTTCAATTACTGTTGCCTCTTGCTTTTCAACACATTTGATGGTATCAGAAAAGGTTTTTAACTGGCTGGCAATGAAATGCAGGAGTGTAATTGAAAGTGGATTTTCAAAGAAATTTTTGAGACATTTGTGAATGGAAAGGAAATATGACTTCAATGCAGGGAAAATGTCAATAACTCTCTGGACTGCAGGCAAGAGAGAGAGCCATCTTGTCTTGCTGTTACCCAAAACAGTTTTATATTCTGAATTGGTGAATTCGCAAAATGATTTGAGTTCCTCAACTCATACACAATAAATGTGGAAATGCTGGTAAATTTTGTTAATTATTAACTGAACATCAATAGGTAAGCAATCCGCAGCAGTCTGCACAGCATTAAGTATCACATGTGCAGGACAACCAATACCAATTAAATTGTTCACAGTGTGTTCTTGCATTTTGAAGTACAGATTAGTCTGTCCCTTTCTCTTCTTTCCACCAAAGTTCGTATTTGTATTATCTGCTGATATAGCAATAACCTTTTTAAGGAGATCTGACTTCTGTAACACTTCCAACACATAAGAAAATAACAGTTCTGAAGTTTCACCGCCTAAATTAACTAACTCCTTCACCTTCACACCTTTTGCTGCATGATAATATCTCACGACCAGAGGCACTAACTTCTTGTCCAAGTGGTTTGATGAGTCGATTAATACTGATATGAAACGAGCTTCTTTTAGCTCTTCATCAATCTGCTATGGCGCAATAATATTGGTGATTATTGCCTTGCACTTTGTTTGCAAACATCTGAATTTATCGTTGAAAAGTTTTTTCACGAGGGCTGTTGTGCAGTCCATGGACTTAAAGTTGTGGTTATGCACCGCCATGTGATAAGCGAAGGTTGTTTCCTGTGCTGCCAATGATAACTGTTTTTCCATTTCCTTTTCACTCTGGGTTTTCGCATTTAAGAAATGACTTATACTGCTGTTGGAAGCCTTACTTTCAACAGCATCTTTATGTTTTTTCGTTTTCACGTGGTTGACTACGTCTGACCGACCACCATCTGAAATGCAAAATTTAGAGCTGCATAAAGTACATTCCACATTTTCATCTACACCTTTAAAGAAGGGAAATGTTCTTGTAATGTTATCATTTATACTGCACTTACGTTTCGGCATTATGCGGATGAAAAACGATAAAAATACTGTATAATAATGCTTTTCTTTCTTCTTCTTCCGTCCTTAGCCACCGACCGTCAAAGCAGTCAGTGGCCATTACGCCTAGTGGCGTCTTAGGGCAACAGCAGATAGGTTTTCTTTGCCATTGTTTCCCATCACGCCTGTTGGCGTCTTTAGGGCAACGGCAAATCAATCCATCTGCTGCTGTTTCCGTAATCGAAGTGACTGGCAAACGGGTGATCAGCCCGTTGGTATAATAATAATGCTAATACGCATTAAATCATTTGGTAGATGATCACTGAACACTGTTTTGATCGACTTTCGAATTGTTGTTCGAGATTCAAACCGAGGGTCCACTGTAACCATAAATTGCTGAAGTAACACTACTAAAACACGGAATAAAATCCGTTACCTAAATTTTTTTTCAGGAAGGATCCTTAAAAAGCGGGACATTTGGAATAAATTCGGGACATTTTATTAAAAAGAGGGCTGTCCAGGGAAAACGGGACGAATGGGAACCCTATGTTAGGCCCATATTTTCTTGACCATCAGCACACTAGCGGTTTTGTGGTCAGCATCATGCACCTTTAACCTTCCCAGAGTTGCTCTGGTACCCAATTCATGCGGCTGGGTCGACCCTGGAGCGATTTGCGGTCTAAAAAATCATACCTCTATTGGGGATCGAACCATGGACCACCAAGCTAGGAAGCCAGTACACTGACCATTGCGTTAGCGCGGCTCTATATAAACATTTGGCACATAAATTTAAAAAAAAGTTGCAACAATCCACAAAACAAAAACACTGGGACTGCACACCCTATTGGTTAAGTAAAAACCAGGGGGAAAAACATTCAAGGGAAACAATAATCTCAATAACATACGTTCAGATAAACTAATTGCTTTATTTGTAATATTCTATTCCCGTGCAAGACCTGATTTCTTATTACTAAATTATTATTGATATTATTATTATGCAGTATAGTTTACTGTTATTTTGGATTTTTATGTTAGCTTTTCCCTCACGGTAGAAGAGGAACGACTAAGTAAGTAAGTATGTTAGCTTTTCCTTAACACTTTCTAATTTAAAAGGAATATACACAAATTAGAACACCATCTGATTTTTACTGTTGCCATTTGATATGCTATAGTCTTTGTTTGACAACGTATAACTCCTTTATGTTTTGTACTTCAGTGGTTATTTGTTTTATTTGTTTCTTGATGTTGTTTTCTTGGAAGTTTTGAAGGTGGCTGTTTGCTTTCTGTGTTTCTTTCACTTTCCAGATTGGTGTGTTGGTTTCTAGAGCTTCTTTAAGTATGTATTTTGTCTCTTGGAAGACTGGACACCCCTGGTACCTGGCACTGTGGTTACCCTGGCAGTTTGCACATCTTCTGTTTTTATTTTCTTGTTTGTAGTCTTTGTCCTCTTTAGCCATTGTGCAGTCTCTGTGTTTGTGTGCTCCTGCACAGAAACTACATCTTGTTGCTCTTTTACAAGCATGCTGCATGTGACTAAAGCCTTGACAATTTGTGCACTGGATGATTGGTGGTATGAATGTTTCAGTCTTCCTGATTCTCTTGCAGATTTTGATCTCTTTGGGTATTTCTGTACCCTGCACACTCAACACTACCACTGATGTATTCTTCTGCAGCTTAGTTTTAATTCGTTCTATCTTTTCTATCTTAGTTTCTGGGTTTTCTTTCACTATGCTTGTGTGGATCTCTTCTTCTGTTAGGTTTGTATCGATGCCCTTGATTACGACTTTTCTAATCTCTTTGATCAGCTCCATTTGTATATTTATTTTATGTGGGAGTTGTACTTCTTTAGATTTTTCTTTCAGTTCATTTATTAGGACCTTGGCTTTTTCTGTGCTGTTCAAACAGATTACTACACCATTGCTTGTTTTTTGTAATCTGTTAATAGATTTTTTATCTATTATTTTTTTCTAGGATAACCATGATTTTGTCATCGGGTAGGGCTCTCAGAGTGGCTTCTGTCCCTCCTACTTGAGTGATTTTAACTCTTCTTCTGTGGGTTTTTGTTTCCTTTAGGCTGTCCTCGGCACTTTCTTTGTGTTCTTTGGTTTCCTGAGTGCATTGGCCTGCATTTCCCTCTTTGTCCTTCCTAATGTGTTCTGCGGCTTTATTTCCTGTCGAAGGTGGTGTTCCATTGTTTGCAGCACCTTGCTTCGAAGTCAGAATTTCTGTTTTTTTCTCGTTGCTCTTTTTGTTTGGTTCCCTGTTTTTATTTACTTCAGGGTTCACTTTTGTTTTTTCATTGATGGTTTCCATTTTGCCCTTAATTTCTGTGTCCTTTAGACCAGGGCTTTTGTTCCTCTCATTTTCTGTCCGTTTTGATGTTCCTTCCTTAGTATGTCTTTCTGATGATTTGCTCCAAGCCTTTCCCTCCCCTGACTGCCATCTGGTTAGCATTATGTTGTACTTATTTGCCCTTATTTTTGCTAAATTAACACCAGGCAAGTTAATATATTTATTTATTTTTTTAATTTATTTTATTTTATTTTTTTAAATATAAATTTTAAATTATGTTTAGCTATCAATAATTAAAGGCTGGATATTCCTACTACTGAGCTAGTAAATGTGAATTAAATTTGATTTTGTTCACGCGCTGAAAGATGCCTGTATTAATTACACAAAGAAAAGCAAGATGGCTACTGCACTTTACAAATGAAGACCACACGTGGTTGGCCTACATGTGCTTATTCTATTTCACTAATATTTTATTTATTCCAATACCCCTATCAATTTTAGCTAACGTTTAAAAGCAATTATCTAATACTATAGGTGGTTAATAATATTTAGTTTAAATATGTTAGAGAAGAGAAAAAACTTATCTGAAATTCGTCTTTTGTAGCGTTCTGAAAACGACAACTGCACTGCTTCACTCCCGCTTCTGAACCTGTTGAAGAAATACGTGACTAGTTCTCTCCTTTTGTCTCTGCGCTCTTTCCGTTTACAGAAAGAAGATGAAAGTAAAACACGCATAAGCAACAGCGAAGTAGAAAACAACACAGAAGAGACAGAACATAACATCACCCAAGCCAGGCAGGTATTAGAAGAAATTAAAATAGCAAAACAGGCAATAGAAAGAGACATCAAAACAATAACAGAAATAAAAGAGGCTAATGAAGAAATCCTTAAAAAAATAGAGAGAGAAAGAGCTATTTTGTCAGACGAAAAAATGGAAGAAAAATTTAAGGAAACAGTAGAACTACACCTACCATACATAGCAGAAAGAGTTCGGAGTACAATGGTTACTTGGAATGATGAGTTTGTGGAGAACATGAGAGATAGTGAACAAAACCAAAAGAAGTAGATCCCCTATCAAAGAACCTAATAAAAACAATAACATAACTAAGCTAACCATACTAAATGGGGACCAAAGACTCTAGAGCTATCAAAGTAGTTCAGTGGAACTGTAGGGGTGCCAGGAAGAACCTGATGTCTCTAATGGGACAGTATAAGGAGGCAAAACCCATCTTTGCAATACAAGAAACCCTCCTAAACTCCAAACAGAAACTGAACTACCAAGGGTATATAACACTTAGAAATGATAAACCTGAGGGAAGAGGAAGGGGGCGTGGCCTTTCTAATACATGAAGACTACAAAATATTAAATTGGGAACAATTCAACACAGAAAATATTGAAGGAATAACTATAACATTAGACAGTGAGCCAGATAACTTAAAAATAATAAACATCTATAGCCCCAAGGGTAATATAACCGATAGGGACATTGCCACTATTAACACACAAATAGACCAAAGAACATTATTGGTAGGTGACTTTAATGCACACCATGAGGCATGGGGTAACAACAGTAATGATCCAGCAGGAAAAAGACTGTTGGACTTCATTGAAAGTGCTGAGCTAATCATACTAAATGATGGCTCAGTGACAAGTGTTAACCCATGCAACAGTGGAGGAGATACAGCAATAGACATAAGTATTATAACACCAAACCTAGCCTCTGCTAAATGGGAAGTACTGAATGACTCCAGCTCAGACCACTTACCCATAGAAATAAACCTAAACGACAAATATAGAACTAGTCCAAAAAGCTCGAAACCCACATTCAACATAAAAAAGGCAAATTGGGAGACCTTCCAATTGGAGCTAAGTAAACTAAGCATAGAACAAATTGAATCTAACAGTATAGATATATTTGCAGAAAAACTAACAAATGAGATTTTTAAAATAGCTATAAAATATATCCCAAACAGGAATATGCCTGAGCAATTAAAACCAACACAAAAAGGTAAAAATAGGAAAAGAAACAAAGATAAAAATCCAGTACCATGGTGGACAGACAGATGTTCAGAACAACTGAAATTGAGGGAGAGGGCCCTTACAAAGTATAGAAAAGCCAAAACTGAAGAGAATTACACAAACTATAAAAAAGTAAGAAATGAAACAAATAAAATAATATTCAGAGCTAAAGAGTTGGAGAACATTTTGTCAAACACTAAACCATAGGTCACAAGTAACTACAGTTTGGAGAAAACTAAAAGCAATTAAAGGAGGAAACCACAAGAAATTTAAAATCCCAACAATTAAAATACCAGAGAGAGCTGAAACAGAGAGAGAAAAAGCCAACATACTAGCTAAATACTTCTATCAGGTTAGTTCAATAGACAGTCTAGATAAGGCAGAAATAAATAGGCGGAAGACACTGCTAGAAAAATTAAAAGGAGAAAATATGGACACCACACAGGATGCTAATTATTTAAATGCAGATATTACAGTAGATGAAATAGAAAGAGCGTTAGCAGGAAAAACCAATACTACCTCTGGGGAAGACATTCTGAGCTATGAAATCCTCAAAAAGGTACCAAATACAACTCTAAGAGTGATTGCATCCCTCTACAACAAAATCTGGCACACGGGAAAAATACCGTGTTCATGGAAGACAGCAGTAGTCATCCCCATACTAAAGCCAGATAAGGAAACACATGATGTCAGCTCATTGATAAAGGTTGAATAACGTTGGATTTTTATTCCCGTTAATGATATCCACCAAAAGATAGATATAAGTGGATGGAAGCAGACATCATCATCATCATCAGTTGATAAGATCTCTATGGTGTTGTTTGCTCCACTGTAGTGTATGGAATGTCAACTTGACCTACGCAGTGGTGTGTAGACATGGATTGAGTGTATAATGTGCGAATGATGATAAGGGTTCGTGGTGTTGACAAAAAATGTTCTTTTCTCACACTCATGTATGACCGGAAGTCATCGACACCAACGACTGTGTACCTTTTCTAAAGTTTAATTGGACGTACACACTCGACAGCACAGATAGTGACAAATCACAGGTTGCCATTGTAATATGAATACATTGAAGTACGAACCACACGTTGTAATATAATGCGAATCTTGACATGTACGATATTCTGTAAATAAACATGGCTACGAATTGAACATGCCTTTACTGAGTCCCTTCTGAAACGTGTGTGCTTGTGTAGATGACGAGGTAATGCTTATATACATACATCATAACATTACATGGTGGCAGCGGTCGATACCGGACTGACGCAAAACAGCTACACGATAACACGTGAGTACAGTTTATTCGGCTAATTTTCGTCATCGAGGTCAACAATGGCAGCTAAACATTACCGCAGCGCACCGCAAATGAGATTTGCCGGTCAAGATGATAAGAGTGAAGCTTTCTTGTTATGGCGCCAACGCATAGATCTATATTCCAAGACCACTGGTCTGGAAGGACAAACCCTAACTCCATATATCCTAGAAGCATTGGACGATGAAGGTTTGAAAATCTACAACAGTTTTGCTACCGCCATGCCGGTTGAGTCGGCAACCGACCCCGTAGCCATATTGGACGAATTTGAAAAGCGTCTGATCATAAAGCACACAAACTTTAGAGCGGCAAGATTAGAGCTTCACCACCTGCGACAGAAACGTGATGAAAGCCTAGATGATTTCTTCACTCGCATTAAGGAGAAAACAAGAGTATGTAAATTTAGCAACGAAGAAGAAAAAGAGCGAATTATTGAACAGATTCTTCTTAGCACACCAATGCCAGAGTTCCAGAAATGGCTACTGAGCCAGAGTGATACGCTAACTTTACAACAACTTCTGGATGAAGGCAGGAAACACGAGGCACAAGCACTAAACATTAAACAAATTCAGCAAGGTACATTAGCAGCCCAGGTGGATGCAGTGAAAAGCTATAAACCTAGACACAACAAAGCAACTGGTTCGAAACAACAAGAAAAACACAACACAAGCAGAGGTGCTATGTGTAAATGTTGTGGCCTAAACCACATACAAAACCACTGTCCAGCTAAAGACTCTACATGTCATTACTGCAGAAAGAGGGGCCACTGGATAAAATTATGTTTCAAGAGGAAACAAGACAGTGCTCAACACAAACTTCACAGCAGAAAGTCGTCAAAACAAACACACTCTATGATGACTGAGGACCTTGACTCCAGTGAAGAAAGTGATCCTTCCACTTTTGATACTGTGAAGATACTAACTTTCAGTAATGAACCAAAGAGAACGCAGGCTTTCTGCAAGGTACAATTCCGAATACCAGGAATTAAAATACACAAAGAAAGAAACATTCGGTTCAAGATAGACACAGGTGCCCAAGGTAACACTCTACCCTTACGAATATTCAGACAGATCATGCCTGACAAGGTGGATGAGCAAGGATTTCCCACAAGGGATGTAAAACGTAAGAGTGGCAGGACAAAGCTAAGAGCTTACAATGGAACAAGTATAGACTGTTTTGGAGCAGTAACACTTGAATGTTCATACAGAGGCTCTGAATGGACATTGTCAACATTTTACTTGGTAGATGTTGAAGGACCTGCAATTTTGGGTTTACCAATGTGCGAAAAGCTGAGTGTGGTAACTATTAACAACATTAAAGAGGATATAGGTCTTGCAGATGCTCTCAGCAGACTATCAAACCCCAACAAGACAGCAGATCTTACCCCAAACATCAAAGTTGATTTTGTCAAGTTTAGCGGTAATCGGCTTGAACACATCAGAGAAGACACAATGAGAGATCCTATCCTTAACTCTCTCAAAGAACTGATATACCATGGATGGCCAAGCTCTATCAGGGAAGTTCCAACACACATCCGTCCATACTACTCGATGAGGGACGAGTTAAGCATCGAAGATGGTCTGATCCTTAAAGGAGATCGCATTGTTGTACCAGAAACACAACGCGATATCATCCTTAAACAGCTCCATAATAGTCACCTTGGTATTGTGAAGACACAACTGAGAGCAAAGAAAGATGTTTACTGGCCACAGATAAACAAGGACATAGAAACACTATGTAAAAAACTGTTCAATTTGCCAAGAACATGCAAATAGGCAGTGCAGAGAACCTCTCATACCATCAGACATACCATTGAGCCCTTGGAGCATTATAGGAACTGATATTTTCTCAATCGACAATAATGACTATCTTATTATTGCTGATTACTACAGCAAATTTCCCATCATTGAGAAACTTCCACAACCCTCACCATCAGCTGTTATTGCAGACATTACAAAGAAGTATTGCAGCATATTTGGCATCCCAGATGAAATTAGATCAGACAACGGTCCACATTTCTCAGGTCAAGCATACAGAAACTTCACTAAGGACTGGAAGATCAAACACACAACATCATCACCTAGATACCCTAAATCTAATGGTTTCATTGAGAGACAGATACAAACTATCAAGTCAATCATGAAGAAAACAAGAACAGAGGATGTACACCTAGCACTCTTGAGATGGAGAACAACACCGGTAGACAGTAAGATCGACAGTCCAGCAGAACTTATGTTTGATAGAAGAATTAAAGACCTCCTACCATCTAAGGTCCATTTCCGTCCACAACATAGAGACAGCACATATGATCAACTTCAGCATCGTCAGCAAGTTCAGAAATCCAACTATGACAAATGTGCTAAAGACTTACCACCATTATATCCTGGTCAGCATGTGACTACCTACAACCACAACAATGACACATGGTCAAAAGCAACAATCATTTCCAGAAACCCTGAACCCAGGAGCTATACTTTAAGACCAGACAGCAGCAGCAACCTCCTGAGGCGAAACAGAGTGGACATAAGAGAAATCCCACAGAATACAACAGAACAGAGAATTCCCATGCTTTCAACAGACAATGCAGTAACTCCAGACCTTGGTGCCCCACAAAACCAACAAGCGCCAAGGCCAAAATCACAACCAACTCAGGCTAGGCCAGGGACTTCCGCAGAACCACCAGCACTTTACACCACTCGTTCTGGCCGTACAGTGACACCTCCCAGCCGATACAGACAGTGACATATATACTCACACTGAGCATTACACATACTTATCCTTTCTCACATGAAACAATTCGTTGGAAATGTTTGCACACATTTTTTTTTCAAAAAAGGGGGGATGTAATATGAATACATTGAAGTACGAACCACACGTTGTAATATAATGCGAATCTTGACATGTACGATATTCTGTAAATAAACATGGCTACGAATTGAACATGCCTTTACTGAGTCCCTTCTGAAACGTGTGTGCTTGTGTAGATGACGAGGTAATGCTTATATACATACATCATAACATTACAGCCATAATACATCATAGTACAGTGGATAAATGGTCTTGCAATGTTACATGGGCACTCATGTAGAATAAGTGTATAATGGACTGTCAATAGCCAAGCACTCAGTATCGCCCATACATATATCATCTGACTTCACTGACTGAGCACGTCAGCTTATAAACAATATTTCAGATGGCTTCTAAACCTAATCTCGTCTAGCGACGATTCTTCAACATAATGTTCAGCACATATTTTTCCATATAATAATATTGAACCGCTAGCAATGGGTTCTCATGTGTAGCAGTGATCTCTGGACTGATCAAGCGATAATACGGGCATCCCTTTTCTCTTCTTGAAAGTCACTACATGTTTTGGTTCCAAGATGGCTTCACTCGTGAGCTGTCACTCACGTTTGGATACAGATAATGAATCTGTCCTAAAGTTAGTCATTCATAAAACATTTCATTGCTCTGTAGATTTGATCATGAACAATTGACTGCAATCTACAGGATATAGTGCTGCTAGGAATCGAAGTCGTTTTCATCGAGTCAAATATATTCTCTTAGACATTCAAATCGTAACTATCGAAAATGGTGGCTTCGATCGAGAGTTCATAAGAGTATCTTTGATTACCTTGGTATAGGAAATATGAAACTGCCATTCCTTGGCAATACGACTAAACACTGGGGTAAAGCATACACGATAGGTTTAGATAACTATCACCTTCCCCACAAATACTGAGATCACTTTTTCCCCGGCGACAGGCCGACATGGAAAACACACAGTCCCTATCAGGACGAAGCCAAATCACACCACACTCTAGCGACTCATCCGCCGAATAGCCTTCGACCTCTCTAGAGACAACAGAACATATAGTTCGACTTAGATATGTAAAGATATACAGATATAAGACAGACTCGTCCTACTCAGACAAACAATACACATAAATTCAGGCCATAGATATTCTGAAGCAAGAACAATCTATTATTACCCAAACAACGAATAAATCGCAGTAAAATGGATTTATCCGCGGAGTTTGATCGAAAGAGCCGACACAACTTTCAAGGGAAGTAACACAATAATGACTTTCCCTTACGCACTATTTTGCTTTCACAATATTTGCGAAGATAACAAGAATACCAATGTATAATATTGTAAGATATCAAAGACTGCACGTAACAGTCTTACCACACCTCCCGGGAAAAAAAAAATGGAACATTTTTTTTTTTCCTTTTTGAAATACATCTAGGAGCAACGTACAATAGGCTCACAACGCATGAATAATGCGCAGATGAAAATATCAGGAATACCTATAACGCCTAATATGAGGCTAAGTCGACTTATGGAGCGACTGGTGAGAATGTGTCTCATAAACTGAGAGAAATTATTTCTCTACAAGTATATTTTTCCAGGAAGGTGTCATCAAAGTATAATACAATTCTGGCAATTACACAATACCTAAAAAATTCATATCATCATTTCGTAATAGATATCTTAAATTTATGATTTATGAAGAAAAAATCATCAAAGCACAGCGGTGAATAAACATCAATGAACCGCTATGTAGTGATACAATCATTATATTATTAAATTACAAATGTGTATCTATCATGATATAGAAAAGGAACTACTATAGAACTAGACATATCAAGAAGTCTAAGCCCTAATAGTTATGTGGAATCATGTGGGCATCTTGACAGAATGTCTGCCATCACATTATCTGATCCACGAATAGCTCGCACAGAGAAATGAAAAGGTTGAAGAGCAATTGCATATCGAGTAGACCTCGAGCTCTTCAAATTCTTACTCTGTATAGCAGAAAGAGCTTTTTGGTCGGTTTCTACTATGAAATGTGCGCCTAGAAGGAATCTCTGTAGTTTGAGGATCGACCAAACCATAGCTAATAGCTCACGGTCTAAAACCGAATAATTGCTTTCTGCCGCATTAAGTTTTCTGGAAATATACATTACAGGATGCAGAGTTCCAGAGTACTCTTGCATTAGTGCCGCTCCAATCCCAGTGGATGAAGCGTCACTACGAAGAACGAATGTCTTATCTTTAGTGGGTAGCACTAAAATAGGTGGTGTTGAAAACAGTGTTTTAATCTTATCCAGAGAGCATTGGCATTCCTGAGACCAGTGGACCACATTAGGCGAACCTTTCTTTAGAAGTGTTGAGAGAGGTGCCATGATAGAGGATAGATTCTGAATGAATCTGCCATAAAATTGAATAAGACCTAACAGACTTCTCACCTGTTTTTTAGTCTTAGGGATTGAGATGTTAAGTATCTTACTAGTATTATGGTCCTCTGTCTTTAGGAAACCATGACCAACTCGGTGGCCTAGGAAAGAAATTTCGCTAAAACCAATATAGGCTTTAGAGGGTTTCGCTGTCAGGTTGTGCTCACGCAAAGTAGACAGCAATTCATCTAACCCTGAATAGTGATCTTCCCAAGTATCGCTGAAAAGACAGATGTCGTCTAGATATGCAATGACATCTGACCGATAAGATAGGATTCGGCGCATCATGCGTACGAATGTAGCTGGTGCGTTCATAAGACCGAAAGGCATAAAATTCCATTGGAACAAACCTCTAGGTGTTGAAAAAGCCGTGAGAGGTTTGGCGCGTTCAGATAAAGGAACTTGCCAATATCCTTTAGACAAATCAAGTTTAGTGAAAAAATGAGATTTGGAGAGTCGAGTAAGTAGCTCTTCCAGTAAAGGCATAGGTTCGGCATCGAACTTAGTTACTTGATTCAATTTTCGATAGTCAACGCAAAGACGTATGTTATTGTCTTTTTTACGCACAATAACCATCGGCGAAGAATATGCAGAGGTGGATGGTTCGATTATTTTCAAATCTATCATCTCATCCAACTCTTTCTCGACCTGTGCTTGAAAATGTATAGGTATAGGATAAGGTCTAACCCTAATAGGAGTATGGTCAGTTAGAACAATGTCATGTTGAATGACATTCGTTTGTCCAGGGATGTCAGTGAGTACATCCTGAAATGTTTGTACTGGAGAATTGTCCGTTGCTTGGAAAATGGGTTGCAAATAATCCGGACGTTCATGGAATTCAGTAAGCATATTGATGTGGAAGGTTTTATGCTTCCCATCAATATCGACAATATAGTCGACATCGGAAATTTTCGATATTATATCGTACGGACCTTTCCAAGAAATAAGTAATCTGTTTTCCCTACAAGGTAGTAATACAAATGCTTTGTCACCAGGACAAAGTTGTCGTAAGCATCTCTTCTTATTGGCAAATTGCCTTGCCTTCTGTTTCGCAAATTCAGAAGAAGAAGTTGCTAATTTGCATGCTTCGATAATTTTTTGTCTCAACGCGATGACATATTCGTAGGATGACTTTGTGTCATCGTCAATATTGTCAGATGTTATGAGATCGTGAAGCAACGACATAGGGCCACGCGGACGCGCGCCAAAGACGAGTTCAAAGGGAGAAAATCCCGTATGTTCATTGGGCACCTCTCTGTAAGCGAAGAGGGCCGCAGGTAAAACTCTGTCCCAGTCTTGAGGATGATCCTCAGTTATCTTCCCCAGTAAGTTTTTAAGTGTTCTATTAAGGCGTTCGACCATACCATTAGACATTGGATGGTAGATACTACTTAAAGATCTATCTATCTGCAGAGTAGACATTACTTGAGACATGGTATCTGATATTAGTTGGGTGCCATGGTCTGACAATATTTCTCCGGGGAACCCCAGACGAGAAAATATAAGCCAAAGAGCATCTGCAATATCAGCAGTAGTAATGCTCTTCAGAGGAATAGCCTCTGGCCAACGTGTGCACATATCAACACACGTCAAGATAAACTGATGTCCTCTGGCAGACTTGATCTTAAATGGACCAATAATGTCTATGGCCATTTTTTTGAAACGGCCGAATAGGAATGTCCGCCGCCTGAATGGGTGCAGCATGCCGTGGACCTTTGGATTTAACTTCCTGACATACTTTACAAGATCGACAATAAATACGTATGTCCTTGTTTACCAATGGCCAAAAGAAAGCCGCAAGGACTCTTGACTTAGTACGGGAAAAACCCATGTGTCCAGCACACTGAGAGTCGTGAGCGTGCTGCAAAATTTTAACTCTCAAATTCTTGGGAACCAGGATTTGAGAATGACTTGACGTAATGGAGTCTTGAACCATACGTACAAGTACGCCATTCTTCTTTGTAATCCACGATTTACGACTTGTGTCTTTATTCGGATCACCTTTAGTTGCAAGAATGAAGAATTTCTTCAGAGTGGGATCATCTTCTTGCTGTTTTATAAACGAGTCACGAGAAATTACCAAGGGATTATCTTGGTTATGCACTTCATTATCTTCAGTAGATGAAGTTTGAGGCATATTAAGAGCCTGAGCTCTAGTGACTACAGCATTAGCAATCTGCATGTTTTGCCTTTCCCACGTGGAAATTTGTTGCGGAGTGCATTCCTTGACTCCATGAATGCGACCGATGAATCAGCGATCGGATTCGGAAGAAGACATGCGTGTACATCTCCTGTAAAGAAAGGAGTAGCAATCCTAATGATAGCAGTAGAGTATTTCTCTAATGTGCCGCCAAATGTTACACATTTGACTACTTGTCCAGTGGCACGGGAAGGATCTACGAGTGACTGCCTAACACCAATTGTGGTGCATCCAGAATCAAATAGCACAGAGACTGGATTGTTATTCACTAAACCCTTATGTAAGACAAGAGAACCTCTTCCATCATGCGCGACTGATGCTGGAAGAGCAGGAAGAGGATGGCCACAGCTTAAAGTAGACACTGTGGTTGGCTCAAATAACGTTTTGCATTGGGGGCACTGAGATGCTCTCCCAAAATCAAAAGCGGCACATGCCATATTACTAGCATCATTATTATCTTTACTCTGTTTATAGGCTTCATGGGACTCTTGTTGTGCAGAGTTTGCCTGAAAATGTGGTTTATGTCTTTTGTTTTGAGATCTACCTCGGTTATTATCACCTCTGTAGTTATTGTTACCTCTATTGTAACCCCTATTTGGGTTTGAGTCATAGTTCCCTTGGTTACCATTATCATATTCATTATAATGAGTATCTCTGTAATTATGATCTTGTTGACTCCAAGACGGATAACCCTGATAGTTTCTATAATTACTTCCTCTACGGAAATTCCTATAATTATGACCACCCCTGTGTCGAGAGCTATCAGGTCGTCTCCAGTTCTTTGAAGAAGAACCCTGAAATGATTGGTTACCTTGGTTTTGATAACTATTATGGTTACCTTTTTTATCAAATCTGTTTTGAGGTCCCTGAAATCTGTGTGAATAATTGGGATTGTATGGTGTTGCTGAAGCAACTGGCATACTCTCCTTAATCTTAGTGTTGCCAAAAGTCACGTCGGGGTGTGCAGTGACATATTGGGAACAATATTCTTCCATTTCTTTTAGAGATTTAGGTTTACGCTCATGTATAAATTCAAGGAAAGGTTTGTTCACACATGACATAATCTTATCTCTGAGCAACAAATCCATAAGTCCTTCATACGTTTTTTTCTGTTTTGGAAAGCTCAATCCAACGATCAACTGTGAGACGTGCCTTTGCAGTGAATTCTGAGAATTCTACACCCGTCTCAGGTACCATCGTTTTAAATAAAAGGCGATAGCCTTCCTCACTTAGCTGATATTTTTTTATCAAAGCCGCCCTAATGACATCATAATTATCCTTATCTGCTTCTCCTACAAGGCATAATCTAGTCAAAGATTCACCTTTCAAGTTTTCTGATAATTGATTAGCGTATTGTGATTTATCCACATTATGTGTACGACAAGAACGTTCAAATCTATCCAGCCAGAATGTAATATCGTCACTGGACTGATTGAACGGTGGAACCTTAACCTTGTAAGTAGAAGGTTTATCATTACCACTAGATGCCTGATTAACATTACTCATACTTGTCAATCTTAATTTCTCCAACTCAAATTCAAGTTCTCTTATTGCTTTTTTTTCTTCAGCCTCTCTGTCTAATCTTTTTTGTTCAGCTTCCCTGTCTAATCTTTTTTGTTCAGCTTCCCTGTCTAATCTTTTTTGTTCAGCTTCACTGTCTAATCTTTTTTGTTCAGCCGCAGCTTCTCTTTCCAATTTTTTTTTGTTCAGCTTCACTGTCTAATCTTTTTTGTTCAGCCGCAGCTTCTCTTTCCAATTTTTTTTTGTTCAGCTTCAAATCTCCTTTCCTCTACCTGCATCTGCAATTTCTTTTGTTCAGCAGCAGCCTCAGCTTCTCTTTCTAATCTTTTCTCTTCTGCCATAGCTCTTCTCTCTTCTGCAGCTAATGCTTTGTCATATTGAGCAACTGCCCATTGTTCTAATTGTTGACCAGTCTTATCAAGGGCTTTCCCTTGTGTAATGAAGTAATCTAAAGTAGACATGATGTCTAACAATAATACTAATCACCTGAACCAATAATAATACCACAAGTTCTCAATGACTTGATTAATCAGTATACTATCCCAATATCTGTGGGTCACAAGCCTTTAATAAGGTCTTGTATAATAGTAATAATAATCAGGTACTGGTTTATACCATAATCCAAGTGCAGTGCACAGGCAATTGTGTCTTATGAAATATACCTATATAAAACATATGTCAACCAACAGAATACATAAAGTACAAATAGGACTGACAATACAAGAACGTTTGCAGAAATCAAAATAAATCAAATAGGGAAATCAATGAAAATAATCACTGAATCTGCAAAGAATAACAACACAAATGACGTCACAATATATGAATATAAATTGTGAATAGAACTGAAAGATAGAAAAGGTTAGACCAACAAATTACAAACAAATCAAAACAAAACTAAAGAACAAAGAAATATTACAAAAATAACAATAATTACAGACTTCACAGCTAACACAAAAGCAACAGTTGTCGCAGCAAATTTTCAATCAAGAAAATTGCACCTATAGAAAACGCCCACAACGGACCCTCTATGACGTGGGATATTCTGTTGTGAGGACGCCGCCCAACCTTAAACACAACCCGCTGACATAGAAACTAACATACTATACAACCAAATAACATGTAAACATAAATATATATAAATTATGTGTATGATAGTATGTGTTGCAAAAAAGGCTCAGTCTTACAGTAATGGCAAAGTTATTTTTATGAAAACAAACAAACTGCCACTTTATTCAATTAAACATTCTGGCCTTAAATATTAAAGTTCATATACAGAAAACAAGAAGATCCATCGATGAAAATAGGACTTCTTAGTTCACTCATACTGTCTTCCTGTTAATATTGACAAGAATTGATCCAACTGTTCTGTGAAACTCTATAATGTCTAATGTAAAAAATGTCAACAACGCTGACCTACATACTGCATTCACCTGACAGGTCACGTGACGAAGTGTTGACAAAGAGCAAACCAATACTGCAAGTGTGTCGTATCAGCCACAGGAAACGGTCTGGTATCGGTAATCTGTTGACTTCTGAACTTCTGCGAGGTCAAACCCAGAAAGCTGGTCCACCAGTTGATAAAAGTTGAATACGTTGGATTTTTATTCCCGTTAATGATATCCACCAAAAGATAGATATAAGTGGATGGAAGCAGACATCATCATCATCATCAGTTGATAAGATCTCTATGGTGTTGTTTGCTCCACTGTAGTGTATGGAATGTCAACTTGACCTACGCAGTGGTGTGTAGACATGGATTGAGTGTATAATGTGCGAATGATGATAAGGGTTCGTGGTGTTGACAAAAAATGTTCTTTTCTCACACTCATGTATGACCGGAAGTCATCGACACCAACGACTGTGTACCTTTTCTAAAGTTTAATTGGACGTACACACTCGACAGCTCAGATAGTGACAAATCACAGGTTGCCATAATACATCATAGTACAGTGGATAAATGGTCTTGCAATGTTACATGGGCACTCATGTAGAATAAGTGTATAATGGACTGTCAATTGCCAAGCACTCAGTATCGCCCATACATATATCATCTGACTTCACTGACTGAGCACGTCAGCTTATAAACAATATTTCAGATGGCTTCTAAACCTAATCTCGTCTAGCGACGATTCTTCAACATAATGTTCAGCACATATTTTTCCATATAATAATATTGAACCGCTAGCAATGGGTTCTCATGTGTAGCAGTGATCTCTGGACTGATCAAGCGATAATACGGGCATCCCTTTTCTCTTCTTGAAAGTCACTACATGTTTTGGTTCCAAGATGGCTTCACTCGTGAGCTGTCACTCACGTTTGGATACAGATAATGAATCTGTCCTAAAGTTAGTCATTCATAAAACATTTCATTGCTCTGTAGATTTGATCATGAACAATTGACTGCAATCTACAGGATATAGTGCTGCTAGGAATCGAAGTCGTTTTCATCGAGTCAAATATATTCTCTTAGACATTCAAATCGTAACTATCGAAAATGGTGGCTTCGATCGAGAGTTCATAAGAGTATCTTTGATTACCTTGGTATAGGAAATATGAAACTGCCATTCCTTGGCAATACGACTAAACACTGGGGTAAAGCATACACGATAGGTTTAGACAACTATCACCTTCCCCACAAATACTGAGATCACTTTTTCCCCGGCGACAGGCCGACATGGAAAACACACAGTCCCTATCAGGACGAAGCCAAATCACACCACACTCTAGCGACTCATCCGCCGAATAGCCTTCGACCTCTCTAGAGACAACAGAACATATAGTTCGACTTAGATATGTAAAGATATACAGATATAAGACAGACTCGTCCTACTCAGACAAACAATACACATAAATTCAGGCCATAGATATTCTGAAGCAAGAACAATCTATTATTACCCAAACAACGAATAAATCGCAGTAAAATGGATTTATCCGCGGAGTTTGATCGAAAGAGCCGACACAACTTTCAAGGGAAGTAACACAATAATGACTTTCCCTTACGCACTATTTTGCTTTCACAATATTTGCGAAGATAACAAGAATACCAATGTATAATATTGTAAGATATCAAAGACTGCACGTAACACTCATACAGGCCAATATCGTTAACATCGCATCTAGGAAAAATTCTAGAAACAATAGTCAACAGCAGACTAAAATTTCATCTAGAAAAGCATAATTTGTACAGTCCAACCCAGGCAGGCTTTAGAAGCCAACATAGTACAATAGAGCAACTGTTGAGGCTGGAACATGATGTTAAAACAGGCTTCAAAAGGAATGAAAAGACAGTAGCAATATTCCTTGATGTAGCAAGAGCATATGATGAGTGTTGGAGGGAGGGTGCACTACAGAAAATCAGGAAATTAGGTATAGTAGGCAGAACCTACAATTATCTAGAAAACTTCCTGCAGGATATATACTTCACGGTACAAATAAACAATGATAGATCTGAGGTGTATGAGCAACAGAATGGAATTCCCCAGGGATCAGTAATATCACCCTCTATTTTTACGATTATGGTCAACGACCTAGGCGACGAGTTTAAAGATTTAAAAAACAACTTATCCCAGTTTGCAGATGACGCTGCAATATGGAGAACGGGAAGAAATCTCCCATTCCTCTATAAAACAGTACAAAAGCAAATGGATAAAGTATCTGACTGGATGAACAAGTGGGGATTTAATCTAAACGTTAAAAAACCATAGGAATGATTTTCAGTAGAGAGCATGTAATTAAAAACAATATAATTGACATAAGCATTAATGAGCAAAAAGTATGCACAGCAAAATCAACTAGATTTCTTGGTATGGTACTAGACCAGCAACTAAACTGGAACAAACACATAGACCTATTAGTGCAAAGCAGTAGGGGACTTATTAACATGCTAAGAAATATGAAAGGGAGTGGTTGGGGAGCCTGCAATAAGACAATGATAACCTTCTATAAATCATTTATTAGGGGCAAAACTTGACTATGCCAGTGTTGTCTATGCATCAGCCGCCCCGAGCAATAAGAAAAATCTAGACAGTCCAAAACCAGTGTTGCGCACATATTCTTTTGTGTGACGCACAGATTACTGTTGGTACGCTTACAAATGTAAAATGTAACTATTTGATTGACAAAATATTTTTATTTGTGAATTCACGATTCTTTGCCTAAGGGACAGAACTCAGAATAGTCGATGTGTATCTATTCTTTGAGTTATCTGTTCTTGTATCTTTTCTGAAGAACGAACCCCGCGTATGAATCTAGTCCGATGTCGTTTTTATGTCTATTATGGCTAGAAACAGATTGTTCTTGCTTAAGGTTTTTGCAGGAATGTGTATGGTCCGAATCTATGTTTACTCCTTGTCTGTTTGAGACGATTCGGTCTTATATCATGTTATCTTTGTATGTCTTAGCTGGATTATTTTTCTTGCACTCTCGGCGCATGAAGATATGTTAGTGGGTTCTTCGGTTATGAAGAAGCCTATGGCGGGAAGGCCATGTTGTAGATCTGTCTAAAGTTTGTGATCTCTTCAAGTTATCATGGGAACAAAGATAGTGTCTTCCAGGATTGTTAAGTCTATGTGTTCCCCATTGTTGATTCAATAACGCCAGGAGAGCGTTTGTGCTTGCTAGTGTATTCCTATGCCAAGGTAAAAGTACTTTTGCTGACTTCGTTCAATCCTAGGCTTAAGATGGGCAGACGTTTACATGAATCTTCCTATGTCAGTATGTCAGAACGACATATCATCTAGCAGCACTAATTATGTTTCCATACAGCAGTTATGAGGACAGATTATGCTGATGTTTGTGGAAACTTTAATATTCATGAATTGAATCTTTATTGAAGCTTTGTCGTGCATCGTGATGGTGAGCGATGTTTACAGAACCAGAGGCCATCTTGTAATTCTACTTATTGTCAGTCATCTATCCGAGAACAGGGATCCCCCTTATTATCAGGTGATGATCAAGAGATCACACTTATGAAAGGAAAACCTATTATTGGAGATTTAACATTTGCTCAGAAATATGCTGAACGTTATTTAAAGAAATCTTCGTTAGAGTGCAAGTTACACTTATGCTAAAAGAGGTTCTGTCTAGGAGTCACCATGAACATTATTGATTAACTGACATGATTAGTCAGTAAGGCCTGATGAAGATTTGTAGAAGCTATGGAACTCTGAACATTTATCTACTAGAGTTCCACTGTGTTTTTCTTCAACATGAATGCCAATTCATTATTGTAAATCATTGATCAACAGTATGACAAGATGTGTCAACATGTTCTCCAGTAACTGTACCTGTACTGTCTAAGTGTGTGCGTCCAATTAAACTGTTGAAACGTCCCCAGTAGTCTGTATCACTAACTTCTGATACGTATGAGTGAGTGTTCGAACTTCCAGTCAACTCTACAGAACAGTCCACACATTCGCATATTGACATTCACGTTAACACTCATGATCAACATTACATCCTTGTCGGGGCCTCAATACGGTTGGAACAAGGTGACCTGTATACCTGACACTGTGCTCGGTTGTTTGAGTTGACTATTCAGTCCCAATACACCTTTACAACGTACACTGATAAAACACAGTATACAGCATCTAAGAGTAACAGTCTTTATCAATGTGACGGACCTTCAAAATACAACTTATCAACCAGGCACTGTCACTAATAGCAGGTGCCTCAAAGGGGACATCAGCAGAGGCACTAGAAGTAGCGCTAGGCATTATTCCCCTGGAGCTAAGGAGAAAAGAACTGAGATTCAGCTACTGGGCAAAAATGGCAAAAGATCCAACTCACCCAGCACACAAAACCTTTGATAGGGGTAACCAGTACATAGGCCACATTCCATTAAACCATAATAGATACCCGTTAGGGTGCAAAACAATGGAGGAAGTGGATCAATACCCAGACCTGTTTAATGCGATAAACAGTAGTGCTCAGTACAAAGCAAAGATCCCACCATGGGAACTGAGAGTGCCAGAAACTGACTCTCACTTATCAAAGGTCATAAGCAGTAGTGCTCAGTACAAAGTAAAGATCCCACCAAGGGAAATGAGAGTGCCAGAAACTGACTCTCACTTATCAAAGATCATAAGCAGTAGTGCTCAATACAAAGCAAAGATCCCACCATGGGAACTGAGAGTGCCAGAAACTGACTATCACCTATCAAAGATCATAAACAGTAGTGCTCAGTACAAAGCAAAGATCCCACCATGGGAACTGAGAGTGCCAGAAACTGACTCTCACTTATCAAAGTTCATAAGCAAATCTAAAGACATAATCTCAGTAAAAAGTAAAGCACTAGAGTACATAGAACGGTATATAAATAATAGCCTAACTATATATACTGATGGGTCAAAAGATGAAGAAGGACAATTAGGAGCAGGAATAGAAATACCAAAATTAAAAAAAATTATAAAAGATACAAAGTAACAAGTAATACATCCATCTTTACAGCAGAATTAGTGGCAATCCTAAAAGCTTTAGAAATAGCTGCAGAAAACCCACCCAAAAAAGTAACCATTCTCACAGATTCCCTTTCAGCAATTTTAGCTATCAGAAACAGAAATGGTTGTAGTAGGCCAGATATTATAGAGGAAATACTACAGGTCAATACATATCTGCATACTATAGGATGCAGGGCAACACTAACATGGATACCATCACATGTGGGAATAGCAGGAAATGAGCTTGCAGACAAAGAAGCCAAAGGCGGGAGAACTAGCCATAACAAAATTGAAGTAGGCCTAGGGAAGTTCAAAATAAAGAGTTTAATTGCTCAAGCAATAACTAAAGAGTGGATAACAGCATGGGACCAAAGTAAAAAAGCAAGACACGCATATAAAATCCTAAAAAAAACAAGCAAAAAATGTCAGATAAAAGATGAACTAAAAATATTAATTAATAAAAAATTGCTGAGGCTCAAGCTTGGAACTGGATATTTCATGATTGAAGAACCCACATGTGAAGAGTGTCAAGAACCAAACACAATTAGACACTTTCTGGTGGACTGCAAGAAATATGACCAACAGAGGCAAAACATTAAGACATACTGTAGTAAACACAAGGTAGAAATGAGTGTAGAAAATCTCATAGGCACAAAGACCCCTTCAGAAATGCAAAAGGTAATAAAACACTATATTACCAAAACAAAAGCTAACATATAAAAAACAAATAAGGATTTGAGTCAGTAGTCCAACCTGGTGAAAGACTCGCCCCAGATACATACAGATTAACCAAAGAAACCATCCAGTGAAAATTAAAAACATACCAGATTAGACAATTGCATATTTAAGATTTATTTTTAAAAAAACCATTATGAACTATAACTACAAAAGGAAAATACCTACTAGAGATAATATAGTATAAAATAAATACAAACAAAAACATATTAAAATAAAGGAAACACGTCCTGATATAACCAACAACTCCATGTTCATGGTAGATGGTTGAAAGGGGTGTGCTACAAAGAAAAGTAGCAAACACTAAAAAAAAAACAGGCCTATTTGAAGATTCAGTCCGGACGAGAGAGAAACGAAATTAGGCTTGCCCTGTGTCGGTAGAAGAGGAACAAAGACATGACACGTGAGTTTAATTTAAAAGCAGATTAGATTATTTCCTAGTGAAATTAGCATTAGTTTTCTGAAGTTATATTCAGCGTGAGGCTGTTTTATTGATTAATGAAATAAATAGATTGATGTGTTTCCAGGACCTGATAATTTAGTCTTGAAATAGTAGATGAGTGAAAATAATGTTTGATAGGTTTTATTAGGCATGCTAAGTCCAGATTTCAGTCATCAGACCGGGCAAGAAAGGCGAAGATAGTATGAAAGTATTTTGTACATGAAACTGGACAGCAATGTTATCAGAAACTGGAATTTAGATAATATTAACTAGTTGGGAACATGGCAACCGGGAGGACCACGTGTTGATGACCGTGCGTAAAAGAAGACGCCAAGGAGTCTGCCTTTAACACTCTTAGTTATCACTTAATGTTACGCAGTCTTATATCGTGTGAATTGACACGTGGGTGAAAGTAAGTTAAATGTAATTTTCCCCAGTAATAGAAGAGAGAGTTTTCGTGGTAAATTTCCTTTATGTGATGACTAGTTCTAGTTGTTAAGTCAAGAATAATTATATTTTATTCTTTGGTATTTCACGTTTATTGATGATTCTACTGTATATCTTTAGTGGGTTACTTTGAGTAAGGTGAGAATATGTATTTAGATTTCTGGTGAGATTAGAGCCACTGCTTTGTGTGTAAAGAACGTTGAGACAGGTGTTTCTCTGGTTGCTCCTTGCGGAGCATGGAAACACCAGTGCGGCTGGTGTCCATCACAAGCCCACAAGAAGCATTTATATGTTATGGCAGTGGTTTCATGTGATGAGATTCAAAGTCTCATCAGTGGTCATATACGCCACGCTTGTTGCCAGGCGTACCAGTCGTCACATACGACATGCTTCAGAGTGCAGAACGAATATTGAGATGGACCAGTTGCGAGGCGGTGGTTTATTCTTATTATTGAGAGTATTGGTATGGATCAGTTGATAGGTAGTAGCTTATTCTCATTAATGAGAGTATTGGCGGTGCATATTGGTTAATTCTATGTTATGCATATTTCATGATTATTTAATTATTGTAATGGGAAGAATGGTTTGTGTGAGCACGTGGGCTCACTTGGAGATATATATTTCTCTTCTCCGCTCCTGAGGGAGCATGGGGCCCCCAGTGTGGTTGGCCTCCGTATGAAGCATTCAGATGCTCGTGCAGTAGTAGTTTCGGTAGCAATCCGTGTTACATGGCGAGATTGCCAGCCTCATGCACAACACCATACTAGTCTCATTGGACGACATGCATGAGTGTGTGCTCTTGCAGTAGTGGTTTCGGTAGCAACCGATGTTACATGGTGTGTGTTGCTGTTGTTTATTCATTCATTGTGTTTGACCTTTAGGGTCAGAGGTTGACAGTTCGGCGTAGGCCTATGGGAAGGTTTTTTAAGCGGGAGTGAGATATACTTCCGGGAAGCCGGGAGGTCCTGTTTTTCTGAAGGGACCAAGAGTCCATTGTTTTTCGGGGAGAATCTTCGAAGTAACTGCTATGGCAGTTTTCCCCAGTGAATCTCGGTGCGTCGGGATGACGACAGAATTCCTTGTGTAGTTCTGAGGATTCATTTACCAGGTAATACCGACCTTTATGCATTATTACGCTTTTCGGTGGCAGAACATGTAAAGGATTACCTAGGGTGAACAGCAGTTCACGGATCCGCCATTTCAGAACTTATATATTTGTGCTCGAGGTAGCCATCCAAGACTGTTAGTCTTATATTGTCCAGAAATCCAGTGACGAAGATATATTGTGGGAGCCGCAGATTGGCGGAACTTCTATCTACAATAAGTATTACTGCAGGGTTGATGATAACCTATTTAACAGAAGTACACGGCCGACGTTAGGACGAGGCCTGTGCTTCCGGCTATTATACTACAGCCTGATATGTGCAATTGGCGGGAGTGCCAAGTTGCACCTGTGTGTCAAGGTAACTAAGGCATCTGACGCGTTTAGTCAGAGACGCCAAGGGCGACGCTACGAACTGTCATTATTGAAGAACTTTGCTATTGACCATGCACGTCTATTCTGATGTTTACCTTTTTGAATGCCAAATGTATACCTATCGATGTCAGGTCAGCATGACCTTGTTACACTGACTGTTCCTGTTGATATTATGTGTGTTCCCGTCAATAAATGTCTTGAAACATGCCTGCAGTGTCAAAGCATCCTTGATTACTGCATGTGAGAGTATGGGTTGCAGGATCTACATCTATACGAGCCTAAACACATTCGCGTCTTCATTCGCACCCACACTCAACTCATCATACGCTCGCACTACACATCTAACAACATGTAAACTGTCTTGGGCCAGTGATCACCTCAACAAGAAAAAAAAGACAGTTACATTTCTGGTGGACCAGTTACGTGGGCTCTTATGATACATTTCTTGTCGCCAATGTGGCCTAGAAACTTACATTTCTGATGGACCAGATCTGTGGGTTTAAAAAGAACAGAGCGAGCATTTGACATTATTGTTGACATTTATGGATCCAGAAATTTACATTCCTGGTTGGCTGTTACATGTATGATGTCTCCAGTTTTGTCGAGAAAGTTACAAGAAGGACAAGTACACATTACACTTCTGATCTGTGGGTCTAAGCTACACACGGGACAGCCGTAACACAGCGCTAATTCTACACTTGCAAGTTTTGGCTACAACAGGACAGATATAGGTCATCAACGGTTGACACAAATAAACAGTACGAGCATTTATATTATAATGCTACATAAAGCATAACAAGACAAGTACTGAAGTGAACTACTAGGCATTTGCTACGTGGACCATAACTGCATAGAAGGCGGGTTCCTATTGTAAACAGTACTGCGGGTTGTTACACGTTTCATTCAACAACAGACTTTTCTAGGTCAGAGTATTCAAGCTACATTGTTGGAGGTCAAGTGTCTGTAAACAGTACGTGAAATTGTAAACATTCAATGTGCAAGCCCTAATTTGAGAAGGTCATAGTAACTTTGGTTCGTGAATACCACTTTATGTTACAGTGGATTTGACGTTCAGTGCGCGTTTGACATTTCGTTTCTGTGTTCGCAAGGAGCAAGAAATTTATTTTAGTTTCAGCTGTGACTGAACTTGTTCTGCAACACATTGAAATTGATTGCTATATGTTTATGTCACTTCTACTGTTTTGTGTATTTTTCTGCGGGTTTTTCGGTTGGTGGGTCTTACGGTAAATATGCCACTTGATCGAGGCTTACTGTAAGCGGTCTGTAGGTGCAAATTTTCTTAATTTGGAAATTTGCTAGTGACAATTGGTCGCTATTGATGTTAGCTGTGATGTAATTGTACTTAACGTTGTTTTTGTAATATTTTGTCTGTTTTTCAGTTTTGATTGTCGATTTGTTTTGTTTGTATTCTGTAGGTCTCTCCTTTCTTGTGTATTTCTCTACACATTTTTGGTTAAAACAGTGTTGCCATTTGTATTGTTTTGTATTTTTGTCTTTGTATTTTTTTTTTGGTTGTACTACATTACTGTCATGCACAGTCTACATACACATACTTGGTCATGTTTTGATATTATTGATAAGGTAGACTCTTCATATAGAGTTTGTTAAATAATATTATATAAGATATTTATACAAGTTCTTTGATAAAAGACTTGTTATCTACAAAGATTGAGACAGTAAAATAAAGTGAAGTGAGTATACAAGTCTAGCATTTCAGACTTGTCTCCCATTGAAGTGGGATAAGGTAATTTATTTAATTTTTTTTTCAGGTTTCTGATCTCATTAGACAGAATGTCTACATTGGATTTCTTCATCCAGCAAGGGTTGACCCTTGGTAAGTCTGGTAAAGAATTGGAAGAATATTCATCTGCTCAATTCGCCATTGCATTAAAGTCAGAAGAAAAGAAACAAAAAGAGGAAATTAAATTGAAAGCAGAAGCTGAACTAAAGAAGCTAGAAGCTGAGAATAGAAGATTAGAACTTGAAGAAAGAAGGTATCAAAGAGAGGCTGAGGAGAGAAAAGCTCAAGCTGCTGCTGAGGAGAGGAAAGCTCAAGCTGCAGCTGATGAAAGAAAATTCCAGATGGAAATGGAAGACAAAAAACTTCAAGCTGCTGCAGAGGAAAAAAAACTTCAAGCTGCTGCAGAGGAAAAAAAACTTCAAGCTGCTGCAGAGGAAAAAAAACTTCAAGCTGCTGCTGAGGCTGAAATTAGAAAAATGGAACATGAGGAAAGAAAACAGAAGATGGAACTTGATGAAAAACTCGCAATTTTGGAGTTAGAGAAATTGAAATTGGCGAGTACGGGTGCTCAGCAAACAACTTCGAGTACGACAAAGGAGTTTGTTAGTAGGATTAAATTGCCTCATTTCAATCCTTTAAAGGATGACGTAGCAGATTATCTAGATAGATTCCAATTTTTGTGCGATACGCATAACATAAAAAAGGAAAAATATGTTGAACAACTGATGCCATTTTTTACAGGTGACACAGTGACTACTCTTATGACAATAGACGAACATGAGAGGACTAATTATGATGTTGTCAGGGCAGCATTACTAAAGAAATACCAATTAAAACAAGAAGACTATCGTCTTCGTTTTAGGACAATGTTGCCAGAAAATGGAGTAGATTTCTCTGATTTTGTTACAAAGATACGTCGTACATTTACACGATGGGTTGAGTTGTCTCAGATTGAGAAAACATATGAAGGTCTAATGGACTTATTATTGCGAGATAAGGTTTTGTCATCTGTTAATGATTCTTTTCTTGCATTCCTTCATGAGCGTAAGCCTAAAAACTTAAAAGAAATGGAGGAATACTGTTGTCAGTATGCCACAGCACATCCCCATGCTACAGTTAGCAATTCTAAAGTGAAAGAAGGGTTGCCAGCTGCTTCGGCAACACCATATGGCCCTAATTTCAGAAAAAAATTTCAGGGTGCTCAACAAAATTGGAATAGGGGAAGTAATCAAAATTACACTCAGAAGCGGAGTAATCCAACACATGATGGTTCTTCGTCTATGCAGTGGAGACAAGATGGTAGTTCTCGTAATTTTAGTGGTAATAATTTGAGACACTTTCGTAAAGGCTATCCAAAATAATAACTATTCAAATTTTCGAGGTAATCATTCTCGACGTCAAGATTATGACGATGGTGAATTTAGAAACCGGGATTCAAACCGGAATGATGATTACAATAGGCAATATGATAACAATTACAGGGGAAATGATAGTCGAAATAATTACAGGGGAAATGATAATCGAGGTAGACCTAGGTTTAACAAAAAAAGACCTTACCAACAGGCAAAACTCTGCGCAACAAGAGTTTGATGGAGCCTGTAATACAGTAAATGATAGTGGTAACTCTAGGGCTATCACTGGTTGTGCTTTCGATTTTGGGAGAGCAACTGAATGCCCCCAATGCTTAACATTGTTTGACTCATCAACTGTATCTACGCTAAGTTGTGGTCACCCTCTTCCTGCTCTACCTGCTACAGTTGCGCATGATGGGAGAGGATCTCTCATCTTACATAAAGGTCTAATAAATGATAGGCTAGTCTCAGTACTTTTCGATTCGGGATGTACTACCGTCGGGGTTAAGGAGTCTCTGATAGATCCTTGCTGTGCCACGGGAAAAACAATCAAATGTGTTACATTTGGTGGTACTATGGAAAGCTATCCTACTGCTATTATTAGGATTGACACTCCTTTCTTCACAGGAGATGTCCATGCATGTCTTCTTCCTAATCCTATTGCGGATCTTATAATCGGTCGTATTCATGGGGTTAAGGAATGCACCCCGCAACAAATTTCTAGTTGGGAAGAAAAAAACATTCAAACGGTCAATGCAGTGGTGACAAGAGCTCAAGCTCTTAATCCCCCAACTTCATCTGATAATAGTAATGAAGTTGATAGCCAAGACGAGCACTTGGTGATTTCCCATGACTCGTTTGTTAAACGTCAAGAAGAGGATCCTTCTTTGAAGAAATACTTCCTTCTTGCAAAGAAAGGGGATCCCAATCAAAATACGAATCACAAATCGTATATCACTATGAAGAATGGTATATTGGTACGAATGGTACAACACTCGGACAAGTCTATGCACTCGCAAATTCTTGTGCCTAAGTGTATGAGAGCCTTAATTCTTCGGCATGCACACGATTCTCAGTGTGCGGGACACATGGGTTTTTCCAGAACTAAAACTAGAGTCCTTGCGTCATTCTTTTGGCCATTCGTGAATAAAGACATCCGAATTTATTGCCGATCTTGCAAAATTTGTCAAGAGGTCAAGTCTAGGGGTCCGAGACATGCTGCTCCTATTCAGGCTGCAGATATTCCGATTCGGCCGTTTCAGAAAATGGCTATAGACATCATTGGTCCGTTCAAAATTAAGTCAGCCAGAGGACACCAATTTATCCTCACTTGCGTGGACATGTGCACGCGTTGGCCAGAGGCTATTCCTCTGAAGAGCATATCAACTGTCGATATCGCTGATGCTCTTTGGCTCGTATTTTCTCGTCTGGGATTCCCCGGAGAAATACTGTCGGATCACGGCACTCAGTTAATTTCGGACGTTATGTCTCAGGTAATGGCTACGCTAGACATTAAAAGGTCTCTCAGTAGTATTTATCATCCAATGTCCAATGGATTGGTAGAACGTCTTAACAGGACACTAAAGAACTTACTTGGCAAGATAACGGAGGATCATCCTGAAGATTGGGACAGGGTTTTACCTGCAGTCCTCTTTGCCTATAGAGAGGTTCCCAACGAGCATACAGGGTTTTCTCCTTTCGAACTTGTCTTTGGCGCGCAACCGCGCGGGCCAATGTCCTTGTTACACGATTTGATAACTTCCGATAATATTGACGATGATACACAATCGTCATATGAATATGTTATAGCTCTTAGAGAAAAGATTATCGAATCGTGCAGGTTAGCAACTTCATCTTCCGAATTTGCGAAAGAAAAAGCTAGGCGATTTGCTAATAAGAAAAGACGCCTACGTCAACTTTGTCCTGGAGACAAAGCATATGTCTTACTGCCCTCAAGAGAGAATAGACTTCTCATTTCTTGGAAGGGTCCATACACTATAGTCTCGAAAATTTCTGATGTCGACTATATTGTCGATGTGGATGGAAGGCATAAAACCTTCCATATAAATATGTTAACAGAGTTTATTGAACGTCCAGACTATTTACAGCCTATTTTCCAGGCGACGGACGACTCTCCAGTTCAACATGGTCACATCTCATCCCTGTCCGTTATACAGGATGAGGAAACTATTTTTTCTGACGTGAACTTACCTCTTCCTACGATTCCACTTATTTCAACGGAATCGTGGAGAGACGTTACAGTCTCTTCTAACTTGTCTTTTGAGGAACAACGTCAAGTATCCTCTACGTTACAATCATATCAGGATGTCCTTACCGACATTCCTGGACACACAGATGTCATAGAACATGACATCATACTTACTGATCGTAATCCGATCAGAGTAAGACCATACCCAATACCTATTCATTTTCAAGCACAAGTCGAGAAAGAATTGGATGAAATGATTCAACTACAAATAATTGAACCATCCACTTCAGCTTATTCTTCGTCGATAGTTATTGTTCGAAAGAAAGACAATAACATACGTCTTTGCGTTGATTATCGCAAATTAAATCAAGTTACGAAGTTCGATGCTGAACCTATGCCGTTATTAGATGATCTACTTATTAGACTTTCTAAAGCTAAATTCTTTACTAAACTAGACTTGTCGAAAGGTTATTGGCAAGTCCCATTGACGGAACACGCCAAACCTCTCACTGCTTTTTCGACACCTAGGGGTCTGTTTCAATGGAATTTTATGCCTTTCGGGCTTATGAACGCCCCAGCGACTTTCGTGCGCATGATGCGACGAATTCTATCAGATCGTGCAGATGTCATTGCATATTTAGACGACATCTGTCTTTTCAGCGATACTTGGGAAGAACACTATGTGGGTCTGAAGGAATTGCTATCTACTCTACGTGAGCATAGTTTGACTGCTAACCCTCTAAAGCTTTTGTTGGGTTTAGTGAAATTTCCTTCCTAGGTCATCGAGTTGGTCATGGTCTGTTGAAGACAGAGGACCAAAACATTTCAAAGATATTAAATATCTCGGTTCCGAAGACAAAAAAGCAAGTGCGTAGTCTCTTGGGATTGATACAATTCTATGGAAGATTCATTGAGAATCTGTCCTCCATTATGGCACCACTTTCAACGTTATTGAAAAAAGGTTCTCCTAATATGGTGCGTTGGTCCCAAGAATGCCAATCTTCATTGGATCAGGTTAAGAATTTGTTCTCATCTCATCCTATCTTAAGACTACCGACGATTGATAAGACTTTTGTCCTTCGTAGTGATGCCTCTTCCACTGGCATTGGAGCGGCACTAATGCAGGAATATTCAGGAACTCTGCATCCTGTAATGTATATTTCTAGGAAGCTGAATGCGGCAGAAAGGAATTACTCGGTTTTGGACCGTGAATTGTTAGCTATGGTTTGGTCCATTCTTAAGCTACAAAGGTTCCTTCTGGGCGCGCATTTCTTTATGGAAACCGACCAAAAAGCTCTTACGGCTATGCAAAGTAAGGATTTGAAGAGCTCGAGATCTACTCGTTATGCTATTGCTCTTCAGCCTTTCCATTTCACGGTGCGAGCTATCCGTGGTTCGGATAATGTGATGGCGGACATATTGTCTAGATGCCCACATGATTCCAGTTAAATCTTGTGTCCTAGTTTTTCCTGATATATTTTCAGACTTAGGTCTGTCCTTAATATCATAATATGTTGTAATACAAATGTATTTGGATGATGTTTAGATAATTTAACAAATTTCATTTTGTCCATCCATCAGTGATATGTTGCTAAAATAGCATTGACATTTGTATATTGCTATGATTATATTATTTAGTAATGTTTGATATATGATTGGTATTGCCAGCAACTTAGGTTTCTTGAATGGTATCCCTTAGTTTGTTTGGCTTAAAGGAAATATTTTCTCCTATGTTGGGAGATGATTTGTACCCTCTTCTATTGTACCTGATATTAGGTTCATTGTTTGCATGAGCACAGAAGTGATACTGGTGCTATCTTGCTCATGAACATATTAAAAAAAAAAATTGCATTTTTTTTTTTACAGGGGGGTGGTAGTAATGTTGCTGTCATTTTCGACGGAGTCATCTGTCAAGTTATTTGCTTATGTTTGTATCATAAGTATAATTGTGTCTTTACCTGCGATGTCAGGTTGATTAGGGGTTGTCTTCCCTTGTTTATTCATTCATTGTGTTTGACCTTTAGGGTCAGAGGTTGACAGTTCGGCGTAGGCCTATGGGAAGGTTTTTTAAGCGGGAGTGAGATATACTTCCGGGAAGCCGGGAGGTCCTGTTTTTCTGAAGGGACCAAGAGTCCATTGTTTTTCGGGGAGAATCTTCGAAGTAACTGCTATGGCAGTTTTCCCCAGTGAATCTCTGTGCGTCGGGATGACGACAGAATTCCTTGTGTAGTTCTGAGGATTCATTTACCAGGTAATACCGACCTTTATGCATTATTACGCTTTTCGGTGGCAGAACATGTAAAGGATTACCTAGGGTGAACAGCAGTTCACGGATCCGCCATTTCAGAACTTATATATTTGTGCTCGAGGTAGCCATCCAAGACTGTTAGTCTTATATTGTCCAGAAATCCAGTGACGAAGATATATTGTGGGAGCCGCAGATTGGCGGAACTTCTATCTACAATAAGTATTACTGCAGGGTTGATGATAACCTATTTAACAGAAGTACACGGCCGACGTTAGGACGAGGCCTGTGCTTCCGGCTATTATACTACAGCCTGATATGTGCAATTGGCAGGGAGTGCCAAGTTGCACCTGTGTGTCAAGGTAACTAAGGCATCTGACGCGTTTAGTCAGAGACGCCAAGGGCGACGCTACGAACTGTCATTATTGAAGAACTTTGCTATTGACCATGCACGTCTATTCTGATGTTTACCTTTTTGAATGCCAAATGTATACCTATCGATGTCAGGTCAGCATGACCTTGTTACACTGACTGTTCCTGTTGATATTATGTGTGTTCCCGTCAATAAATGTCTTGAAACATGCCTGCAGTGTCAAAGCATCCTTGATTACTGCATGTGAGAGTATGGGTTGCAGGATCTACATCTATACGAGCCTAAACACATTCGCGTCTTCATTCGCACCCACACTCAACTCATCATACGCTCGCACTACACATCTAACAACATGTAAACTGTCTTGGGCCAGTGATCACCTCAACAAGAAAAAAAAGACAGTTACATTTCTGGTGGACCAGTTACGTGGGCTCTTATGATACATTTCTTGTCGCCAATGTGGCCTAGAAACTTACATTTCTGATGGACCAGATCTGTGGGTTTAAAAAGAACAGAGCGAGCATTTGACATTATTGTTGACATTTATGGATCCAGAAATTTACATTCCTGGTTGGCTGTTACATGTATGATGTCTCCAGTTTTGTCGAGAAAGTTACAAGAAGGACAAGTACACATTACACTTCTGATCTGTGGGTCTAAGCTACACACGGGACAGCCGTAACACACAGCGCTAATTCTACACTTGCAAGTTTTGGCTACAACAGGACAGATATAGGTCATCAACGGTTGACACAAATAAACAGTACGAGCATTTATATTATAATGCTACATAAAGCATAACAAGACAAGTACTGAAGTGAACTACTAGGCATTTGCTACGTGGACCATAACTGCATAGAAGGCGGGTTCCTATTGTAAACAGTACTGCGGGTTGTTACACGTTTCATTCAACAACAGACTTTTCTAGGTCAGAGTATTCAAGCTACATTGTTGGAGGTCAAGTGTCTGTAAACAGTACGTGAAATTGTAAACATTCAATGTGCAAGCCCTAATTTGAGAAGGTCATAGTAACTTTGGTTCGTGAATACCACTTTATGTTACAGTGGATTTGACGTTCAGTGCGCGTTTGACATTTCGTTTCTGTGTTCGCAAGGAGCAAGAAATTTATTTTAGTTTCAGCTGTGACTGAACTTGTTCTGCAACACATTGAAATTGATTGCTATATGTTTATGTCACTTCTACTGTTTTGTGTATTTTTCTGCGGGTTTTTCGGTTGGTGGGTCTTACGGTAAATATGCCACTTGATCGAGGCTTACTGTAAGCGGTCTGTAGGTGCAAATTTTCTTAATTTGGAAATTTGCTAGTGACAATTGGTCGCTATTGATGTTAGCTGTGATGTAATTGTACTTAACGTTGTTTTTGTAATATTTTGTCTGTTTTTCAGTTTTGATTGTCGATTTGTTTTGTTTGTATTCTGTAGGTCTCTCCTTTCTTGTGTATTTCTCTACACATTTTTGGTTAAAACAGTGTTGCCATTTGTATTGTTTTGTATTTTTGTCTTTGTATTTTTTTTTTGGTTGTACTACATTACTGTCATGCACAGTCTACATACACATACTTGGTCATGTTTTGATATTATTGATAAGGTAGACTCTTCATATAGAGTTTGTTAAATAATATTATATAAGATATTTATACAAGTTCTTTGATAAAAGACTTGTTATCTACAAAGATTGAGACAGTAAAATAAAGTGAAGTGAGTATACAAGTCTAGCATTTCAGACTTGTCTCCCATTGAAGTGGGATAAGGTAATTTATTTATTTTTTTTTTTCAGGTTTCTGATCTCATTAGACAGAATGTCTACATTGGATTTCTTCATCCAGCAAGGGTTGACCCTTGGTAAGTCTGGTAAAGAATTGGAAGAATATTCATCTGCTCAATTCGCCATTGCATTAAAGTCAGAAGAAAAGAAACAAAAAGAGGAAATTAAATTGAAAGCAGAAGCTGAACTAAAGAAGCTAGAAGCTGAGAATAGAAGATTAGAACTTGAAGAAAGAAGGTATCAAAGAGAGGCTGAGGAGAGAAAAGCTCAAGCTGCTGCTGAGGAGAGGAAAGCTCAAGCTGCAGCTGATGAAAGAAAATTCCAGATGGAAATGGAAGACAAAAAACTTCAAGCTGCTGCAGAGGAAAAAAAACTTCAAGCTGCTGCAGAGGAAAAAAAACTTCAAGCTGCTGCAGAGAAAAAAAAAACTTCAAGCTGCTGCTGAGGCTGAAATTAGAAAAATGGAACATGAGGAAAGAAAACAGAAGATGGAACTTGATGAAAAACTCGCAATTTTGGAGTTAGAGAAATTGAAATTGGCGAGTACGGGTGCTCAGCAAACAACTTCGAGTACGACAAAGGAGTTTGTTAGTAGGATTAAATTGCCTCATTTCAATCCTTTAAAGGATGACGTAGCAGATTATCTAGATAGATTCCAATTTTTGTGCGATACGCATAACATAAAAAAGGAAAAATATGTTGAACAACTGATGCCATTTTTTACAGGTGACACAGTGACTACTCTTATGACAATAGACGAACATGAGAGGACTAATTATGATGTTGTCAGGGCAGCATTACTAAAGAAATACCAATTAAAACAAGAAGACTATCGTCTTCGTTTTAGGACAATGTTGCCAGAAAATGGAGTAGATTTCTCTGATTTTGTTACAAAGATACGTCGTACATTTACACGATGGGTTGAGTTGTCTCAGATTGAGAAAACATATGAAGGTCTAATGGACTTATTATTGCGAGATAAGGTTTTGTCATCTGTTAATGATTCTTTTCTTGCATTCCTTCATGAGCGTAAGCCTAAAAACTTAAAAGAAATGGAGGAATACTGTTGTCAGTATGCCACAGCACATCCCCATGCTACAGTTAGCAATTCTAAAGTGAAAGAAGGGTTGCCAGCTGCTTCGGCAACACCATATGGCCCTAATTTCAGAAAAAAATTTCAGGGTGCTCAACAAAATTGGAATAGGGGAAGTAATCAAAATTACACTCAGAAGCGGAGTAATCCAACACATGATGGTTCTTCGTCTATGCAGTGGAGACAAGATGGTAGTTCTCGTAATTTTAGTGGTAATAATTTGAGACACTTTCGTAAAGGCTATCCAAATAATAACTATTCAAATTTTCGAGGTAATCATTCTCGACGTCAAGATTATGACGATGGTGAATTTAGAAACCGGGATTCAAACCGGAATGATGATTACAATAGGCAATATGATAACAATTACAGGGGAAATGATAGTCGAAATAATTACAGGGGAAATGATAATCGAGGTAGACCTAGGTTTAACAAAAAAAGACCTTACCAACAGGCAAACTCTGCGCAACAAGAGTTTGATGGAGCCTGTAATACAGTAAATGATAGTGGTAACTCTAGGGCTATCACTGGTTGTGCTTTCGATTTTGGGAGAGCAACTGAATGCCCCCAATGCTTAACATTGTTTGACTCATCAACTGTATCTACGCTAAGTTGTGGTCACCCTCTTCCTGCTCTACCTGCTACAGTTGCGCATGATGGGAGAGGATCTCTCATCTTACATAAAGGTCTAATAAATGATAGGCTAGTCTCAGTACTTTTCGATTCGGGATGTACTACCGTCGGGGTTAAGGAGTCTCTGATAGATCCTTGCTGTGCCACGGGAAAAACAATCAAATGTGTTACATTTGGTGGTACTATGGAAAGCTATCCTACTGCTATTATTAGGATTGACACTCCTTTCTTCACAGGAGATGTCCATGCATGTCTTCTTCCTAATCCTATTGCGGATCTTATAATCGGTCGTATTCATGGGGTTAAGGAATGCACCCCGCAACAAATTTCTAGTTGGGAAGAAAAAAACATTCAAACGGTCAATGCAGTGGTGACAAGAGCTCAAGCTCTTAATCCCCCAACTTCATCTGATAATAGTAATGAAGTTGATAGCCAAGACGAGCACTTGGTGATTTCCCATGACTCGTTTGTTAAACGTCAAGAAGAGGATCCTTCTTTGAAGAAATACTTCCTTCTTGCAAAGAAAGGGGATCCCAATCAAAATACGAATCACAAATCGTATATCACTATGAAGAATGGTATATTGGTACGAATGGTACAACACTCGGACAAGTCTATGCACTCGCAAATTCTTGTGCCTAAGTGTATGAGAGCCTTAATTCTTCGGCATGCACACGATTCTCAGTGTGCGGGACACATGGGTTTTTCCAGAACTAAAACTAGAGTCCTTGCGTCATTCTTTTGGCCATTCGTGAATAAAGACATCCGAATTTATTGCCGATCTTGCAAAATTTGTCAAGAGGTCAAGTCTAGGGGTCCGAGACATGCTGCTCCTATTCAGGCTGCAGATATTCCGATTCGGCCGTTTCAGAAAATGGCTATAGACATCATTGGTCCGTTCAAAATTAAGTCAGCCAGAGGACACCAATTTATCCTCACTTGCGTGGACATGTGCACGCGTTGGCCAGAGGCTATTCCTCTGAAGAGCATATCAACTGTCGATATCGCTGATGCTCTTTGGCTCGTATTTTCTCGTCTGGGATTCCCCGGAGAAATACTGTCGGATCACGGCACTCAGTTAATTTCGGACGTTATGTCTCAGGTAATGGCTACGCTAGACATTAAAAGGTCTCTCAGTAGTATTTATCATCCAATGTCCAATGGATTGGTAGAACGTCTTAACAGGACACTAAAGAACTTACTTGGCAAGATAACGGAGGATCATCCTGAAGATTGGGACAGGGTTTTACCTGCAGTCCTCTTTGCCTATAGAGAGGTTCCCAACGAGCATACAGGGTTTTCTCCTTTCGAACTTGTCTTTGGCGCGCAACCGCGCGGGCCAATGTCCTTGTTACACGATTTGATAACTTCCGATAATATTGACGATGATACACAATCGTATATGAATATGTTATAGCTCTTAGAGAAAAGATTATCGAATCGTGCAGGTTAGCAACTTCATCTTCCGAATTTGCGAAAGAAAAAGCTAGGCGATTTGCTAATAAGAAAAGACGCCTACGTCAACTTTGTCCTGGAGACAAAGCATATGTCTTACTGCCCTCAAGAGAGAATAGACTTCTCATTTCTTGGAAGGGTCCATACACTATAGTCTCGAAAATTTCTGATGTCGACTATATTGTCGATGTGGATGGAAGGCATAAAACCTTCCATATAAATATGTTAACAGAGTTTATTGAACGTCCAGACTATTTACAGCCTATTTTCCAGGCGACGGACGACTCTCCAGTTCAACATGGTCACATCTCATCCCTGTCCGTTATACAGGATGAGGAAACTATTTTTTCTGACGTGAACTTACCTCTTCCTACGATTCCACTTATTTCAACGGAATCGTGGAGAGACGTTACAGTCTCTTCTAACTTGTCTTTTGAGGAACAACGTCAAGTATCCTCTACGTTACAATCATATCAGGATGTCCTTACCGACATTCCTGGACACACAGATGTCATAGAACATGACATCATACTTACTGATCGTAATCCGATCAGAGTAAGACCATACCCAATACCTATTCATTTTCAAGCACAAGTCGAGAAAGAATTGGATGAAATGATTCAACTACAAATAATTGAACCATCCACTTCAGCTTATTCTTCGTCGATAGTTATTGTTCGAAAGAAAGACAATAACATACGTCTTTGCGTTGATTATCGCAAATTAAATCAAGTTACGAAGTTCGATGCTGAACCTATGCCGTTATTAGATGATCTACTTATTAGACTTTCTAAAGCTAAATTCTTTACTAAACTAGACTTGTCGAAAGGTTATTGGCAAGTCCCATTGACGGAACACGCCAAACCTCTCACTGCTTTTTCGACACCTAGGGGTCTGTTTCAATGGAATTTTATGCCTTTCGGGCTTATGAACGCCCCAGCGACTTTCGTGCGCATGATGCGACGAATTCTATCAGATCGTGCAGATGTCATTGCATATTTAGACGACATCTGTCTTTTCAGCGATACTTGGGAAGAACACTATGTGGGTCTGAAGGAATTGCTATCTACTCTACGTGAGCATAGTTTGACTGCTAAACCCTCTAAAGCTTTTGTTGGGTTTAGTGAAATTTCCTTCCTAGGTCATCGAGTTGGTCATGGTCTGTTGAAGACAGAGGACCAAAACATTTCAAAGATATTAAATATCTCGGTTCCGAAGACAAAAAAGCAAGTGCGTAGTCTCTTGGGATTGATACAATTCTATGGAAGATTCATTGAGAATCTGTCCTCCATTATGGCACCACTTTCAACGTTATTGAAAAAAGGTTCTCCTAATATGGTGCGTTGGTCCCAAGAATGCCAATCTTCATTGGATCAGGTTAAGAATTTGTTCTCATCTCATCCTATCTTAAGACTACCGACGATTGATAAGACTTTTGTCCTTCGTAGTGATGCCTCTTCCACTGGCATTGGAGCGGCACTAATGCAGGAATATTCAGGAACTCTGCATCCTGTAATGTATATTTCTAGGAAGCTGAATGCGGCAGAAAGGAATTACTCGGTTTTGGACCGTGAATTGTTAGCTATGGTTTGGTCCATTCTTAAGCTACAAAGGTTCCTTCTGGGCGCGCATTTCTTTATGGAAACCGACCAAAAAGCTCTTACGGCTATGCAAAGTAAGGATTTGAAGAGCTCGAGATCTACTCGTTATGCTATTGCTCTTCAGCCTTTCCATTTCACGGTGCGAGCTATCCGTGGTTCGGATAATGTGATGGCGGACATATTGTCTAGATGCCCACATGATTCCAGTTAAATCTTGTGTCCTAGTTTTTCCTGATATATTTTCAGACTTAGGTCTGTCCTTAATATCATAATATGTTGTAATACAAATGTATTTGGATGATGTTTAGATAATTTAACAAATTTCATTTTGTCCATCCATCAGTGATATGTTGCTAAAATAGCATTGACATTTGTATATTGCTATGATTATATTATTTAGTAATGTTTGATATATGATTGGTATTGCCAGCAACTTAGGTTTCTTGAATGGTATCCCTTAGTTTGTTTGGCTTAAAGGAAATATTTTCTCCTATGTTGGGAGATGATTTGTACCCTCTTCTATTGTACCTGATATTAGGTTCATTGTTTGCATGAGCACAGAAGTGATACTGGTGCTATCTTGCTCATGAACATATTTAAAAAAAAAATTGCATTTTTTTTTTTACAGGGGGGTGGTAGTAATGTTGCTGTCATTTTCGACGGAGTCATCTGTCAAGTTATTTGCTTATGTTTGTATCATAAGTATAATTGTGTCTTTACCTGCGATGTCAGGTTGATTAGGGGTTGTCTTCCCTTGTTTATTCATTCATTGTGTTTGACCTTTAGGGTCAGAGGTTGACAGTTCGGCGTAGGCCTATGGGAAGGTTTTTTAAGCGGGGTGAGATATACTTCCGGGAAGCCGGGAGGTCCTGTTTTTCTGAAGGGACCAAGAGTCCATTGTTTTTCGGGGAGAATCTTCGAAGTAACTGCTATGGCAGTTTTCCCCAGTGAATCTCTGTGCGTCGGGATGACGACAGAATTCCTTGTGTAGTTCTGAGGATTCATTTACCAGGTAATACCGACCTTTATGCATTATTACGCTTTTCGGTGGCAGAACATGTAAAGGATTACCTAGGGTGAACAGCAGTTCACGGATCCGCCATTTCAGAACTTATATATTTGTGCTCGAGGTAGCCATCCAAGACTGTTAGTCTTATATTGTCCAGAAATCCAGTGACGAAGATATATTGTGGGAGCCGCAGATTGGCGGAACTTCTATCTACAATAAGTATTACTGCAGGGTTGATGATAACCTATTTAACAGAAGTACACGGCCGACGTTAGGACGAGGCCTGTGCTTCCGGCTATTATACTACAGCCTGATATGTGCAATTGGCGGGAGTGCCAAGTTGCACCTGTGTGTCAAGGTAACTAAGGCATCTGACGCGTTTAGTCAGAGACGCCAAGGGCGACGCTACGAACTGTCATTATTGAAGAACTTTGCTATTGACCATGCACGTCTATTCTGATATTTACCTTTTTTGAATGCCAAATGTATACCTATCGATGTCAGGTCAGCATGACCTTGTTACACTGACTGTTCCTGTTGATATTATGTGTGTTCCCGTCAATAAATGTCTTGAAACATGCCTGCAGTGTCAAAGCATCCTTGATTACTGCATGTGAGAGTATGGGTTGCAGGATCTACATCTATACGAGCCTAAACACATTCGCGTCTTCATTCGCACCCACACTCAACTCATCATACGCTCGCACTACACATCTAACAACATGTAAACTGTCTTGGGCCGGTAATCACCTCAACAAGGAAAAAAGACAGTTACAGTGTGATTGCCAGCCTCATGCACAACACGATACTAGTCGCATTGGACGACATGCATGAGTGTGTGTGTGTGTGTGTGTGTGTGGTGTTTGTGTTTGTGTGTGTGTGTGATAGTTGAGTGTGTCAGGTGGCGGGGTAGGACAGTTTGACAGGTGAGAGCATGGTGTCTCTGATTATTTAACTATTATGATTTTAACAAGTGGTTGCTTTGTTTGCTTCTTCAGATTAGCAATCGGGCACTAGCTGGGTGTTTTGTTTGTTTGATTCATTTGCCAGTTTATTTGTTTAATGTTTGCTTCAGTGGGCTCTTAGTCACTGAATGGGTTGTAAAAATAAATGCAACCCTTGCCTCAGAATCAAGAGTTTTATTGTTGTTCGGGTCGGTGTGAGTGTGAAAAGAGAGTGATCAAATATCACAACGCCATCATCATCATCTCGCCCACCCTATCACAGAACGTTATCCGTGCTTCCAGCCAGTGAGTTCTCCTCGATCTCTGCCAGTGACTCAACATGTACTCATGGACTCTCACGCTTACTCATGTGCCCTTAATGCAGCATGCAAAGTAATTATTAACGCGAAAACGGTAACCGTGGCAAAACTGTTTATTAATTCATTCAGGGGCGCACTTAAAGCATTTGGCTCCCGTGGGCGGATCCTTCCTTTGGCACCCCAGTAAAAGACGGAAAAATAATAATGCTTGCAAGTGTCACAGTGCCTGGTATACCGTCATCATATCATTTTCCTAGTAAACGGCACCAAACCCAACACCTGTCACAACTTTCTTTCCTTTTTATTCTCTGCCTTAACCTCAGCTAGTTCTGAATCCTGGACTACCTGTCACAGGACCCCGTAGTCTATATGTTTGGCCCGTGGTTTGAGTGATCGTATAGTGGTTCGTTGTGATTATATAGTGGTTCGATGATGTGGTGGACAGTGGTGGGTGAATGGGGAGACCAGTTTTTTTTTTTTCAACCTCAACGTTTTAGACCAATGAATCAAACATTTCAGCCCAACAGGCACACAGCAAAGACACACTCTCTTTTAAAAGATAACGATTTTTTTTATTTAGCTCCGGTTTAAAATTTAGCTCGCTTCACAGTCTGACCGATTCTTTCTCACTTTTTGACTATCATACATTTTATAGAGTTCTCCTTCCCCGAAATCATTGGAATAGACGTTCGTCTTTAATAATGGTTGACACCCAAGTCACCTTGATCCTTCCTTCGTCTCTAGCGCTCTGCATTAGTAAAACGGACTTACCCTTTCTATTATATAGGTCTTTTGGTTCAAGATGTTGTATTTCATGTTTGTGAACCAAGCGGCTATAGCAGGTTTGATTATTTTCTGATTCTTGTCCTCAGTTCTTTCATTTCTTTCTTGATCTTATCTTCTGACTAGATGGGACGCCCTTCTGGTTTAACCTTCATCTTAGGAACTCTTGTGTCGTCATCGTTGTTCCGTATGACGTGGTTGGTCTCTTGAATCCTTTGTCTTTACGCAACCCGCATCGAGAGTACCTTTTCTCCATACAGTCGGTCCATTATTCTTTTTGTTTCGTCACATCGACCCGTATGTCACTGCTCCTGTGACATATACACCCCAGGGTCCCTCAAGAAAAAAATGATGTCTAAAACATCATTCTTCTCCGGCCCTCTCTCTCACAAATCCATAACCGCTCCCCTTCTAACAACCACCCATAACTAACTATAATACTGAACTAATTTTCTTAAAATTTTCTAATACTTAATGATTAACAACAATCTTTAACTTCTTAATTATCAATTTAACATACTTATGATTACAACAATGTTACCTTCTTAAATTATTATACAACAATTGACACTCAACCACAGCTCAGCCCTTACCCTACTCTCGTCTCTCCACATAACCACAGCTCAGCCCCTCAACTTATACTCGTTTCTCCTAACGACTTGTATTTCTACTATTAAACACACTTCCACAGGTCTTTCCTCTCGTTTTACTCCTTAATTCTTAGTCACCCTCCTGTCATTCCACTACTGTATCTAAGTATTCACCCCTTGCTCTGCTGTATGTGCCTTATCGTTTTCTCTAACTCAGCTCACACATAAGTCCGTTTGGACTCCAATTATGCCCTTATACAAGAATTAGCTATCTCCTCCATCTTTTACTTAAACTGCTATAAGCAACCCTCAAAGATTCTCTCTCTCTCTCTCTCTTTTCTTTCTTAATCCTACTTGCTATCTCATTTCATTCTCTATACTCCTCTCACAATTTTACCTTACACTCTAGGTTTCGGAGAAGCCTATCTCCTCACAAGTCTCAACAAGACCTCAGCAATCGCCGCAACATCTCTGTGCTCCACACTACCTCTTAATCTCGTTCCCTCTCTGGAACTATCTCTCACAATGTTACCTTACCCTCTAGGTTTCGAAAAAGCCTATCTCCTCACAAGTCTCCACAAGACCTCAGCAATCGCTGCAACATCTCTATGCTCCACACTACCTCTTTAATCTCGTTCCCGCCTCTGGAACTATCTCTTCACAATTCTACCTTACCCTTTAGGTTTGTCACTCCTCTGTGACTTCTCAGTGTTCTCATGATTATCTTAACCATTCTTTTATTCGCCATCTCTTATGCCCTTCAGACATTAGCGTATGATTTCTCAGATCACTCTTAATTTAGCCTTCTCTTATGGCCTCTTCTTTTTCTCACTATTTATCCTCGTCATCTTTCATGACCCTTACCCTACCTTAATTTCATTATGGTTTTCAACCTTCTCATCCTCACAGCCTATCTACTTCTTACTCATAAACTCCACTATTTCTGCTACAGTGGCCTCCTTGTCCCTATCTCTTTCTCACTAAATCTGTTTATCAACTTTTATATTTGCTTTCTCCTTTATTTTCTTTCTGACTTCGATCACTAATTGCTTGCTCTATTCTTCTCCGTCGTCTCTCCTTGTTCTCGTCATCTAACATTTTCGTTAGAACCATATCTATTTCATCTCTTGTTTCTGGAAAGTGTGTATGATACCTTCCCTCTAACAATCTCCATACCCTACTTCTTGATAACTTAAAATCAAGTCGTCCTATGATGGCTTCTATCACCTTCTTTAACTCCTCTATGTTTGGTTCATCCACCTTAATCATTTTCTTACTCGTGTCATTCACCTCTTCTCCCACTCCTTTCTTCAATTTTTCTACCATTTCGCACGTCTCCGTGCGCCCTACCTTCCTCAGGCGACTCTCTTTATTTCCACATCTTACATTTTCTTCCGTGTCCTCATCCTCTGTGAACACCCACTTATCTCCTTCATCTGACGCTACACTATCTGAATAACTTGACTCCGAATCGGAGAACACTTCTCTTTTCACTATTTTAATTCCCCAGTAATCATGTTCCTCCATTACTCTCATTACAAGCCAGCAAATTTCTTCTTTTCTTTCCGATAAGTCAGTATCAAACCTTCTCTCCAGAAATCTCTGTACATACTTTAGTTCTACTGTGTCGGGTTTAGCTCCCCTCAGTTTGTCTTTTAATGCTTTCTTCATCTCCTCTATGCTAGGCTTAGCCACCTTGACGATTTTCTTTATCTTCTCCGAACCACTGTTAACTCTCTGTACTCCCTTCTCTACTTCCCGCTCTCTATTTATTGTGTCGTTAAAAGCACAATGTGCTGCTAACTCTTCCTCGTTCCCTCTTCTACTATTATTTCTTGAGTTCCTCTCAGCTTCTTCAGCTTCTCTAACGCTTCTCATGTCTTCCGAGTTTCTCTCAACCTCTCTTTCTCTCCTGTCTCTTGAGTTTTCCTCAGGTTCTGTACTCTTTAACTCGTCGCTACCTCGACCTCTACTTATAAAATTCTCTCGCTGTGTCCTTTTTGCTCTTCGTGGTATCTTGGTTGCTCTGACACTGCTACAAATTGATGTGTCTTTGCTTCCATACCTTACTTTCCCGTTTTTCACTGGAATTCTTGATTTCCTTATTTCTCTTCTGCTACTACTACTTTTCTCTCCTCCTTTATAGCCTCTCTGGTCTTGAATCGGCACTCATTTCTATCTGTCCTGCCGTCCATTCCAGGTCTCTTAACTTCTTCCTCTTTATTCTTCTTCCCTTCTAAACTCTGAACCTTCTTATTGGCAGAGGCGTAAGGTACCGTTAACTTTTCTTTCAAATCTCTTCTATCTTCCCCTTCGTCTTTCTTCTTCTTATTATTTTTTCTTTCCCATTCCTTAAATTTGTTATCGATGTAGGCATAAACCGCAGTCCGTTCTCCCTTATTTCTTTCCTTTGTACAATTTTTAATCTCTCTCGCCTTCATCTCAATTGGTGCAATTTCTCTCAATATAGCAAGACGCCTCACGTAATCATATGAATCGTCCGACGACACATCAGACTTGTTATTATCCCCTCTTATACCTGTAACGCCCTGCACTTCCTGTGTCTCTGAAGTCCCTTCTGTCTAATTCACCAAGTTCTGAGGATCTCCCTGTGATTTCTGTTGAACTGTGGTCCTCTCCAGTTCCGTGTTCTCTTTCTTCTCTTCCCTTTCCGTCAGAAATCTTTTCTTATATTCCATCAACGGAATATTATCTTCACTCTCCCAATCATCCGTCAGAAATCTCTTCTTATATTCCATCAACGGAATATCATCGTCTAGATCTGGTGATCCTTCTCTCCCATCTGACTTCTCCCTATTCTTTATCGTAATAGATTTACCTCTTCTTCCATTGATCTCCCTATCACTAATTTGGCGCTCTATATTTTCTTTTCTCTTTTCTATTTTTGAATTTAATTTTACTTCGTTCCTACCCAATTTCATTCCTACTCTAGCATTTAGGTTACTAAAAGGGTTTTCCATCATCGAATCATCCTCTGGATTCTCTTCTTCATTACTAATATCCGGCGTCGTTACAAGGGTGGCTCTCCTTCCTTATCTCTCTCTCTCTCTTCCGTACTGGGTTTTCTAATCCATTGTCTATAATAATCTCTTCGTAGTTGTTGAACGTGAGCCTTGGTTGTGTGGTTCAATTTCTCATTCCATATCCTGTAATTAATTACGGTTGTCCTCTCCAGAATAACATAACCTTTTATCCAATGGTTATCGAACTTAGTGGGGCGTACATGCTTCCTGTATTAAACTCTATCGCCTGGTTGAAATTCTTGTAACTTAGCTTTTCTATCCGCATAACGTTTTTGCCTCTCAAACTCCTTCTTTAAATGGTTTTTCACAAATTTATACGCCTTGTGTTTTTCCTGTAATATAATCTCGGTGAACTCTTCTCCATAATAACGTTTCCTGTCCTTAAGTATCTGCTCGATCGGAAAGGTGGGATCTCGCCCGTACAGCAGATAAAACGGAGACATCCCCCTACTCTCATTTATATTGAACCTAATTGTTTCCATGGCTTGTGTCAAAATAAATCCCAGTTCTCGATATTTCCCTGACTTATTTTACTGATGACATCATTTATGGTGCCATGCATGCGTTCATTCATCCCATTTCCTTGTTGTCTATAGTAATTGGTGGTAATATGTTCTATTCCTAGTTGTTTTAACATCCCTTGAAATGGATTTCCCAAAAACGCTCTTCCGTTATCTGTAAGAATGACTTCCGGACAGACATGTCTCGGAATAACCTCGTTAACTAAGATACGAGTAATCGTAAGTGAAGTCCCATCTTTAACAGCAAAACACTCTGGCCAACCGGTATAACAGTCCAAGAAGTATAGTATCATGGAATTTCCTTCAGCTGTACGTGGATACGGCCCAGATAAATCTATACTAATTTTCTGCATCGGATAATGGGGTCTATCTATCTCCTGAAGTGGACATTTGATGGGTTTCATTTTTCTCAACTTGCAAGTCTCACAATTCCCCACATATTCCGTTATCATTTTGTTCATACCTGGCCAGAAATATATCCGCTTAATAACATCTAAAGTTTTATCTCTACCAACAAGTCTATTGTCATCATAATGTTGGTTTAAGATCATTTTTATCAACTGTTCTGGAATATACTTTCGCCACCTATTTTCATAGTCCTTCCCTGCATAATACACTTGTCCGTCCTCCGGCCATATAAAGAAGTTTTCTACTTCCTCAGGATTCTTTAACAATTTCTCTTTTATTTCTTTAAGTTTACGGTCCTTGTCCTGTTCCGCTACCATGTCAAATCTTTCCTGTCCATGGTTTAACCCTTCTTCTTCCTTTTTATTCGATTCTTTCATCATTGTCGGCTGCTTATTATCCCACTTCCTTTTTACAGCACTTATTTGAAAGAATTTATCGCTAATATCTTCAGTTATTTTTTCAGAGTCCCCAACTACTTCTCTTTCACTTGGCGCGTAATTAGTTCTAGACAACAGATATCTGCACAAGTGTTCTTTTTCCCGGCTATGTGTTCTATCTTTAGATTGTATTCCTGTAGATTCAAAGCCCACGTCTGTAATTTCCTAGAGTTTTTCTTCTGTTTTGTCAGCCATGTCACTAATGGTTTGTGGTCTCTGCGTACAGTAAATTCTACTCCACGTAGGTAATAATCTAATTTTTGTACCGAATAGTATATAGCATAGGCTTCTTTTTCCGTGGTTCCCCAACTCTTTTGAGATTGGCTTAACTTGTGTGACAAGAATACAATAGGCTTTTCATCGATTATATACGGCAAGATATTGTCTTTTCCTGGTTTATTCTCTTGTACTATACATGCTCCAATCGTCGTGTCAGATGCATCCGTATACAGAATCATCTTCCCTTTTAAGTCTGGGTCCACCAAATATGGGATTTCCGTTAATGCTCTTTTCAATTCGTCAAACGCCTCTTGACACTTATCCGTCCAATTAAAACGAATATTCTTCCTATTCAGATTGGTCAAGGGTTCGGCTATCTCTTAAAGATTTGCTATATATTTCCTAAAATATGCGAATGCTCCCAACACTCCGCGCGTTTCTCTAACATTTTTAGGTGGAGGTATCTCGCGAATCGCCTGCACTTTCTCATCCTCCGGTCTCATCCCATTTTTATCAATGATAAAGCCTAGATAGCGTATCTCCTTCTTCAAAAAATCACACTTTTCTAATTTCAATTTAATGTTATGTTGTCTCAACTTTTCTAACACCCGTTCCACATGTTATAAGTGATCTTCTTCTGATCCTGCAGTGTGGATTAATATGTCATCAACGTAACCCATAGCATATCCTTGCATCCCTTGCAACACTTCATCTATTAGTCCCATATAAGTGGCCGGGCTCCCTTTTAACCCGAATGGTAAAACCCGCCAAGCAAAACTGCCCATGTGAGTACAAAAGGTACTCTTCTTTTTTTGCGTCATTAGACATTGGTATACTCCAGAATCCAGATCTGGCATCCAAGGAAGTAAACCATTTCGAACCGCCCAGTGTACCTAATATGTCATCTATTCTGGGTAGAGGATATGTTATCGCCTTTGTGACTCTATTCAACGCCCGATAGTCACAACAGAAACGAAATGTCCCATCCTTTTTTTTACTAGCACAACTGGTGAGGACCACTCCGATCGGGATCTTTCTATAATTCCTGCCTTCAACATGTCAACAGCTCTTTCAATAACTGTCCTACTTCTGAGGGGTGTACGGTAGGGTCTGGAATGCACCGGTGGTTGCTGTTGATCTGTCTCAATCTCCATAACAACCGTCTGGGTCTGTGTTACTTCTGCATCGGATAACGCAAAGATATCCTGATGTTTTAACACAAAATTTTCCAGCAATGCTCTATGTTCTTCCTCTGCCTTTAATTTCTTCCGCAATTCTTCTACTCTAGCGTTAGACAGAACTTCCATCGAGCGTTGTTCTTCCTTTTGCCTTCTCCAGGAACTGCCTGTGTCGATCATATCCCTTTTACTTTTTATCTCTAACTGATTTTGTTTAAGCGGTTTGTTAACCCTTTGATTCCACCCACAAGAGGTATCTCTCCATCCATTGCGATTTCCGTAATTTCTTCGCTTACTGTTATCCTCTATTATGGCAATTAATCTAGTGTTTCGCTTCCTTTCATTCTCTACTCTTCTTCTATCTCTCCATGGGTCTGCTTTATTCTCTAGTCTCCCCCATTGCTCATTTCTAGATCTGATACCCACTTTATTGTTAAGTCTCCCTATAATACTACCTCGGGAAATTTGCGTAGTCTTACCAGAGGCATTCACCAGTAACAGCGATAATTCATTATGTCTTCCCAATTTCTGCATACCTTCTATTAAGGTTATTTCTGGCTCCTGTTCTATATCTCTGTCATTCATTTTTATTACTTCCACAGTGGTATATGGTCTGAAATACGGATTCAATTTCACCTTCCCTTGTACATAACTTATAATGTGAAGAGGCAACACTATTGGTTTACCCAACCTTACCAAGGTGGCGATTTGTATATCGTTATCCATAGGTACAGAGCTTTTTCCTATCTCCATAAGATTTTTTTTATAATTCAATCGTACTCCAAATTTACTTAGGAAATCTCTGCCCAATATAATATTTCTATAGATGCCCTTTACTACTAGAAACTGATGCCCAATAACTTCGTCTCCTAAATTGAACTTCAAATTGATCTCCCCAATAACTAGTAACGCTTCCCTCGATACTGATTCTAAATTTATGCTACTGTGCCTCAGTTTTACTCTACCCCCAATTGTTTTGTAGAATTCTTCTCTTATAATAGAATAGCAAGTCTCACTATCTATAAGTGCCTGATACTTCTGTCTTCCTACCTTAATTAAACATAAACTTGGATCATCATTTAATTTTTTCCTCCCTTGTACAATTTTCTTTTTAAAGCCTTTTGTTTTCTCTACCTGGTGAATATTGGTTCGCATATTCTTACTGATTTCTGCCCTCTTAGTATTCCAGTTCCTACTTCTATTTCTAAGGTGAGGCCTCATTGGTTGTATATATTTTTTTTCTCTCACTCAGTCCCGCCTCTCGCACTGAGTGGACTTCAAGTTTCCCTGCTGACTTGCTCTACTCCTCTCAACAAGAGTATTACCTCTAATGGTTCCCGTTTGACCTATGTTCATTTGTCTATATCGTCCTTCACCTTGCGGGGGAGCATAGTTTTCCCGATACGTCCGCCGAGGTCCTCTCGAGACAGCCTCTCCTATTCTCGGTCTGGTCAATCTTCCCCTCTCCTCATCTCTCCCTCTATCTACTCTAGGCGACATATTTTCCCTACTGTAATCCCATCCTGGGTTTCTACCTCTGTAAGTATATCTGTGGCCGTACTCTTCATCCACAACCCTTCCATGTCTGTATTCAATACCTCTTGAGACTTGCCTGAACCCCACCGGAGCAGCTCTCTTACTTATTTTCCTATGATTTCTGTCTTCCCTCAACTCACTTCGTTGTCCGGTATGACTCTCCATTCTTCGCTTCTTACACACCGCTGCTAAATGTCCCTTGGCATTACACGCATAACATCGTTTTTCCTCTGCCATCTGTATGATTCCTCTCCCGGGTTCCCTGTCATTTTCATCTCCGTACTGCCTGCGCTGGTGGCCAAGATAATCCCTTCCTCTTGGTCCATCGCTAACTGCCTGTCCAGTCCACTGAGCTTCATTTCTCTTCCAATTCGTTTCTTCATGGTTGTTCCCTGACCTTAGCTGGAACCTCTTCATCAAGTTTTCTTCCGACAAGGCCAATTGTATAGCCTCATTCAAGGTTCTGGGATTCTTTCTCAAGAGAAGCAATCTCATTCCGTCCTTATGTAATGCATCGATGAAAATTCCAACCAACTGCCTCTCAATGTCCGGACTCCGTATATCCTGTTCTCTAAAATCTCTTCTGCCAGATTTTTTAATCTATCACTGAACAACTGGACTGATTCCCCCGACTCTTGTTTTACTTGCCTAAGCAGTCCCCATAGATAATGTTGGTCCACCGACTCCCCGTATTTATTCAACAATCTCCTCTTCAACTCTTCCCATGGTTCCTGAGGTTCCTCTTCAAACCTTCTTCTCAAAAAGTCATTCAACAAATCGTCACTAGTTAAAAAGGCTAATCTTTTCTTTTCTTCTTCGGTTGCCCCAATGGAGTAAGCATATCTTTCTATTTTTACGATCCACTTTTTACAACCTCCTGCTTCTCCTCTATAGGTCTCGATGCTTTGTCGCAAACCAGTCTGCCTATTTTCCATGCTCCACCTTTCCAGGGCGTTCGTAACATGTAACAAAGCCAGCGTATTTGGGTCCAATCCTTGTTCTTCCGCCGTTTTCCAACAATATAATCTTTCTACTCTTCTTACTTTTAGTCGATAATCCTACTTACTAATACTTCTCACTCCACCTGTTACATATTTTACCGTAAACAATATAATAAGTTTTCCCTTAAATATACAATGTCTCACTGAAGGGAAATATTGTTACACTAAACTAATTTAACTAAGTATAGTTAACTGGTCAGTCCTTGAGTTAGGCCCCTTGCTACTATGTCTTTGAATTCTTTGCTTGTCTTTTTGATTTGCAAACCAGGTTTCACGTTTTCGGGAATCTTTCTTGATTGTAGACAGTTTTCACGTTTCAGGATCTCTTGATTGTGGACAGTTTCACGTTGCGGGATCTCTTGATTGTAGACAGTTTCACGTTTCAGGATATCTTGACTGTAAACAATTTCATGTTTCAGGATCTCTTGATTGTAGACAGTTTCACGTTTCAGGATCTCTTGATTATCGACAGTTTCACGTTTCAGGATTTCTTGACTGTAAACAATTTCACGTTTCAGGATCTCTTGATTGTAGACAGTTTCACGTTGCAGAGTCTTTTTGATTCATGATCCTGGCAAACGACAGGAGTTTCATACTCAGGTCACAGCGTGATGTTTACTTTTTTGTTTCCGCGACAATCCAGACGGATCCGAATCCTGGTCACTGGCACCAAACCCACTATCTGTCACAGTGCCTGGTATACCGTCATCATATCATTTTCCTAGTAAACGGCACCAAACCCAACACCTGTCACAACTTTCTTTCCCTTTTATTCTCTGCCTTAACCTCAGCAAGTTCTGAATCCTGGACTACCTGTCAGAGGACCCCGTAGTCGATATGTTTGGCCCGTGGTTTGAGTGATCGTATAGTGGTTCGTTGTGATTATATAGTGGTTCGATGATGTGGTGGACAGTGGTGGGTGAGTGGGGAGTCCAGTTTTTTTCAACCTCAACGTTTTAGACTAATGAATTAAACATTTCAACCCAACAGGCACACAGCGAAGACACAGTCTCTTTTAAAAGATAACGATTTTTTTTATTTAGCTCCGGTTTAAAATTTAGCTCGCTTCACAGTCTGACCGATTCTTTCTCACTTTTTGACTATCATACATTTTATAGAGTTCTCCTTCCCCGAAATCATTGGAATAGACGTTCGTCTTTAATAATGGTTGACACCCAAGTCACCTTGATCCTTCCTTCGTCTCTAGCGCTCTGCATCAGTAAAACGGACTTACCCCTTCTATTATGTAGGTCTTTTGGTTCAAGATGTTGTATTTCATGTTCGTGAACCAAGCGGCTATAGCAGGTTTGATTATTTTCTGATTCTTGCCCTCAGTTCTTTCATTTCTTTCTTGATCTTATCTTCTGACTAGATGGGACGCCCTTCTGGTTCAACCTTCATCTTAGGAACTCTTGTGTCGCCATCGTTGTTCCGTATGACGTGGTTGGTCTCTCAAATCCTTTGCCTTTTCGCAACCCGCATCGAGAGTACCTTTTCTCTATATAGTCGGTCCATTATTCTTTTTATTTCGTCATATCGACCCGTATGTCACTGCTCCTTTGACACAAGTATATTTTTAAACAGTACAGTACTGCCATAATAATATCCGATGGCACCCCTCCTGACTGTCACCCGAAGCGGGTACCTCCCGCGCATCCTCTTAAGTACGCCACTGCATTTATTTATTTATTATTCTTTTCACTCCGTATTAGGCTTGGGGCCGCCACTGCGGTTGGTCCCTTTGTAGATCTTCTATAAGTACTTCAGAAGTTATGTGAGAACGGCAAAGCATAAGGCATAAGAGTTCAGGACCATATTCTGTCACCTTATGTTTTCAAACTCCCCATGGACCATGTCATCAAAGCATGAAAGGAGGTTACAAGAAATTATTCAGTGGGGCACTGAAAGATGAGACCTCCAGGATGACCCGTAGTCCGATGGGAGGACAATCTCTGAAGGACCGATTACTAGATTGGAACCAGGCCAGGAAGAAGTCAACCGATAGAATAGCATGGCGCGGACTGTGGAAAAAATTTACACCCCACAGTAGAAGAGGAACGACTTAGTAAGTAAGTAAGAATATTATTTTATTACGAGTGTAAAAGCCCGTCATAAGACGGGAATTACATTCAAAAGCACCAATACCTAACGGCAACTTTATTTATTCAAACATATTTAAAAAGAAAAAAAAACACTGCATCCCCACAGTACACGAACTACGCAGCAGCAGCGAGGATCCCAATGTGTGTATACGAGATCACACATTCTATAAATATTTTTCTGCACACCGTCATTTGGGCATTGTTTTTTGGTAAGTGTTACTATGTTCGGGAGAGTAGATATAAGGGAAACAATACAATTATCGTCTAACTATCAACCAAAGTTGCATCCCTTAGCGTTACTGACAGAAAAAGCTGGGATTATCGCTCTCTCTCTCTCTCTCTCTCTCTCTCTCTCTCTCTCTCTATATATATATATATATATATATATATATATATATATATATATATATATATATATATATATATATATATATATTGATATTGTATTTGTTTATCCTTTATCGTCCTCTCTTGTTTCATTGCTTGTTATATTGTCATGGAAATAAAGTATTTTACTAGCTCACTGGTGTGGTGAGTTGGGATTAATTAAATATACTTATAGGGGACTTAGTGTACTGACTGAGATCAGCTGTGAAGGTCTCTGTATCTGTCGTGTGGTGAGTCACTGGGGCAACTACTACAGTAGTTTTTGCCAGGAATAGTCTATGAGATATATATATAAGGTCTCTAGAAATTGGCTCGTTAAGAAAGAATAAAGACCTATTCGAGATAGGGACAAGAAGACAGGAATGTGAATGCTTTCCACTAGATAGTGTTTTCTAATTAATTATGGAAAGAGTTCTGTTTCCCCACGACCTTAGCTTCTGCCCTTAGATCCCGTAAAGAAAAAGCCCCCAACCTCATCTGAGTAGAGAAAGGTTCCTATAGGTGAATATGTAACACCGACAGCACGAGTGATACATTAACAAACTCTTGATAATGATCAACCGATCGTTGAGTTTATTAATGAAATATCCACACATATAGGGTTAATAATAGTTAGAACGTGATGATGGTGAAAGACAATTCACACAAAACACACAGATGAGATAATAAAATTACAGTTAATCAAGTAATAGTTAATTAAGAGTGAACTGGTGTAAAGTGAAATGATGATGATGTGATATGATACGTGTTACCAAAATGGTGAGTACTCTACACAGTCCATGTGTCTCTAAATGCTTCTCCTAGATATGAGGATTCACATGTATGCATAAAATGTCCCAAGTTGTTATACGTTATGTCGAATGGGGTATCTCTAAGCTGAGGACGTTCTGATGAATACTCTTGTCGTACGGAGAACGCTGACGAGATATCTATGTATATTCCTTCACTGTTTGAGTATATCTCTGTAGTGTTGATCAACAGTTAATAGCTGTCATATGAACAAAAGGTCTGTTGTCTTATCTCCCGACGGTACTGGTCAAACTGGATATCTTCACGAAATGTTAGTGATATGTAGACTCATAATCTTGCGTATGTAGTCGTGATTCATATACTTTCGAGTCTGCTTCATAAAATGCGCTTAAGAGTGTGTTGCACGTGGTATAAATATGCCTCCTCTGTCAACTTGCCTCTAAATTGTGACCCGTTGTCTGTGAGAATTTCATGCGGGAAGCCCAATCTAGTAAAGATATTCAGTAAAGCGTCAGCTACATGCACTGAGTCGCATGCTTCGCCCCACATGGAACAGGTGTCCACTAAGGTAAGGATATGGGAGTTCCTCTTCTTAGTTCTCTGCAGAGGTCCAATTATATCCACGGCCACTCTTTCAAATGGGGTGCCCAAGATTGGCATCTCCCCAAGGGTCGCGGGTGCCGTCCAGTGTTTTGGTGCAACTTTCTGGCACTGAGGACAAGACTTGACGAAACGTTCAATGTCGCCGGTGATCCCTGGCCAATAATAGTGTCAGGCGATCCTTTGAGTCGTGGCGCTCATTCCCATGTGTCCACTAAATGGGATAGAGTGGCCCATCTCAAGCACCTGGTTCCTATAGGTTGCAGGAACTACTAATTGGTTGTGTTCCTGTCCTTCATTTCCAGCTCGGCGATACATCAATCCATTTTTCATAAAGAAGTCTCCCTTGGTAGGTGGGTTGTGTGTCCTAGGTAATTTTTTAAAACAGGGTGCCAGTGAGGAATCTTCTCTTTGGGCCCTCTTCAATTCCTCGGGGAGGATATTGGTAGGAGGTTCCTGCTCTGCGTCTTTTCTTGACAGTCCTCTAGTCTGTACGGCCGCCATGACTAGTGGTTGAGTAGGTTCTCCAAGGAACACATATCTACATCCCAAGATTAAAGAGTAGATTGGTTCTTCCATGATAGCTGCACGAATCTCTCCTGTCACATAACGAGATCCCACTCTGATAAGTGCAATTGGCAGTGTCATGGGTGCAACATCCTTCGTCGAACCTTGGATGTCGACACTCTCTTCTGTTATCTGGTCAGGGGTGACAAGAGATGCCCTGACCACCGCATCGAAAGCAAGTCCAGTGTCATAAAGGCACTCCACAGATTGTCCGTTCACGAGGACTGATTCGATGACGGGAGGATGAGAAACGTTTCCGGTCCTCTGCTCCTTCCGGGGTAACGATTTTGTCTGCAGACAGGCAGCATGTTGGGGAGGAGGTCTGCGCTTGCACTCATTAGTGTTGTGATTGTTCAAGCGACCGTACTTGCACCCTTTATCTCCCTGTCTCTGGTGTGGCGCAGCATTTTTCTTGTTTTGCTCTTTGTAGTTATCTTGTTTTGCGTGCTGTTTATGCGAGATGTGTAGTCCTTTGCTTTGTTGGTCTGGTTGGGAGCGAGCAGGTTGCTTTGGCGCCTGATCCGATAACTTCTTTCTGGCTCCTTGAGACTCCATGAGAGCATTTTGGAATCGCTCTGCCAGTGTAAGAATATTTTCTAACCGGTCAGCGCCGTTTTCATTGAGAAATCTACGCATTTCCACCGATATAGACTCTTTTAGTTGCTCTATCACAATCAGCTCTTTCAACCCGTCATAGTTATCGGTAAAGTTTCCCAGTGTACACCACTTCACTAGGTAGTCTTCAATACGGGCTGCAAATTGTGAGAAAGTCTCTCCTGCATCCTTCCTAGAACCTCGAAATTTTTTTCGGTAAGCCTCTGAATGAAGCTCGTACCTCACCAAGAGAGCTATTTTCAATGCCTGATAGTCATCTTACTCTCCGGCCGGAAGTTTATTAAAAACTTCGTAGGCAGCTCCTCTTAGGCCCTAGGAAAGTTTCAAGTTCCACTTCCGTTCTTCAAGTCCAAACCCTGTTGCAAAGCGTTCGAAGCGGTCTAAAAAGGCGTCCATGGTATCGTTCCTTTCTGAAAAAGGTTCCAGAGGAAAGTTCATGGCATTGGGTGGTGCAGGTTGCGAAGTAGGCACACCATCTGAGCGGGGTGAATGCCCTCCATCAAAGTTGGAAGCCGCTACATTTTTGCCAGCTCTATCTGATTGGTCTGTTCCTGGATTTCCAGTTGCTTCATGTTAAGTGCATGCTCTGCTGCTTCTTTCCGCTCCGCTGCTTCTGCTGCGGCTTTCCGCTCCGCTGCTTCTGCTGCGGCTTTCCGCTCCGCTGCTTCTGCTGCGGCTTTCCTCTCCACTGCTTCTGCTGCGGCTTTCTCCTTCTCCATTGCAAGTTTCTGCACTTCCATCTCTCTTGCATGGAGTTTATCAGTCTCCTCACTCACAAATTTCATCAGATCTTTTCCACTTAACCCGTATTCACGCCCTGCCTCCATTAAACTAGTTCTAATTTTTGCGGCATCTGCCATGATATGCAGTATGGGTTCACGAAGGGAATAATTGGCAGTGACCTCCAAGCAAATTGTTTGACTCGCACAAGTAATTATCTCTTTAAAACCAGCTATGTTTAAATTAATAATCAAGTTCAAATAGTTCTTTAAAAAAAATCACTCACTCAGCGTATTCTGAAAATTATATAACAGATTATCTCGAAGTTTTCTATGAAAAATTTGCTAAATATTTATGATAACAATTTCTCCAGCAGTTACAGAAAAAGATTTTAAAAAATCAGTTCCCTACAGTATCTTCTGTTCTCAAAAAGTGCTTACTCTGTCCGTTTGATACTGAATTTAAAAAGTATCACTCGTGCTTTAGAGATATAAATTATCCCCCCTATGAAATAGGCAAATTATAGTAAGAGTCAGTCTAGAAGGTAATCCCTCAAAATGCCAATAATTTTGCAATTATCGCAACTGTATAGCAGGGATGAAAATGTGATTTATCACACTTCTAAGTCCGGGTTCACTAATCCCGGACGAGCCCCCAATTGTCGTGTGGTGAGTCACTGGGGCAACTACTACAGTAGTTTTTGCCAGGAATAGTCTATGAGATATAGATATAAGGTCTCTAGAAATTGGCTCGTTAAGAAAGAATAAAGACCTATTCGAGATAGGGACAAGAAGACAGGAATGTGAATGCTTTCCACTAGACAGTGTTTTCTAATTAATTATGGAAAGAATTCTGTTTCCCCGCGACCTTAGCTTCTGCCCTTAGATCCCGTAAAGAAAAAGCCCCCAACCTCATCTGAGTAGAGAAAGGTTCCTATAGGTGAATATGTAACACCGACAGCACGAGTGATACATTTACAAACTCTTGATAATGATCAACCGATCGTTGGGTTTATTAATGAAATATCCACACATATAGGGTTAGTAATGGTTAGAACGTGATGATGGTGAAAGACAATTCACACAAAACACACAGATGAGATAATAAAATTACAGTTAATTAATTAATAGTTAATTAAGAGTGAACTGGTGTAAAGTGAAATGATGATGATGTGATATGATACGTGTTACCAAAATGGTGAGTACTCTACACAGTCCATGTGTCTCTAAATGCTTCTCCTAGATATGAGGATTCACATGTATGCATAAAATGTCCCAAGTTGTTATACGTTATGTCGAATGGGGTATCTCTGTTTATCATCACTGGACGGAAACTCGCAGGAAGTCAATGATGCTGGAACTGGTTTCCTTCTGAGGCTCCAGGAGGAGCAGGCCCTTAACTTGGTCAATTCAACCGACGCAGGATGGTGTAAAGATGGAGTGAGACTGTAGAGTGTTATTAACGCGAATGATGGAATGTTCGTATCTTGACCAATATAAAGCACTCATTCACTCCTGGCTATAAGTCACCAATGCAGACTGCTGGCATCTTTTCACACAGTTTATTCAGACGCACATACGGGACAGAACGAATAGTTCATAAGTACATGTTGACACATCAATCTTCAGGCATGAATAGTAGATCCCATGTCATGGAACATTCAAATATAATGGATGTTACAAAACAGCATTCAATGTTATGATACAGTATGGCCGCATCCCCTTTCTGACTGAACGCGTCAGTGAAGGCAGATCGGTAAACAAATGAAGAGTTCGATGGACGAACCTTCTTTCCCTTGCTAAGTTCTTAGGTTGCTTATATTCAATGTTTATATCATACTGTGAAACCACGATAAGGGGTTTTCATATAAATGAGATCTCCATGCCACTGTCCGAATAGTAAGATACACAACCCGTTCTCTGGACAGTGATCCAAAAATGATGACAGGAATACAACAATGGCCTCCTTCCCTGAGCTTTCGCTCACTCGCCCAGCAGAAGAATAATCATCGGCCAAAGTTGATTCAAAACTTGAATAAGTATAACTTTCTAGAGTTACTGTACAGTCCCTTTGTCAGAAGGTTGCTTCATGAAGACATAAGAGCTGATGGAACCTGTCATCTACAACAATATCTAGTTAAACGACCAACGATGCACGAAAATACGTTGCCTCATCTAGGTCTAACCAAAAGGAGATCGTCAAAAAGGGGCTGGATTTACCTTGAGTCCGAATAGTACATAATACAGTACATGAGGAGAGTCTCTAACACTATAATCTTGTAGAGACACAATCTCCTATTGAAGAAATCACTTCATAAATCATTTTTCACTCTTGAAAGGACCAGCCCTTAGGAAATACGTGACCAGCCATATAGGCGACAATATCGGAACTCATCACGACTCGTTAAGACAACCAATACCTCCCCTAGTGCGGCATAAAGAATATAGTCCTGCCTACCCATACCAAATATACAATATAGGACTGAATCTACTTGCAATAATAATATGTAATACATATGAATTCAAGCCATAAACATTCTAAGAACGATCAATCTATTTTCTGGCTATGACAAATGATGAATGCCAAAATAGAAGTATTCTTACGCCCGATCAATATCAAGGGAGATTATCCATATAATCAAACGTATAAATCAAACATGGATTATCTGGCTTTACAAAAGAAAGCATTTTCGTACCCAATTAAATACAACAATATATTTTCCATATTAAATAGCCATATCGTACATTTGTAATTTGTGCGTGAAAAATATACGCAACAGATTACCACACCCCCCCCCCCCCCCCGGGAAAAAAATGGTACTTTTGTTTCAAATACATCCAGGAGCAACATACAATAGGCTCACAACGCTCGAATAACAATGCGCAGATGATAAGCATTCCAAACAAATGTAACGCCTAATGTAAGGCTAAGTCGTCATTTAGCACGACCAATGAGAATCTATCTCAGGATTCAGAGAAAATTTTTTCTCTGAGTATAAATATCTCCCGAGAGGTGTCACCAACGCATAACACAATACTTGCAATGCCACAATTTGTACAATAGTTCATCTTAGGTATCTTAACATTATGATCACCAAATAAGAAAAATATCAAAAACCTGCGGTGAATATACATCAATGCACTGCTAAATAGTGATACAGACAATGTATGACATATTACATATAAGTACATATTTTAACATAGGAAAAACTGTAGTAAAGTCAGACATGTTGGAAATCTCAAGATCTGACAGTTAGGTGGAATCATGTGGGCATCTCGATAAGATATCCGCCATCACATTTTCTGAACCACGGATAGCTCGCACCGAAAAATGAAAAGGCTGGAGAGCAATCACGTATTGCGTTGATCTCGCGCTCTTCAGATTTTTAGTCTGAATAGCTGTAAGAGCTTTCTGGTCAGTCTCCACAATGAAATGCGCGCCAAGAAGAAATCTTTGAAGTTTAAGGATTGATCAAACGATAGCCAATAATTCACGGTGTAGGACCGAGTAATTTCTCTCTGCGGCATTAAGTTTTCGAGAAATATACATCACTGGATGCAGAGTTCCAGGGTACTCTTGCATTAGTGCCGCTCCAATCCCAGTGGATGAAGTGTCACTACGAAGAATAAATGTCTTATCTTTAGTAGCTAACACCAAGATAGGTGAAGTAGAAAACATCGTTTTGCCCTTATCCAAAGAGGATTGACATTCTTGAGTCCAATTGACTATATTAGGAGACCCTTTCTTTAATAAAGAAGAAAGAGGTGACATAATTGAGGACAGATTCGGAATGAATCGTCCATAAAATTGTATGAGACCTAAGAGACTTCGCACTTGCTTTTTAGTCTTAGGCATAGAAATGTTAAATATCTTACTTGTATTATGGTCTTCTGTTTTCAGAAACCCATGACCAACACGGTGACCTAAGAAAGATATTTCGCTAAAACCAATAAATGCTTTAGATGGTTTCGCTGTCAGGTTATGCTCGCGTAGGATAGACAATAGTTCATTTAACCCGTTATAGTGATCTTTCCAAGTATTACTGAAAAGACAGATGTCATCCAGATATGCAATGACATCTGAGCGATGAGATAGGATTCGACGCATCATGCGTACGAATGTCGCTGGGGCATTCATAAGGCCGAAAGGCATGAAATTCCATTGGAATAGACCCCTAGGCGTCGAAAAAGCAGTAAACGGTTTGGCGTGTTCGGATAGTGGAACTTGCCAATATCCCTTAGACAAATCGAGTTTAGTAAAGAAATGAGAATTCGATAGTCTAGTAAGTAGCTCTTCGAGTAAAGGCATAGGTTCAGCATCAAATTTCGTCACTTGGTTCAATTTGCGATAATCAACGCAAAGACGTATGTTGTTGTCTTTTTTTTTTGCACGATAACCATCGGTGAAGAATATGCTGATGTGGATGGTTCAATTATTTTCAACTCTATCATTTCATCCAACTCTTTTTCTACCTGTGCTTGAAAATGTATCGGGATAGGATACGGTCTGAGGCTTATAGGATTATGGTCAGTAAGAATAATGTCGTGTTCAATGGCATTAGTTCGACCAGGAATGTCAGTAAGGACATCCTGAAATTGTTGTAACGTAGCAGAAACTTGTTTCTGTTCTCCTGGAGATAATTCGGGAGAAATCGCAACATCTTTCCATGACTCATTAGAATGAAGCGGAATCATTGGAAAAGGGAGATTCACATCTGAGAAACTCGTTTCCTCATCCTGTATTACTGACAGTGATGAGTAATGTCCATGTGGGACTGGTGAATCGTCCGTTGCCTGGAAAACAGGTTGTAAATAATCCGGACGTTCGTGGAATTCCGTGAGCATGTTGATGTGGAAGGTTCTATGCTTCCCATCAGTATCGACAATATAGTCGACATCGGAAACTTTTGATATTACATCGTACGGACCTTTCCAAGAAATAAGGAGTCTGTTTTCCCTACAAGGTAGCAGGACCAATACTTTGTCACCTGGACAGAGTTGTCGCAAGCGTCTGGTCTTATTGGCAAATTGCCTTGCCTTCTGTTTCGCAAATTCAGAAGAAGCAGGAGCCAATTTGCATGCTTCAATAATCTTGTGTCTAAGTGCGATGACATATTCATAAGAGGATTTTGTGTCATCGACAATATTATCAGCAGTTATGAGATCATGAAGTAGAGACATAGGACCTCGCGGTTTCGCGCCAAAGACAAGTTCAAAGGGAGAAAATCCTGTATGTTCATTGGCGACCTCTCTGTATGCAAAGAGAGCCGCGGGTAAAACCCTGTCCCAATCCTGAGGATGATCCTCAGTTATCTTACCTAATAGGTTTTTCAGAGTTCTATTAAGACGCTCTACCATGCCATTGGACATCGGATGATAAATACTACTCAGAGATCTTTCTATCTTAAGAGTTGACATCACTTGAGTCATGGTATCCGATACGAGTTGGGTACCATGGTCTGACAATATTTCTCCTGGAAATCCCAGACGAGAGAATATAAGCCAAAGAGCATCTGCAATATCAGCAGTAGTTATGCTCGTCAGAGGGATAGCCTCTGGCCAACGTGTGCACATATCAACACACGTTAAGATATATTGGTGTCCTCTAGCAGACTTTGTCTTAAATGGACCAATGATGTCAATCGCCATTTTTTGAAATGGTCGAATTGGAATATTTGCAGCCTGAATAGGTGCAGCATGGCGTGGACCTTTGGATTTAACTTCCTGACATACCCTACAGGATCGACAATAGATCTGTATGTCCTTGTTCACAAACGGCCAAAAGAAAGATGCAAGAACTCTAGATTTAGTACGAGAAAACCCCATATGCCCAGCACACTGAGAATCATGAGCGTGCTGTAAAATTTTAACTCTCATATTTTTGGGCACAAGAATTTGAGAATGAATGGACTTAGCGGAGTCTTGTACCATATGTACAAGTACCCCATTCTTCATCGTAATCCAAGATTTACGATTCGTGTCCTTATTCGGATCACCTTCTTTTGCTAGAGTAAAGAATTTCTTTAGAGTCGGATCATCTTCCTGCTGTTTTATAAAGGAATCATGCGAAATCTCCAAGTGATCACCTTGGTTCTGGTCATCATTATCTCCAGAAGGCGAAGATTGCGGCATGTTTAGAGCTTGAGCTCTAGTGACTACAGCATTTGCAGTATGCATATTATCACTTTCCCACTCTGCAATTTGTTGCGGAGTGCATTCTTTCGCACCATGAATGCGACCGACGATAAGATCAGCGATCGGATTCGGCAGAAGACATGCGTGCACATCTCCTGTAAAGAAGGGAGTAGAAATGTTGATAATGGCAGTGGAGTACTTCTCCAATGTGCCACCAAATGTTATGCATTTGATTATTTTGCCAGTGGCTCGAGAAGGATCTATAAGTGACTGCCTCACCCCAATGGTGGTGCACCCGGAATCGAAGAGAATTGAGACCGGAGTACCATCTACTAAACCATTATTTAATTTAAGAGCCCCTCTTCCATCATGCGCGACTGACGCAGGGAGAGCGGGAAGAGGATGACCACAGCTTAAAGTCGAAACTATGGTTGGCTCGAATAATGTTTTACATTGGGAACACTGAAATGCTCTGTCAAAATCGAAAGCAGCACATCCCACATTATTAGAGTCTTTCTTATCATTGGTTTGCTTACCGGCTTCATGAAACTCTTGTTGTGCAGAGTTAGCCTGGTAATGAGATTTACCATGTCTTTTGTGTTGTGATCTACCTCGATTATTGTTGCCTCTGTAATTATTATTCCCTCTGTTATAACCCCTGTTTGGGTTTGAGTCATAATGTTCATCATTATAATCATCATGCTCATTATAGTGAGAATCCCTATAGGATTGATCCCGTTGTGTCCATGAAGGAACACCCTGGTAATTTCCATAATTACTTCCTCTACGGAAATTTCTATAGTTATGGGCACCCCTGTATCGAGGACTGTCAACCCGTCTCCAGAATTTAGAAGAAGAACCCTGATTTGGTTGGTTACCTTGGTTTTGATGATTACGCCAATTAACCTTTTTGTCAAATTTATTTTGAGCTCCCTGAAAATTGTGTGGGTACTTGGGATTGTATTGTGTTGCTGAAGCAACCGGCATACCCTCTTTAATCTTAGAGTTGCTAAGAGTTACGACCTGGTGTGCCGTAACGTATTGGTCACAATATTCTTGCATTTGTTTTAGTGTTTGTGGCTTACGCTCGTGTAGAAATTCAAGGAAATGTTTATTGATAGAAGACATGACCTTGTCTCTGAGCAACAAATCCATAAGAGCATCATATGTTTTCTCTGTTTTGGATAATTTAATCCATCGTTGAAATGTAAGACGTATTTTTGCAATGAATTCTGAGAATTCAACCCCCGTCTCAGGTACCATTCTTTTAAACAACATGCGATAACCTTCCTCTGGTAACTGAAACTTCTTAATCAAGGCTGCCCTAATAACATCATAATCATCTTTGTCAGCCTCTTCAACGAAACATAGACTAGTGAGAGAATCGCCTGTTAGATTCTCAGATAATTGGTTAACATATTGCGATTTATCAACATTATGAGCCCGACAAGCACGTTCAAACCTCTGAAGCCAGAATGTTATATCATCATTTGCAGAATTGAATGTTGGTACCTTAACTTTGTAAGTAAAGGGTTTACTATTACCACTAGATGCCTGATTAACATTACTCATACTTGTCAATTTTAATTTCTCTAATTCAAACTCATGTTCTCTTATTGCTTTTCTCTCTTCAGCTTCTCTGTCTAATCTTTTCTGTTCAGATTCTCTGTCTAATCTTTTCTGTTCAATAGCAGCAGCAGCTTCTCTGTCAAGTCTTTTCTGTTCAGATTCTCTGTCTAATTTTTTTGTTCAATAGCAGCAGCAGCTTTTCTGTCTAGTCTTTTTTGCTCTGCCTCAAATCTCCTTTCCTCCACTTGCATCTGCAATTTCTTTTGTTCAACTTCTACTCTTTTTTGTTCAGCAGCTTTTCTTTCCTCAGCAGCAGCTTTTTTCTCTTCAACAGCTAATGCTTTGTCATATTGAGCAATTGCCCATTCTTCTAAGTCTTTACCAGTCTTATCAAGGGATTTCCCTTGTGCAATAAAGTAATCTAATGTAGACATCTTGTCTTATTAAATCAGAAACCCGAAAAAGTAAATAAATTACCTTATTTCACTTTCATGGGAGACAGGTCTATACTATAGACTTAGTCTTAGTGAAAACCTTGTATGGTTATTTTGTTTATAATATAACCTATGATAACTTGAGTACCTGTGGAAAATAATATTTTCTATCCCAATCACTGTGTGAGACAAGCCTTACAAAGGTCTTGTACACTTTCTTAATGTAATCAATGATCATAAAGTACTGGTCTGTACTATAATATAAGTGTATTCAACTATACCTCATATATCATATGTCAACTCAAGACATTTACAAAGGACAAACAAGAAAAGACCATATGAGAACATTTGCAGAAATCAAATTAAATTAAATAGGACAAATCAAAGAGAATGATCACAGAATCTGTGATGATAACTGCAATAAGATAACAAGACAAATAACGCCACAGTGTATAAATATAAATTGTGTATAGAAATCAAAAATAGAAAAGGGTAGACCAACAAATTACAAACAAATCAAAACAAACTAAAGAACAGAGGAATATTACAAAAACAACAATGAGCACAGTCTTCACAGCTAACAGATATTTGCAAACAATGTTGCATGCAAATTTCAATTAAGAAATTTGCTCCCTATAGAAACGCACACATCAGACCCTCTATTACTTGGGATACTTTGTTGTGTGACACCGCCCAACCAAAACAACAACCCGCAGAGTACAAACAAATATCACATATAAACATGTAAACATAAATGTACATATAGCATAAACTTATAATATAATGCAATGTAATGTGTTGCAGATAGAGTGTGTTGCGAAGAAGGCTCAGTTGTACTGAATAATGGTACAGTAGTATGGTACTTTATTAAATAATTAATTCTGGCCTAAATCATTAAAGTTCAACACAAACTATGGCAGTGCAGGAGAATCCACTATTTACTGTTCCTAAGAATCACAAGACTTCTCGCTTCAGTTGCACTGTACATTTCGCAAACACTGGCAAATATATGCTCCAACATTGATGTGTAATGCTGTCTTTTCCAAACAAATTTGCTGTGTAACGCTGTCTGTTCTATGGCAAATGTCCAACGAAAAAAATTGTCAACAAACGCTGACCTTGTTACTGTATACGCTGGATAGGATAGGTCAAGCTGACATCGACTGTATAGCTGTCCTACTAATGTTGATGTGGTCAAACAAACGTTCTTGTAACTGTAAATGACTCTCAATAACAAGACTGCGAAGGCTGGATCCAGGAATCTGGCTCACCACTGTAAAAAGAAGTGTTCATCATAACCCTCCACTCCCAAAGGAGCATAGGCCTTCAAATAACACATGCCAAGTCCTCCTGTCCCGTGCCATCATCTCAAGTTCTTTCCATGTTCTCCTCATCGTTTTCACCTCTGTTTCCAACTCTCTTTTCCATGTACTTCTTGGTCTTCCTCTGCCTCTCTTGACCTGGGGGTTCCAGAACAAGGACTGCTTCTTCCTGTCTACCCCCTTCCACTTTGTTTCACACATTCCCAGAACCTCGATTTTGTATTCCCTCATTTCTGCTGCTACTTGCGCCACTTTCCCTTGTTCGTTTAATGTCCGAACATTCCAGGTGCCAAATCTGGAAGTTCTCCTAGAAGAAAGAAGGTTAGTCAGCAACACAGACTCCTTTCGGCTTTCTCTGTGTTGCATCATACGCCTCCCCGCGAGAGGACCTTCCCCTGTCTTGGATGGCTGTGTTTTATTTTCTTTATTTGACTTGTCCATATTTGTTGAAGTTTTTTGTGGTTTAAATTTTTTTACAGGATGGTGTAACCGGCCCCATGCCCAACCCTCCTTAGTCGCTTTTTACGACATGCTTGGTAGGGGACAGTGTTACTATTCTTTGCTCCCCTTTCGGGCCCCGGTAACACACGGGTGAAAAAGAAGTGTTGTTGTGAGTTTATCATCACTGGACGGAAACTCGCAGGAAGTCAATGATGCAGGAACTGGTTTCCTTCTGAGGCTCCAGGAGGAGCAGGCTCTTAACTTGGTCAATTCAACCGACGCAGGATGGTGTAAAAATGGAGTGAGAGTGTAGAGTGTTATTAACGCGAATGATGGAATGTTCGTTTCTTGACCAATATAAAGCACTCATTCACTCCTGGCTATAAGTCACCAATGCAGACTGCTGGCATCTTTTCACACAGTTTATTCAGACGCACATACGGGACAGAACGAATAGTTCATAAGTACATGTTGACACATCAATCTTCAGGCATGAATAGTAGATCCCATGTCATGGAACATTCAAATATAAGGGGTGTTACAAAACAGCATTCAATGTTATGATACAGTATGGCCGCATCCCCTTTCTGACTGAACGCGTCAGTGAAGGCAGATCGGTAAACAAATGAAGAGTTCGATGGACGAACCTTCTTTCCCTTGCTAAGTTCTTAGGTTGCTTATATTCAATGTTTATATCATACTGTGAAACCACGATAAGGGGTTTTCATATAAATGAGATCTCCATGCCACTGTCCGAATAGTAAGATACACGACCCGTTCTCTGGACAGTGATCCAAAAATGATGACAGGAATTACCACAATGGCCTCCTTCCCTGAGCTTTCGCTCACTCGCCCAGCAGAAGAATAATCATCGGCCAAAGTTGATTCAAAACATGAATAAGTATAACTTTCTAGAGTTACCATACAGTCCCTTTGTCAGAAGGTTGCTTCATGAAGACATAAGCGCTGATGGAACCTGTCATCTACAACAATATCTAGTTAAACGACCAACGATGCACGAAAATACATTGCCTCATCTAGGTCTAACCAAAAGGAGCTCGTCAAAAAGGTGCTGGATTTACCTTGAGTCCGAATAGTACATAATACAGTACATGAGGAGAGTCTCTAACACTATAATCTTGTAGAGACACAATCTCCTACTGAAGAAATCACTTCATAAATCATTTTTCACTCTTGAAAGGACCAGCCCTTAGGAAATACGTGACCAGCCATATAGGCGACAATATCGGAACTCATCACGACTCGTTAAGACAACCAATACCTCCCCTAGTGCGGCATAAAGAATATAGTCCTGCCTACTCATACCAAATATACAATATAGGACTGAATCTACTTGCAATAATAATATGTAATACATATGAATTCAGGCCATAAACATTCTAAGAACGATCAATCTATTTTCTGGCTATGACAAATGATGAATGCCAAAATAGAAGTATTCTTACGCCCGATCAATATCAAGGGAGATTATCCATATAATCAAACGTATAAATCAAACATGGATTATCTGGCTTTACAAAAGAAAGCATTTTCGTACCCAATTAAATACAACAATATATTGTCCATATTAAATAGCCATATCGTACATTTGTAATTTGTGCGTGAAAAAAATATACGCAACAGATTTACTTTCGAGTCTGCTTCATAAAATGCGCTTAAGAGTGTGTTGCACGTGGTATAAATATGCGATTCCTCTTTTGAGCTCTTTTGCTTGACTTCAGATAATACTGATCTTTCGAGTGATTAGAGTTTATGATGACTCTGTATTGAACTTGTGATAACGATGTATTGAATTTGTGAGCAAGCAGTATATGGTGACGAAAAATGCTGCGTCCACCTTATGACTTGTGAATGAGACAATATTCCTTTTTAATTGAGGAATGAAAGATGTCCTATGGCGAATGCTGCTGGCCAAATGTCCGTTTTTGATAACTTATTTCTGGTTAGACGTCAGACACGTTGCGTGTAGACTCAGACTTCTGATGAGCTGAAGACACACAAAAGTCTTCGTAAGTTTTTCACATTTAACATCACTGGTTGACTTGCATTTAAACTACTGCTCATTATTCATCTCTCTCTCTCTCTGAGTTCAATTCTTACTTACTTACTTAGTCGTTCCTCTTCTACCGTGAGGTGTAGAGGTTTGGAAGAGAGAGCGCCAGACTATTCTATCAGCTGTCTTCTTCCTGGCCTGGTTCCATTCTAGTCCTCGGTCCTTCAAAGATTGTCTAATGTTGTCCTCCCAGCGAACTCTGGGTCGTCCTGGAGGTCTGCATCCCTGGCTCTTTGTTTCCCATGCTTGTCGTGGTAGCCGATCTTCCCCCATTCTGCAGACATGGCCAAACCATCTTAGTTGGGACTGTTCTATTTGGGTCTGCAGCGGGTGGGATTTTAGGCCTTGACGTATCGTCTGGTTGCGGACCATGTCTCTTCTTGTTACTTCAACCACCTTCCTCAGATACCTCATTTCTGAGGTTTTTTACAACCATAATGCGCTCCGAGACAAAGTTCCATCCCTTGATACTATCTTTCTGGCTTTTGGCCACAATGCAACCCACGCCCCCTTTAGCTCTTTCAGATGTGGGTACACCACTGTATAGCAGAGTGTTGCCATCGAGATCCATGACTCCTTGTCCCTTTTTCTTTGTTTCGGTAATAGCCAGGATTTCTAGTTTTGCTTTCCTCATTTCTTCCATCAGCTCCTCTTCTTTCCCATTTATACTTCTTGTGTTCCATGTTCCATAAGTCGTAGTCCGTTCCAGTTCGTCGCCTTTAGAATCAGTCCGGTTTTCTCTCTTATATTGCTTGTAATCATAGTTTAAGACAAACAGGTGATTGGCCTGTTGTGCCTTTGCATGGTGGAGGGGCTGCCTCCTTACGGCCTCCATGCAGGCCGCCCTCCTCCTTTTTCATCCGGGCTTGGGACCGGCATTGGCGGAGTTCAATTCTAATGATGTTAAATATCTTGTGCATGAGAGTGTGTGCGCATGGAGACTGTGATGATGATAAAGGTGAAATATGAACTATTAATTACCTCCTATCATCCTATCATCTTCTAGGAAAATCTTCTGATTTTATTAATCAGTTATGCCAAGAATTATTTGAAACTTTATCTTTCGCACATTTTAGCTGTGAGGTTAAATAAACAAAAATAAGAAAATATATTAATAAGTATAAGATCTACTAACCTTCTTTTCCCTTCGCAAAATCCTTTAAGAACACAATTAATCACAGAACTGAATTATCATCCACTCTGAATAAACACGTGTATTAGGCTAGGCGTTTTTGGGATTAATCATTTCCTCACAAGGTAAAAACTGGACTGCTTCACTCTAGTAGATTATGCGGTATTATATATTTCTGGAAGTCACCTGACCAAGCTGGGCGTCCAATGTGGTGTCACAGAAATTACTGCATGCCCAGATGTTTGATTCGGATGACCATATGTGTTTTTACCAGATTTATCACGATGCAATGTGGGCTTCAAACGATAATGTCGGGCATGTGGACTCAATCAAAGGATTTTATTTCCCCCGATGAAAGAGCAAATGTGGTTCTCTAGATACCGGTCGCGAGTAATCACAACAATGAAATAGCAAATGTGGGTCGCACATATGAGATGAAAGAACAAATGTCGGAGAAAATACAATACGAAAGATGTAGGAAAAGATAGAGCAACAAGGCATTTGCGCTCGTTTATCACAGTATCTATTAAGTTTGGTGTATTACAGAGTACCTTACTTGCTACCACATGTCGACTTCAATCAGACTTATTCTGGGTTTGTATGATGACTGCGTTAATTTCTAGGGTATGATAATGATGGAGTGTAAGTTCACAACAACCAACAGACAGATAAACACCTACGTTAAGAACCACAACAGTTATAACACTATGACCATCACAAACACCTAACACTTTAAATAGGTATCTTAAGTAAGTCAAGTGTTAAAAATTGATATATTGTATTGGTTACTCCAATATATATATATATATATATATATATATATATATATATATATATATATATATATATATATATATATATATATATATATATATATATATATATATATATATATATATCCTGATCCTGCAACAATGGGAATCAGGAATCTCAATCAAATGTAATCACAAGGGTTATGTACACAATTTTATACAAAGGATATGTGTTTCGACATATAATCTTATGATCATATGAATGTGGTGTGGTGATGTGTTATTTTGAGGTAATACTGGCTTTGATTGCTAAGTTGTTGTTTGTCATCATAACTTGATGTGTTTTGACTGGTGGAACTATTATTATTTGGTTCACCAATTTTCTTTCTTTCAAAAAAAAAAAAGAAACTTTTTATCCCTTTTATTTTTTATTTTACATCAAATAAGGGATATTTAATATATTGTATATATATTTTAAGTAAGGATATGGTAAGGTTGAGCTTGTTCGTGCTGACACTCTTATCTTCAAATTCAGTGGCAGGAAACGCGACTCCTCTGCTCTCTTGCTTCTCAGATGTAAGTATGTTAGATGATGGCCTCTATCGGGTACTGGGAGACTGCTGCCAGCTTTCTGGATCATGCAATACTCTGACCTGATGATGCACTATCACGATCTGTACCACGGCCCCTGAAATGAGAAGGTTGTGCCTCCTTCTATATAACCAATATATATATATATATATATATATATATATATATATATATATATATATATATATATATATATATATATATAACTTTATTCCACACAGAAGTACATTACAATACAAAACACATCGTGTTCAGCGCTTTAGGCCAACTGCTAGCTCTTCATTTTACAATATACACCAGTATTCCTCTCCCTAATGGTTATACTCTTCTGCAATTACAGCTGTAATCCCGTCCATACAATAGGATAGGTGTGATGTTACTATATGGCAATCCAATACATATATCTGCAGTTATACTCCTCTCTGCCAATCTTATACACAGTGGAGCAATATCTAGGCTTTGCCTCATGTTTGCTGCTGAACCACACACATACAGACATAATTCATCATTTCACAATTAAATGTCATATATAATACATATTAAAAATGTCTAGCTTACCACAATCGTAAGGAAATATACACTCTGAAGATGACTTGCACAGTTTTGATCTGCGGTATGTCCAGGCTTATATATTTTATATTTAATTTTTGGATAACATCGCCTGCTCTCATCTTTTAGAATGTGTAACGATATGGCGTCCCCTCTATGAATTTTCTTGCCAATATCCAGTACATTAGCCAATCAGTTTGAATATATTCAAACTGGAACACAGTTATTCAAAACGTTCATTCACTTTTATTCTGTTTCTAGGCATCTATTTGTTATTCATAGGTCACTCCAATCAAATTTCTCCTAACTTCAACGTTCATCCAATGGCCTCCGTCGTACTAACTTATACTTACGGTAACTCCTATGTTTTGACCAAAATCAGGGGATTCCCCCAGCAGATTATGATCAAACCTGACAGCATCTCTGTTCTCTATATGTTTTATTACCAATAACTAATTATCTAATGGACTTTTGAGACAATTTATTACATACTCTTGATCTCCTAGCCTTCCTGGACACGAATATACAATTATCATAAGAAGACATGGCTTATTTAAAAATACTGTCTTTTTTCGATCTTAGTTGTTTATTTTTAACTAACATCTGTCCGCATCTTTTTAACTATACTATCAGTATGAAGCCAGGAATCAGATGTGAAACAGTGGAATGTCATGTTTCCCAATAAGCATTAAACATGTTTTTAAAACCTAATGTCGTGTCATTAGTTAGTTTTTAATCACTGTTTATTTGAAAAAATCAGGCCATGCACACCACAAGTTGGTTTATTTTTAGACACCCTGCTAGTGGTTTTGCGCTACTGTGTGCCATGGTCCGTCTATCTCTCTCTCTCTCTCTCTCTCTCTCTCTCTCTCTCTCTTTCTTCAGTCCGTCTGTCATTCTAGGTTAACACTGTAAGTGATCTTAGGCCTTTTTTTTGTAAGTTGAAGAATCAAGGTCGTCTAGAACAGTTGGCTACACATTCTATTTTTAGAACTTACTGTTATTGCAGTATCGTTTTGTTCAAGCATTGTTTTGTAAGAACAAACGAATGAAGACAAGTAGAAAGCGTGGGTTAGCCATTACGGCGTTATACAACGAAGGCGTTTTCTATACTGGGAAAGCACTGGTCTTTCTCCATTCTTCTTCCTATCATATATTGGCTTTACATTTTTATTCTAATTTATATAAGGTATTATAATTTTTCACTACAATTCTCCCAACTTAAACAGACATCATATGTCATTCCTTAATTCTATATACACGTAGATAAATTTCTATCTATGCTTGGTGATTACTCTGATTCTCATCGCACGGATGGCCCCTTAGAAAATCAGCACCTAGGTTAGTTTTTCCAGAAATGTAATCTATACTGAACTGATATGGCTGTAATAATAAAGACCAGCGCAATAATCTAGCATTTTCATGCCTTGCTTGCGCTAGAAAAGACAGGGGTTTGTGATCCATTTGTAACTTGAATGCCTTTCCATACAGATAAATATTGAATTTCTTTATCGCCCATATCACTGCGAGACACTCTTTTTCACTAGTTGAATAATTTTTCTCCGCTGTATTCAACTTACGACTAGCATATGCCACTGGGGTTAATTCCCCATCCAGTGAATCTGACTTCTGTAACAGGGTGGCACCCAACCCTAAATTACTAGCATCCGTTCTCACGATGAATTCTTGACTTAAGTCAGGTAATTTCAAAATAGGTTTGCTTGTGAGCTTTTCCTTCAATTCTTGGTAAGCGAATTCACACTGTGATGTCCAGGTAATTAGATCTGGATTCCCTTTGCGTGTCAAATCAGTTAACGGTGCACATATGGAGTTAAAGTTTTTGATATACTTTTGGTAGAAACCACATAATGAGACAAAAGATCTCACGTCATTCTTTCTTTGTGGCCTCGGTGCTTTTCTTGGGGTCAGGGGTCATATTTCCCTGATGGACTGTGTGTCCCAAGAATTCTAATTCTTTACAACCAACGCAACATTTGGTTGGTCGGGCTGTCAAATTCGCTTCTCTAAGTCGATCAAACAACATGTTCAGAGAGTTAATGTGTTCCTCAAATGTTTCTGTCGCTATGAGAATATCATCCATGAAGTTTGTGATGCATGGATTATTCGGGGGATCCAACAATTTTCTCATCATTCTAGAGAAGACACTGGGCGCATTTTTCAATCCAAATGGCAATCTGTTAAATTCATAGTGTCCCTCTGAGGTACTAAAAGCTAGATAAGGTCTAACCTCTGGCTTTACGGGAATCTGATAGTAGCCTTTGCTCAGATCCACTTTTGAGAAATATTTAGCTTTATTCAGCCTGGCAAACAGCTGATTTGTATCAGGTAAGGGATCCACCTGACCTTCTGTGATAGCATTCAGTCTCCTGTAATCTATACACAGCCTGTGTTCTCCAGAGGGTTTTCTTAACAGAACTACACTGGAGCTGTAAGGTGACTCACTGTGCGAGATAATTCCTTCCTTCAGCAAGTAGTCTATCTCCTCCTTCAATGATTTCTCTTTAGCGAAAGGAATCGAATAGGCTCTCATATAGATTGGTGTGGGGTCTGTAAGTTTCATATCATAGGTCAATAAATTCGTATGCCCCGGACGGTCTGTTAGCACATCTGTATGATCATCTAGAACCTGTTGCACTCTCTCCTTCTGATTTTTCGTTAAATGTGTACTGATTTTCACCTGTGCAGCGGTCTCACAGGGGTGTAATGGATATTCAAATGATGAAAGTGGTTCCTTTTTCATCTCCATTGCAATGGACAAGGTCAGCAAATGTGTCTCTTCCTGATTTTCTCTTTCCAAATATTTCTTCAGGAGATTCACATGATAGATTTTTTCTTTCCCCTTCTTATCTATCTTATAATTGGTTCTAGACACCTTCTCTAGAACTGTATATGGACCTTGCCATCCTACTTGCAACTTATTCTGGCTACCTGGTAGAAGAAGCAGTACCTTCTCTCCCACAGCCAAATCTCTGTCTTTTGCTTTCTTGTTATAATAGGCAGCATGCTTTTTCCTGGCTTGTCTCAAATTTTCATTGGCAAGTTTCCAGCCAGTTTTTAAACGAGTGGTCAGCTCATTCACATATTGGTATGATGATGTAATATTTTCCTCTGCCTTTTCATCAGTCCACGTTCTTAACAGTGCTACATATGGACTTTATATTTTTCCGACCTATTTTTCAAGGTACCGGTATGGTCTCTTCCACTAGAAGCACTATAGTGATGATTTTTCTTCCCAGAATCATCATTCACAAATCGACCGCTACCAATTCTTTTCTTGGGGCTTTCTCCCCACTTAAAATTCATTGTGAGAGATCTCCTCTCTACATTTTCTTCCTCCAGTTTGCATAAGTCCGATCGAGGGATTTTCGGCCTATTCTGTGGTAAGACATCTCCTTGTACTCGCTGCATAGTGGCCATTGTAAAACATCCAAGTGAAGACTCTCTGTGAAAAGGGGCTTCCCATTCCACTCTGTCCTCTTTATTAAATTTATGTTTCTTTCCATTGTCAGGCCTAAGTTTGCCCCGTGGCGTGTCTAGGTCCTGATCAATGTTCCCACTTGTGGGTGTTCCCTCGTGTAATATGCCACATCTTTCTACAAAATTTTCAATGTCAAACATTGCCTTGGGCCAATAGTAATTTTGAGCCCCCTTTTGGATGAGGGTACCTATTTTCTCATGGTCCCCATCTTTTCTCACATGTAGGCTCCTTATTAACTCTGCCCTATACTTTTTAGGAAGTACCAGCTGTCCCTGACCATTGGATCTAGTTCCAGTCTTCCTATACATTAATCTATTTTTCATATAGAAATCTCCCTTGCCTAGAGATGTATGACATATTGACAATTTCTTAAAACAAGGCTTGAGGGTTTTATCCCCAGCCTGTGCCTTCCTCATCTCTTCTGGAGTGGTATTTATCAGAATATCCTCCTCCTTTCTAGTGGTCGACCTGACCTGAAGGGTGGAATTTACTATAGGATTCCTTCTACAACGGTCAGTATCATGATTGTTCATTCGACAATTCTTACACCATTTCTTCCCCTTTTTTTTTCTTTATTTGACTTGTCCATATTTGTTGAAGTTTTTAGTGGTTTAAATTTTTTTACAGGATGGTGTAACCGGCCCCATGCCCAACCCTCCTTAGTCGCTTTTTACGACATGCTTGGTAGGGGACAGTGTTACTATTCTTTGCTCCCCTTTCGGGCCCCGGTAACACACGGTCCCTTGGTTGAAAGATTTTCTTTCGTCAAATTTCCTTTCATCGAATTGTGGGGTTTTATTTTTATTATCATACCGTGGCCTATCAAACTGGTGTTTACCTTTGTTCTGATCTCTATGATAAAACTTATTAAAATTTTGTGGTGCCTTAAAATTGTCTACCTGTTTCTTTTTATTACCTGTTACCTCTGCTTGAGCTGCCTGGTATCTTTCAGCGACATTTAGTAACTCACCCAGCCTCTCTGCACCTTGTTCCATGAGAAACTTACTCAGGTCTGGAGCCATGGACTCTCTTAGCTGCTCTATAAGGATCATTTCCTTAAGATCTTGGGTTTTCCCCAGAGCAGTCCACTTCTCCAAATATGTCTCTAACCGTGCAGAGAACTGGTGATATGTCTCACCTGACAGTAGTTTAGCATTCCTGAATCTTTTCCTATAAAATTATCCGTTCTTTTTATACCTTAACAAAAGAGCCTGCTTTAGCATGTCATAATTGTCCTGATCATATTTGCTCAACTTAGCAAAAACATCATAAGCTGTACCACGAAGGCCTTGTGATAACTTTAGGCTCCACCTTTCTCTCTCTAACCCATATGTGGTAGCTAAAAGTTCATATCTATTTAGGTAACTTTCTATGTCATCCTCTTTTTCCACAAAATGGTCTAAATGAAAACCCATTGCTGAGGTTGAGGCTCCCTGACTGGCAGTAGCATCGGAGGTAAAGGGACTGGCACCGTTTTCAGGAGCATGGCTTTGAATCTCAAACTCCCTTAGTCGTAGCTCATGTTCCCTTTGTAATCTTTTCTCCTCCTTATCCGCCTCCATCTGTAATCTTATCTCCTCCTTATCCGCCTCCATCTGTAATCTCTTCTCCTCCTTTTCTGCTTCCCTGTCTGCAGCCAATCTTCTTTCCTCAGCCTCAAGTTTCTTGGCCTCAGCCTCAAGTTTCTTGGCCTCAGCCTCAAGTTTCTTGGCCTCAGCTTCTCTGTCTGCAGCTAATCTCTTTTCCTCAGCCTCAATTTGTAACTTCTTAGTCTCCTTGTCAGCCTCAATCTGCAGCCTCTTAACTTCTTTATCAGCCTCTATTTGTAACTGTAACTTTCTTTCTTCTGCTATCTTCCTATCCTCCCTTTCAATATATTTGTCACATTCTGACGTTACATATTGAATTAAAGCTTGACCTTCCATGTTCATTTCTTTCGCAGACTGCACAGCCGCAGATCAAAACTTTGCCAAGTCAGCCTGTAGAGCCATTTTCGTAGGCCTTTACAGTTGTTTCAGATGAGGGTAGTCTCATATTTATTAATATGTGGTCCTACCTCGGTAATAAACTTTACGCACCAACTTACATGATAGTAAGTATTCTTGGTGAGTTGATTTTCGTAGCGCACGATTGCGCACTAATGCGAGTATTGGGTTACCCGCCCGCACATGTTGCTAAAAGACCAGTCTACGTCATAGCTAGGGTTGAGCGGTTTAGTGCCCAAGAATCAGTCCTTTGAATTGTGGCGTTCGAACCCGCGTTTCGGGTATAATTGATAGCCAGTATGACCATCCGTCTATCAAGAAGATGAGGACCTTGGTCAAACTTAATGCTGTGATTTGTTCGGAAGAGAATGCAAGTATTTTATATAAATAATAATGATTTGTCATCATATTTACGTCTAGTTGGACCAATGACCTATTGGTTCCAAAATGGAGTCCTATGATGATCATGCTATGTAATTGTTAATCCGACATACTCCTGGACTAGGATTTGTCTGGAATATTGTTGTAATATGGATTCATTCGTCGACGCTGGGATAATGTCAGCGTAGAGTTGAGGTGACTCAAGTATTGGATATATATTAATGCAAAGAAATGAAAGTCGTTGGCAGGAATATATATATGTTGTACTTCAAATGTTAATTGATTTTGAGAGGCAAATATCAGAAAGAAGATTACGGAGGATTGGAACCGTAGATGATTTTTACCATATATAATAAGGATCTCCGTCATGGTCAAGGTCACACTATAATGGAAGATGACCTATAGCATATAACTGCCTCGTTTGTTTTCTTGGAGGCCATGTTACAAACTCTGTATAACTAGTCTGATGTTATCAAGGAGATTATCTTATGTAATGGACTATCGTATTATTACTATGAACACCTACGTTGTTACCGTGCTGTATTGTTACAAGTTAACCGTCCGTCGTCTATATCAACATGTTCGTATAGTCTACCGTATGATGTCAAAATAAATTGAATAAAAATGCATACCGTCTTGGCATTGGTTGATGTGCCTCTGTTTGGAAGTTTCAAGTTGACTTATTACCACCTTGCCTAGAAGGGAATACATTCGCGTAATAGACTCAATATCTTATTCTTCAAGAGAAAACGAACTCTACAGAAATGGCGGCCAAGTGTGCTCTGAAAATAGCCAGTTTTCAGTAGTGGTATCGAACTCAAGTCTACAATCAAAAACGGTTGAACAGAAATTGAGATCTTTCAAGGCGACAACATCCCGGATCTTACAGCAACTTAACGGTCATCCGATGTCAAGGTCAACCCAGTGACGGTATTTTCAAGTCTCATCATTGGACTCCGTCATTACAGTATTTCAATTAGATGACTCAAACATGCAGTCCCGGATGCGAGGAATATCCTTTTTTTAGCCGGTTGAGATAAGTAAAAAAAACGTCGTATTGTCGATCTACACCGTTTTACGTTTAGCTGTGCCTTGACTTGGTAATATGTCCACTATTTTTTATCCATGTTTCATGTTTCATGTTCTATGTGTTTATGTGGGAGGTTGGGAATGTCGACTTAGGACGGGAAAATACCAGTTTCACCACAGGTCCGTCTTGAGTGTTCTATAGGTATTATTTTGAAGACTTCCCTCAGTGGAATGTTCCTATGCGTGAGCATAGAAGGATTTTAGGTCCACTGTGTCTGGTAGTCTGTGACACCTGATTGTTTAGTTGTTCAGTCAAGTTTTAATTGTCGTATTTGTAGTTATTTTACTCGTACTTTAGTTTACCATGTGTCTTGTATGTGATTATCGTTCTTCTCACCTTACTTTCGTTCAGTTCTTTACAAAACCTATGTTTTTACACTGTGTTGTCAACTGTCTTGTTTCTTATCTGATCGTAGATGTCATCGTAATTTTTTACGACATTCTATTTTAGTTCAACATTTTATTTTATTTGATTTCTACGATTGTTTTCATTCGTCTTTGATTATCGTGTCTCGTCAGTATTGTTCCTATTGTCTATCACATTATTGCTTTCATTACATTTCATTGTGTAAATTGCTTGATTAATTATTAATATCATTGCCTATTATGTAACTATAATTTTCCGTTCTAGGACAGGAACGAAGACCACTTGGTATAGTAACACTTTTAAGTAGAATTATTTCATAATAATATTGAATAATGTCTACCTTAGACTATTTTATTAAGCAAGCTAAGGCGCTTAATATGACGCCTGAAGAGGTAAAGGTATTCGATATGACGGAATATAGAAAAGTTCAAGAGATAGAAGCTGAACAGAGAAAGTTAGAAACTTTAAGACTAGAAAAACTTCAGATTGAGGCAGATCATAAAAGGATTGAGGCTAAGGAAAATGAGAAGAGGATGAGATTTGAAGCTGATGAGAATGAGAAAAAAATAAGATTAGCCGCTGAACTAGAAGAGGAACGATTTCAGCGTGAGGCAGAACAAAAAGCTGCTGATATGGAAAGGCAACTCAAAATTGAGATGGAAGCTAAACAAAAGGAAATAGAAGAAAGAAGATTAATAGCTGAGCAAAATACAAAAAGGCTTCAGCTTGAGGCAGACGAGAATGAAAAAAGACGTCAGCATGATTTGAAACTTGCCGAATTGGAATTGGACAGAATAAGATTGTCAAGTGAAGTTAATACGCAAAAGACTCAGGAAGGCCAATTCTCATCTAGACATGAGAATTTTAGAGAGGTTCGTCTAAAATTGCCAAAATTTAGTCCACCATCCGACGATGTGATATTCTTCCTGGACAGATTTCAGGCTACATGTATGTCGTACAACTTGGATAAATCCCTATATTGCACTCACTTATCCAGATTACTTACAGGAGAGGCATTAGCTGTTTATCACACTACTTGCGCTGTAGATAAAAATAATTATGATGCTCTCAGGGCCGCTCTTCTAAACAAATTTCAAATGACAGAAGATCAGTATAGACTAAAATTCAAATCTATGCTCCCACAATCCAGCAAGAACTTCGACGATTTTCTCTCTCAAATACGTCTTACCTTGGAAAGGTGGATCGAACTGTCAAAGATAGAGAAATCTTATGACGGTATTTTCGACTTATTATTACGAGATAAAGTTTTATCGGCAGTAAGTCCTGCATTTCTGGCGTTTCTACACGAACGCAAGCCAAGTAATATAAAAGAAATGTCAGAACATTGTAAAAACTTCTGCACCGCTCATCCTGACATGGATGTCAGCAATGCGCAGATAAAAGACGATTTACCTGTTGCTTTCGCTATGCAACATAGCAATTTCCCTAGAAATCGTTCGATGAGTAGCGATAGAAATTTTCAAAGGGGAAGTAATAATAATTACAACCAAGGTCAGTTTCAAAATGGGAAACAATACCAACAGTCTGCTCCATTTAATGTATCCTGGGGCCAATCTCACAGATCTCGAGATTTCAGCAACAACAATCCTAAATATTATCAAGGTAATAATAATAAACAACATTGGAGATCTCAATCACATTATCCTGAAAACATACATAGATTTATGAATAAATCATATAGTCAACATCACAACAGTGATAACTCTCATGGTCGGACTTATCCAAATTTTAACGATAGCAGAAATAGTAATTATAGCAATTTTAGGGACAATAGTCAAAATCGATCGCGACTAAGAGATAGATCGCTGAGTAGGTCACGTCAACATTCCAATGTTGCTTCAATTGAATCACAACCTAACAAAGATAAAGACAATAATGCTAATCAACATAACGCTATGTCTTGTATTGATTTAGAACAGGTAAAGACATGCCAAGAATGCTCAACGCTATTCCAGCCCAAGGCGATCACGACGCTGCGATGCGGACACATTCTACCCAGTCTACCAGCAGTTTGTACAGCTACTTCTGCATCGGTTCATCATGGCAAGGGTTCTTTAAACTTTAACAGAGGATACGTTAACTCGATTCCTTGTTCTATTTTGTATGATTCTGGATGCAGTACAGTCGGTGTGCGGAACTCACTGATCGACCCGTCTTTGGCCACGGGCAATGTGGTCAAGTGCGTCACATTTGGGGGAACTGTGGAAACCTTTCCTACAGCCATCATTAATTTACATACACCTTTCTTTTCAGGAAAGATCCATGCCTGTCTTCTCCAGAATCCAGTTAGCGATGTTATCCTTGGTTGTATACACGGTATAAAAGAGTGTACACCACAGCAGATTGATGAATGGGAAAAGCGACATATTCATGCTGCAAATGCAGTGGTTACCAGAGCGCAAGCTGCTGAATTGTCGCGTGAATCAACTTCTGAACCAACGGTTCAAAATAGTAATAATGATGATTCTCCCATTTCAAGGGAGATATTTGCTAATTTACAAAAGGTTGATAATTCTTTACAGAGATTTTTTCAAATGGTGACTAAGAGAAAGAATAACAACACAATTGCAAAGTCTAGACACCAATTTGCTCTAAAAAAGGGTATTTTAGTTAGATTAATAAGAGAAACAGATTCGTTTGTGCGTTCACAAATTCTGGTCCCGTCTTCTATGAGACCTAGAATATTACGACATGCTCATGATTCTCAATGTGCAGGTCATATGGGTTTTTCGCGAACCAAATCTAGAGTGCTATCCGCATTCTATTGGCCTGGCGTACATAGAGATGTTAATCTTTATTGTCGTTCCTGCGTGATATGTCAGGAAGTTAAAGTAAGGGGTCCATATCATAATGCTCCTATTCAGGCTGCGGACATACCTATTAGACCATTTGATAAAATGGCGATCGACATCATTGGTCCTATATTGCCATCTGCAAGAGGACATACACATATTCTTACGTGTATCGATATGTGTACTCGTTGGCCTGAGGCCATACCTCTTAAGAACACCTCATCTGCCAGTGTTGCAGAAGCTTTAATGTTGATCTTTTCACGCATTGGTTTTCCGCGTAAGATCCTATCGGATCATGGTGTCCAATTTATTTCCGAATCCATGTCACAGGTTATGAAGACATTGGGTATTGAAAGATCTCTCAGTTCAATATACCATGCCATGTCAAATGGGTTGATTGAGAGACAGAATAGGACACTTAAGCAGTTGTTGGGTAAGATGACTCAAGATCACCCTCAGGAATGGGATCGGGTCCTGCCCGCTGCTCTGTTCGCGTACCGTGAAGTGAAAAATCAAGCCACGGGTTTTTCTCCCTTCCAGTTGGTTTTCGGCATACAACCACGCGGACCTATGTCTTTAATCCATGATTTATTGGTTGAAGATAATATAATTGAAGAAACTCAATCCTCATATGAGTATGTCATCTCTTTAAGGAAGAGAATAATAGATGCTTGTAGAATAGCTACTGCATCATCCGAAGAGGCTAAAGAAAAAGCTCGTCTTTTTACAAACAGGTATAGGCGTCTTCGTCAGCTTATTCCTGGTGACGAGGCTTTTGTTTTACTGCCTTCTCATAACAATCGTCTACTAATCACATGGAGAGGTCCTTTTAGGATCATCTCAAGAATATCCGATGTTGACTACATCGTCGATATTAACGGAAAACACAAAACCTTTCACATTAACATGTTGAAAGAGTATTATTCACGTCCTGATTATCTACAATCAGTATTTCAAGCGACTGACGATCCTACTCCTCACATTCACAACTATACTAATTTGTCTGTGATACAAGAAGAAGAGTCTTCTTTTCAAGATGTACAATTGCCAATACCAGTTGTACCGATTCATTCCACTGAAAACTGGAATGATGTCACTATTTCTTCATCTATTACGGCTGATCAACGTCAGCAAGTTTCATTACTACTCCAAACGTATGATAAGGTCCTCACTGACATTCCAGGTCATACGTCAGCTATTCAACATGATATCCTTCTAACGGATGAAACACCTATCCGCATTGGTCCATATCCCATACCTTTACACTTTCGGGATAAGGTCGAAAAGGAATTGGATGAGATGCTTCGATTAAACATAATTGAACTATCGTCGTCACCATATGCTTCATCAATGGTGATAATTAGGAAAAAAGATAACAATATACGTCTATGTGTCGACTACAGAAAATTAAATAAAGTCACACAATTTGACGCTGAACCTTTACCACTTTTAGATGATTTATTAGTAAAATTATCTCATTCTACTTTCTTCTCTAAGTTTGATCTGTCAAAGGGCTATTGGCAGGTACCATTGACAGAAAGGGCAAAGCCACTCACTGCTTTCTCGACTCCCCGGGGTCTTTTCCAATGGAATTTTATGCCTTTCGGGTTAGTCAACGCTCCTGCTACGTTCGTGCGCATGATGCGCCGCATTTTATCACATCATCCCAATGTCATTGCGTACATAGATGACATTTGTCTTTTCAGTGACTCGTGGGAAGAACATATGGAAGGATAAAACTCATTACTGTCCACGTTACAATATCATAACTTAACTGCTAAGCCATCAAAGGCATTTGTGGGTTTCCACGATATTTCTTTTTTGGGTCACCGTATTGGTCGCGGTATGTTATACACAGAGGACAGTAATGTCTCTAAAATCCTTAATATCTCTACACCTAAAACAAAGAAACAAGTACGATCTCTTTTAGGACTAGTTCAATACTATGGGAAATTCATACCACATCTTTCATCAATTACTGCTCCTTTCTCTTCATTACTTAGGAAGGGTGCAGCTAACGTGATTCGGTGGTCAAATGAACATCAAATCGCGTTGGATACCATAACAAAATTCTTTTCTGATCCTCCTGTTTTAAGGTTGCCTAATGCGAATTTACCATTTGTGTTACGCAGCGATGGATCTAATTACGGCGTGGGAAGCGTCTTACTCCAAGAATACAATGGCACCTTGCATCCTGTTCTCTATGTGTCACGGAAGTTAACTCCTACTGAACAAAATTACTCTGTTCTTGATAAGGAACTTCTCGGACTCGTTTGGTCGATAACTAAACTCCAGAGATATCTGCTTGGATCTCACTTTATTGTGGAATCGGATCAAAAAGCTCTTACTGCCCTCAACACGAGAGACGTGAAATCGGCCAAATCAACTAGGTATGCGATCGCCCTTCAGCCATACAATTTCACGATTCGATCCATACCTGGTACTCAGAATGTTCTCGCAGATGTACTGTCGAGATGTCCTAACGAATCACAGTAACAGCTACGCACTGCAGATAACGGAACTTCGATACTGACAGTTTGTCAAGAGTAACTTTTTACATGTGATACCTCGATTACTATATTCATTAACATTCAGTCGAGTGAAAGCTACACAGATTATGTACTAAAATAACATGGAACTTTGAAGTATATGACTATCTATGTGAAAATAACATTTACTTACACATGATATTGACATTGCGAACACTTGGTTGGTTTTTTTTATGGAACGGAACTTAGTATAATGTTACGGTTTCTTAACAGGACAATGGAATTTTCTTAATATAAGAAATTTAATGACACTGTTAATTTAGTAAAAATAAATAAATCGGTAGATTAGTAACCATTTATACTTAGTTAATGAGTATAAGAATTAATTTGGGTCACTATGACATATTTAATTACATTATCTACATTTAACAGTTATCACTCTGTAAGAACAGTGATTTCACATAGACATTTTTTTTAGTACCACAAAGGAACTTTTAGACACCGTTAAGTGTGTTGCTCTATACATGCGTTTAAATTGTATTCGTTCATTTTTTTTCACTTGTCATTTTTAAGACATATCCATCACTTTTCTGTTTATTCATTGATTTTCACATTTCTTTTCATTTTTGCGTTTCTATTGGTTTAATTCATTACTTCTATATGCGATTTTTATTTTCATTTACCACATTGTACCAAAGCTGGTCAATTGTGGATTATGTAATGATTGTCATAATCCGACATACTCCTGGACTAGGATTTGTCTGGAATATTGTTGTAATATTGATTCATTCGTCGACGCTGGGATAATGTCAGCGTAGAGTTGAGGTGACTCAAGTACTGGATATATATTAATGCAAAGAAATGAAAGTCGTTGGCAGGAATATATATATGTTGTACTTCAAATGTTAATTGATTTTGAGAGGCAAATATCAGAAAGAAGATTACGGAGGATTGGAACCGTAGATGATTTTTACCATATATAATAAGGATCTCCGTCATGGTCAAGGTCACACTATAATGGAAGATGACCTATAGCATATAACTGCCTCGTTTGTTTTCTTGGAGGCCATGTTACAAACTCTGTATAACTTGTCTGATGTTATCAAGGAGATTATCTTATGTAATGGACTATCGTATTATTACTATGAACACCTACGTTGTTACCGTGCTGTATTGTTGCAAGTTAACCGTCCGTCGTCTATATCAACATGTTCATATAGTCTACCGTATGATGTATAAATAAATTGAATGAAAATGCATACCGTCTTGGCATTGGTTGATGTGCCTCTGTTTGGAAGTTTCAAGTTGACTTATTACCACCTTGCCTAGAAGGGAATACATTCGCGTAATAGACTCAATATCTTATTCTTCAAGAGAAAACGAACTCTACACAGCCATTTTCTAACAGGCATATTTATACAATGTTTAACTAAACAATTCTATCTATGAGTAATTATCTAAAGACAACCAAAAGCACTAAGAGCTCAACCTTATTTATTTTCCACCTAGGAATACCTTTTTAATTTTATAGTTCACTGAAATGAGATATCCAATATAATTGAAAAGTTCAATCTCGGACAAGCCTACCAATTTATGTGGTGAGTTTGGATTTATTAAATATTCTTATAGGGGACTTAGTGTACTGACTAAGATCAGCTGTGAAGGTCTCTGTATCTATTAAGTTTAGTGTATTACAAAGTACCTTACTTGCTACCACATGTCGACCTCAGTCAGACTTATTCTGGGTTTGTATGATGACTGCGTTAATGTCTAGGGTATGTTAGTGATGGAGTGTAAGTTCACAACAACCAACAGACAGATAAACCCTTACGTTAAGAACCACAAGTTATACCACTATGACCATCACGAACTCCTAACACTTTAAATATTTATCTTATGTAAGTCAAGTGTTTAAAGTTTATATATATATATACCATGTATTAAGTTCTTCTCAATATATATATATATATATATATATATATATATATATATATATATATATATATATATATATATATATATATATATATATATATATTTCCTGATCCTACTACAATGTGGATCAGGAAGCACAATCAAATGTAAGAACAAGGTTATGTACACAATTTTATACAAAGGATATGTGTTTCGACATAGAATCTTATGGTCATATGAATGTGGTGTGGTGATGTGTTATTGTGAGGTAATACTGGCTTCGATTGCTAAGTTGTTGTTTATCATCATAACTTGATGTGTTTTGACTGGTGGAAATATTTTTATTTGGTTCACCAATTCTCTTTCTTTCAAAAAAAAAACTTTTTTTCCCTTTTTTTTTATTTTACATCAATCAGGGATATTTTATATATTGTATATATATTTTATATAGGGGATGGTAAGGTTGAGCTTGTCGTGCTGACAAGCTTATCTTAAATCAGTGGTAGGAAACGTGACTCCTCTGCTCTCTTGCTTCTCAGATGTAAGTATGTTTGATAATGGCCTCTATCGGGTACTGGGAGACTGCTGCCAGCTTTCTGGATCATGCAATACTCTGCCCTGATGAAGCACTGTCACCATCTATACCACGTTCCCACAATCGTAAGGAATTAAACACACTAAAGATGACATGCACAGTTTCGATCTGCGGTAGGTCCAGGCTTATATATGTTATATATTTACTTTGGATATAACATAGCCTGTTCTCATCTACTAGCATGTGGAACGATATGGCGTCCCCTCGAAGAAGTTTCTTGCCAATATCCAGTACATTAGCCAATCAGTTTGAATATATTCAAACTGGGCCACAGTGATTCAAAACTTGCATTCACTTTTACTCCGTTTCTAGGCATCTATGGGTTATTCATAGGTCAACCCAATCAAATTTCTCCTAACATTAAAGTTTATCCAATGGCCTCCGTCGTACCAACCCATACTTACGGTAACTCCTATGTTTTGACCAAAATCATGGGATTCCCCCAGCAGATTATGATCAAACCTGATAGCATCTCTGTTCTCTATATGTTTATTTACCAATATTTAATTACTTAATGGACTTTTTAGATAATTTAATACATATTCTTGATCTCCTAGCCTTCCTGGATACGAATATACAATTATCATAAGAAGAAATGGCTTATTGACAAATACTGTCTTTTTTCGATCTTAGTTGTTTATTTTTAACTAACATCTGTCCGCATCTGTACTATCAGTATGAAGTCAGGAATCAGATGTAAAACAGTAAAGTATCAGGTTTCCTAATAAGCATAAAACCTGTTTTTAAAACCTAATGTCGTGTCATTAGTTAAGATTTATCACTGTTTATTTGAAAAAATCAGGCCATGCACACCGCAAGTTGGTTTATTTTTAGACACCCTGCTAGTGGTTTTGCGCTACTGTGTGCCATGGTCCGTCTATCTCTCTCTCTCTCTCTCTTTCTTCAGTCCGTCTGTCATTCTAGGTTAACACTGTAAGTGATCTTAGGCCTTTTTGTAAGTTGAAGAATCAAGGTCGTCTAGAACAGTTGGCTACACATTCTATTTTTAGAACTTACTGTTATTGCGGTACCGTTTTGTTCAAGCATTGTTTTGTAAGACAAACGAATGAAAACCAGTAGAAAGCGGGGTTAGCCATTATGGCGTTATATAACGAAGGCGCTATCTACAATGGGAAAGCACTGGTCTTTCTCCATTCTTCTTCCTATCATATATTGGCTTTCCGTTTATATTCTAATTTATATAGGGCTATTAGAATTTTTCACTACAATGCCAATAAGTTCGTATGCCCCGGACGGTCTGTTAGCACATCCGTATGATCATTCAGAACCTGTTGCACTCTCTCCTTCTGATTTTTCGTTAAATGTGTACTGATTTTCACCTGTGCAGCGGTCTCACAGGGGTGTAATGGATATTCAAATGATGAAAGTGGTTCCTTTTTCATCTCCATTGCAATGGACAAGGTCAGCAAATGTGTCTCTTCCTGATTTTCTCTTTCCAAATATTTCTTCAGGAGATTCACATGATAGATTTTTTCTTTCCCCTTCTTATCTATCTTATAATTGGTTCTAGACACCTTCTCTAGAACTGTATATGGACCTTGCCATCCTATTTGCAACTTATTCTGGCTACCTGGTAGAAGAAGCATTACCTTCTCTCCCACAGCCAAATCTCTGTCTTTTGCTTTCTTGTTATAATAGGCAGCATGCTTTTTCCTGGCTTGTCTCACATTTTCATTGGCAAGTTTCCAGCCAGTTTTTAAACGAGTGGTCAGCTCATTCACATATTGGTATGATGATGTAATATTTTCCTCTGCCTTTTCATCAGTCCACGTTCTTAACAGTGCTACATATGGACTTTACATTTTTCCGACCTATTTTTCAAGGTACCGGTATGGTCTCTTCCACTAGAAGCCCTATAGTGATGATTTTTCTTCGCAGAATCATCATTCACAAATCGACCACTACCAATTCTTTTCTCGGGGCTTTCTCCCCACTTAAAATTCCTTGTGAGAGATTTCCTCTCTACATTTTATTCCTCCAGTTCACATAAGTCTGACCGAGGGTTTGTCAGCTCATTCTGGGGTAAGACATCTCTTTGTACTCGCTGCATAGTGGCCATTGTAAAACTTCCAAGTGAAGACTCTCTGTGAAAAGGGGCTTCCCATTCCACTCTGTCCTCTTTATTAAATTTATTTTTATTTCCATTGTCAGGCCTAAGTGTGCCCCGTGGCGTGTCTAGGTCCTGATCAATGTTCCCAATTGTGGGTGTTCCCTCATGTAATATGCCACGTCTTTCTACAAAATTTTCAATGCCAAACATTGCCTTGGGCCAATAATAATGTTGAGCCACCTTTTGGATGATGGTACCTATCTTCTCATGGTCCCCATCTTTTCTCACATGTAGGCTCCTTATTAACTCTGCCCTATACTTTTTACGAAGTACCAGCTGTCCCTGACCATTGGATCTAGTTCCAGTCTTCCTGTAAATCAACTTGTTTCTCATATAGAAATCTCCCTTGCCTGGAGGTGTATGACATGTTGACAATTTCTTAAAACAACGCTTGAGGGTCTTATCCCCAGCCTGTGCCTTCCTCATCTCTTCTGGAGTGGTATTTATTAGAATATCCTCTTCCTTTCTAGAGGTCGACCTGACCTGAAGGGTGGCCATTACTATAGGATTCCTTCTACAACGGTCAGTGTCATGATTGTTCATTCGACAATTCTTACACCACTTCTTTCCTTGGTTGAAAGATTTTCTTTCGTCAAATTTCCTTTCATCGAATTGTGGGGTTTTATTCTTATTATCATACCGTTGCCTATCAAACTGGTGTTTACCTTTGTTCTGATCTCTATGATCAAACTTATTAAAATTTTGTGGTGCCTTAAAATTGTCTACCTGTTTCTTTTTATTACCTGTTACCTCTGCTTGAGCTGCCTGGTATCTTTCAGCGACATCTAGTAACTCACCCAGCCTCTCTGCACTTTGTTCCATGAGAAACTTTCTCAGGTCTGGAGCTATGGACTCTCTTAGCTGCTCTATAAGGATCATTTCCTTAAGATCTTGGGTTTTCCCCAGAGCAATCCACTTCTCCAAATATGTCTCTAACCGTGCAGAGAACTGGTGATATGTCTCACCTGACAGTAGTTTAGCATTCCTGAATCTTTTCCTATAAAATTCTCCGTTCTTTTTATACCTTAACAAAAAGAGCCTGCTTTAACATGTCATAATTGTCCTGATCATCTCTGCTTAACTTAGCAAAAACGTCATAAGCTGTACCACGGAGGCCTTGTGACAACTTTAAGCTCCACCTTTCTCTCTCTAACCCATATGTGGTAGCTAAAAGTTCATATCTATTTAGGTAACATTCTATGTCATCCTCTTTTTCCACAAAATGGTCTAAATGAAAACCCATTGCTGAGGTTGAGGCTCCCTGACTGGCAGTAGCATCAGAGGTAAAGGGACTGGCACCATTTTCGGGAGCATGGCTTTGAAACTCAAACTCCCTTAATCGTAGCTCATGTTCCCTTTGTAATCTTTTCTCCTCCTTATCAGCCTCCCTGTCTGCAGCCGGTTTCCTTTACTCAGCTTCCATCTGTAACTTCTTCTTAGCCTCAGCATCTATCTGTACTTTCTTATTCTCAGCCTCCAATGCCTTAGCCTCTTTGTCAGCCTCAATCTGCAATGCCTTATCCTCTTTTTCAGCCTCAATCTGCAGCCTCTTAATTTCTTTATCAGCCTCAATGTGTAACTGTAACTTTCTTTCTTCTGCTATCTTCCTATCCTCCCTTTCAATATATTTGTCACATTCTGACGTTACATACTGAATTAAAGCTTGACCCTCCATGTTCATATCTTTCGCAGTCTGTACAACCGCAGACCGAAACTTTGCCAAGTCAGCCATTTTCTACAGGCAAATTTATACAATGTTTAACTAAACAATTCCATCTATGACTAATTAAACTAAGGACAACCACAAGCACTGAGAGCTCAGCCTTATTTATTTTCCACCCAGGAATACCTTTTTACTTTTTATATTTCCCTGAAATGAGCTACCCAATATAATTGAAACGTTCAATCCCAGGAGCGAGATCCTAATATATATGAAAATTTCAATCTCGGACGAGCCTACCAATATATGTGGTGAGTTGGGATTAATTAAATACACTTATAGGGGACTTAGTGTACTGACTGAGATCAGCGGTGAAGGTCTCTGTATCTATTAAGTTTGGTGTATTACAGAGTACCTTACTTGCTACCACATGTCGACCTCAATCAGCCTTATTCTGGGTTTGTATGATGACAGCGTTAATGTCTAGGGTATGATAATGATGGAGTGTAAGTTCACAACAACCAACAGACAGATAAACACCTACGTTAAGAACCACAACAGTTATAACACTATGACCATCACAAACACCTAAAACTTTAAATATTTCTCTTAAGTAAGTCAAGTGTTAAAAATTGATATATTGTATTGGTTACTCCAACATATATATATATATATATATATATATATATATATATATATATATATATATATATATATATATATATATATATATATATATATATATATATATATATATATATATATATATATATATATATATATATATATATATATATATATATATATATATATATATATATATATATATATATATATGCAATATATATATATCTAATCAAATATATATATATATATACAATATTTGTATACAATATCCTGATCCTGCAACAAAGGGATTCAGGAATCTCAATCAAATGTAATCACAAGAGTTTTATGTACAAATTTGTATACAAAAAAATATGTGTTTCGACTTTTATAATCTTATGGTCATATAAGGGAATGTGGTGTGGTGATGTGTTATTTTGAGGTAATACTGGCTCTTTGATTTGCAGGAAAGTTGTTGTTTGTCTCTCATAACTTGATGTGTATTTTGACTGGTGGTACTGTGAGACTGCTGCCAGCTTTCTGGATCATGCAATACTCTGACCTGATGATGCACTATCACCATCTATACCACGGCCCCTGAAATGAGAAGGTTGTGTCTCCTTATATATAACCAATATATATATAACCTTATTCCACACAGAAGTACATTACAATTCAAAACACATCGTGTTCAGCGCTTTAGGCCAACTGCTATCTCTTCGTTTGACAATATACACAAGTATTCCTCTCCCTAATGGTAATACTCTTCTGCAATTACAGCTGTAATCCCGTCCATACAATAGGATAGGTGTGATGTTACTATATGGCAATCCAATACATATATCTGCAGTTATACTCCTCTCTGCCAATCTTATACATAGTCGAGCAATATCTAGGCTTTGCCTCATGTTTGCTGCTGAACCACACACATACAGACATAATTCATCATTTCACAATTAAATGTCATATATAATACATATTAAAAATGTCTAGCTTACCACAATCGTAAGGAAATATACACTCTAAAGATGACTTGCACAGTTTTGATCTGCGGTATGTCCAGGCTTATATATTTTATATTTAATTTTTGGATAACATCGCCTGCTCTTATCTCTTAGAATGTGTAACGATATGGCGTCCCCTCTATGAATTTTCTTGCCAATATCCAGTACATTAGCCAATCAGTTTGAATATATTCAAACTAGAACACAGTTATTCAAAACGTTCATTCACTTTTATTCTGTTTCTAGGCATCTATTTGTTATTCATAGGTCACTCCAATCAAATTTCTCCTAACTTCAACGTTCATCCAATGGCCTCCGTCGTACTAACTTATACTTACGGTAACTCCTATGTTTTGACCAAAATCAGGGGATTCCCCCAGCAGATTATGATCAAACCTGACAGCATCTCTGTTCTCTATATGTTTTATTACCAATAACTAATTATCTAATGGACTTTTGAGACAATTTATTACATACTCTTGATCTCCTAGCCTTCCTGGACACGAATATACAATTATCATAAGAAGACATGGCTTATTTAAAAATACTGTCTTTTTTCGATCTTAGTTGTTTATTTTTAACTAACATCTGTCCGCATCTTTTTAACTATACTATCAGTATGAAGCCAGGAATCAGATGTAAAACAGTGGAATGTCATGTTTCCCAATAAGCATTAAACATGTTTTTAAAACCTAATGTCGTGTCATTAGTTAGTTTTTATCACTGTTTATTTGAAAAAAAATCAGGCCATGCACACCACAAGTTGGTTTATTTTTAAACACCCTGCTAGTGGTTTTGCGCTACTGTGTGCCATGGTCCGTCTATCTCTCTCTCTCTCTCTTTCTTCAGTCCGTCTGTCATTCTAGGTTAACACTGTAAGTGATCTTAGGCCTTTTTTTGTAAGTTGAAGAATCAAGGTCGTCTAGAACAGTTGGCTACACATTCTATTTTTAGAACTTACTGTTATTGCAGTACCGTTTTGTTCAAGCATTGTTTTGTAAGAACAAACGAATGGAGACAGGTAGAAAGCGTGGGTTAGCCATTACGGCGTTATACAACGAAGGCGTTTTCTATACTGGGAAAGCACTGGTCTTTCTCCATTCTTCTTCCTATCATATATTGGCTTTACATTTATATTCTAATTTATATAGGGGTATTAGAATTTTTCACTACAACTGGTTATACCAATTCTTTTTTAACTGTTTCTATCGATTGTGGGGCAGTGGTTTTTTTGTGGTCGTATTTCTCGCATGTTAAAAGTTAGTCAATTGCGACTAAACGGTTCTGCGATCTCACGCCCACTCCGTCAGTATCACTTTTTTCATTTTTCTCTTCCTCTCACTCATCGCTTTTATTTGGCATAATTTTTGCCCTTTCATTCATTATTATGTGGCATATTTTAAGCACCAATGTTTACTCTCTAGCTGAATCTAGTAGGGGAAAGTCTCTAACACTCCACTTCCCCTATGGAAGTATTTGCTATATGACTGTCTTTATCTTGTTTACCACTCCTCAGACGTATTTACGTTCTTCCAGGTGAACTGTGGCATTATCGTAACAATACCCAGTCATCAAACCGGTCACTCGCTTATCTCTTTGAATCCATTTGACCACCTTTGGAAACGTGCCGGTCCAACATTTGATCCCAGTAAAAAGCCGCTGATCGTGTTGACACAAGCATGTATTGTGTGTACGATGAAAGAAGACAACATTGTCTGACCAGACTTTGGGCTGGCGAAGGCACACAGATAAAGGCGATAACTGGATAATCTGTCGGGGTTGACATCTTGGCGGAAGACATTACTCCAGGAAAACATGGTCACAATATTGTGGGAGGCAGATAGGTGCAGCCGGAACAATATTACGTCGTATTATAAAGAGGTCACGCGGTATGGCAGCTTGTGTACCCTGACAATCCCCAGAGCTATGCCTGTAGAAGTTTTACTCTTGGTAGGTTCAACCAAGCTGGACTGGTCTGCGTGGGGAGAGGTCAGACAACAGCTGTTACCCAGGTCCTCCATGTTGGGGGTTTTAGCACAGGGCCGACACCCCTGTCTATGTATAAAATCGCACATGTTCCGGAAACGGCAACAAATGGAAAAACTTTGATGCGGGACGGACATCCAGAGTCTCAGGCTCGTATGGCTGCCAGCGGTGAAAGCAGGAAGGATGCCATTGTCATGAAAACGGATGCCCTGACCACAAGACACGAAACCAGAATTGGATTTTGGAACGTCAGAACTATGAATGAGGCAGGAAAGCTGAGACAAATCACAGCAGAGATGAGGAACTACAAATTACATATCCTGGGAATAAGCGAGAGCAGATGGACAGAGACGGGGAGAATAAAAACAGCTACAAGGGAAACAGTACTTTATTTTGGTAGAGAGGATGGTCAGCACAACGAAATTGTAGCCATTATCCTGAAGAAAGGAATGGAAAGGTCTTTACTGGAATGGAAACCCATCAACAGACTGATAAGAACAAGACTGAGAGAGAGATTCACCAACCCCACAATTATGCAATACTATGCACCAACAAATGACAGCGATGAAGAGATCAAGGACGAGTTCTATCAACAGGTACAAATGGAAATGGACACTGCACCCAGGTACGATCTTATTATAGTAATGCGAGACTGTTACACACAGATTCTTTTGTAGGCAATGAATATAGAGACATATAAATAGAAAGATATTTATTTGTCTGTCAACACTTTTTTGTTGGTAGTCAAAGGTACATAACCCTTGATTTAGTTGATGGTACATTTTATTATATTTGTTACCTTCTCTTGTGTCTTAACCTGGCATATGAATGCTGAGATTTGCGTCGAATTATTTTTCTTGTATCATCAGAACAGGTCAGTCTTTCTGGGAATGTTAATAACCTGAGTTGAGGTTTATTCCTGTCTTAAGACGATTTGGTCTTGTATCTCATTGTTTTTTGACGACGGCCCATCTTGAGTTGAACTCTGGGGGTCACGCGTTTTTCTGCACATGCGTCAAGGTCGGAAAAGACTTCCGGCATGATGTCGTCTGTGTTTTTGCTGCCCCGGACTTAGGTCCGTCGATTTTGTGCTCTGTGTAATTCTAGGGGAAGGTCGTCGTCTGCTGTATGACTATTACGTCTATAATCTTCCCCAGAATATATTCTTTACGCCTAAGGATTTCGTGTGCTATTTTTGCTTGTGTTTTCTAGGACATTAAGGTATGAAAGACTATTTACGAACTTTCCTTATGCCTAGATTTGCAGCCAGAGATATGGTCTGCATATGTGAGTGCTGAACTATTTATTTGACGACGTTTTTGCTGGCAGCGCCAGTATTTATTATGCACATCGCATTATGAACTATTGAACTATAACACGGCGTTATTAATGATAATGAACAGAGCCCTTTACAATATGCTTCATTATGTATCTTCGCAGTGAGCGACGCTCACTGGGGGGGGGGGGGGGGGGCAGCCATTTTGGGATCTCATTTTTTGCCTAACGGATCATCATCCAGAGAACAGGAATGCCTTATTACCTGATGGTGGGACAGAGATCTATCTACTATGGTAACCCACTATTGTGGTTTAAAATGATCGTTATAAAAGTCTACTGATTTACGGCTTGTAATTCTTTGACAGAAGAGGCGCTGTCAAGGAGCCATTGAGAATAAACTTTTTGCAAATATTAACTGACGCGATCAGTCAGTTAGGCTTGAAATACTACCAGAACCCTGAGTGACTATCTACGAACGTTCTGGTATATCCTCATTCTACACGAATGCATATTTGATGTCGTAGATCATTTTTGTCAAGCATGTGATGTTGTTGCCAACCTTTTTCCAGTGACTGTAACCATGTCGTCAGAGTTTGCGTCCATTAAATAAGTGAAATTATCTACAGTAGTTCCAGACGTCATTGACTTTCATACATGAGTGAGTGAGTGCATTATTATTTGTCAACTCCACAGAACAGTACCACCCATTCGCATAATTCATTTACACTCTTACTCGATATAAATACTGTCCCTTGTCAGGGCCTCAATACTTTGTGGACAAGGTGACCTGTATGCCCAACACTTTGTCGGCTCGAGTTGACCATTACATCATATTACCCGATCCTTCCACATTCTACCCGTATCAACACGGAATCTAGGTGTAACAGAGACCTCAATGCGAAAGTTGGAACACACAATAATTATAAGGAAAGAGTAATGGGGAAATGCGGCAGTGGAACAGTAAATGATAATGGGGACAATTTAATAAGCTTCTGCAGTATTAACAACCTGGTCATTGGAGGAACACTTTTTCAACACAAAGAAGTGCACAAGTTAACATGGGAATCACCAAACGGACGAGACAAAAACCAGATAGATCACATAATGATCAATGGCAGATGGAGACATGCACTACAAGACGTGAAAGTAAGAAGAGGTGCAGATGTGGGAAGTGATCATCACCTAGTAGTAGCAAGACTGAAGGTGAAACTCAGAGCTGCTGGACCAGTTGCAGTGAAACAGAAAAGATATAACATCACGAAACTTAAGGGCCCCGTCACCAGAAAAGCTTTCGTAGTCGACGTAAAGAGACGATATCAGATTGCCAAAAGCCAGGAAAGAACAGAGACCAATGATGTCGACCAGAAATTCAACACCATCACAACAATTTACAAGGAAAGCAGCAAGTCATGCTTGGGATTCTAGGAAAGAAAGAGCCAAGACTAGATAACACCAGAAATGCTATCCACAATAGCGAAGAGAAAGGAAATGAAAAGAAAGAAAACAGAAGCTAAGTCTCCCAGGTTAAAGTCAATATATAGTGAACAGTACAGTCAGCTGGACAAGGAAGTAAAACGTCAAACCAGTGCTAACAAAAGGACATTTCTAGATGATTTTGCAAGACAGGCAGAAGAGGCAGCACTGAAAAATGAACAAAGCACAGTTTATAAAATAACTAAAACTATCAGTGGAAAACGAGGTGCAAACAACATAACGTTAGTAAGAGACAAGCAAGGAAATCTCATCACCACAGCACAGGAGCAGGAAACAAGATAAGCAGAACACTTCAGAGAAACACTGAATAAGGAACCACCAGAGACTCAGCTGAATGTTCCTAAGGCTGAAAGTGACTTAGACGTAAATACAGACATTCCACAAAGCTATCGGGGGGGGGGGGGGGGGGTTTAGGGGATGGAAAAGCGCTTGGTCACGACAATCTAAATGCTGAGTTATTCATGGCAGACCCTGAACTAGCAGCAGAACTATTGAAGCCACTATTTACACACGTCTGGGAAAATGAGACAATACCAACGGAGTGGAGTAAAGGACTAATTGTCAGATTGCCCAAGAAGGGCGACCTTGCAGACTGCAACAACTGGAGAGGAATTACTCTCCTCTCAGTTCCCAGCAAAATACTAGGCAGGATAGTCATCCAGAGAATTTCAAAGGCAGTTGACCATAAACTGAGGAAAGAACAAGCGGGTTTTAGAAAGAACAGACGATGTGCAGATCATACAAGGTATATTCACCCTCAGGAACATTATAGAGCAGTGCTTAGAATGGCAGAGACAGCTAGTCACAGAATAGACATTTGCCGAAATTGTATATTGGTCACGCTGTAGAGTGACAACCCTGATAGTCATCTTTAAAAACCCGTTTGACGAGTTTGGCCGAGAACGGAAGTCGGTATGAAACTTTTGGCGCATTAGATTCTGCGCGATGTCCGCCGTCCTGTTCGACGTTTGTGCCTTTGTCAGCAGTTTTGCTGAGGGATTACATGGATGCCAGCTTTGTTCATACTTCTTGCCGATTTTCATGTGATCAGGAGTTTTGATATGTCACTAAAGTGGAGTTGGAAGTTTTAGTGATTTTTCCTCCTGAATATTACTTATGATAAGTTTATTGCAATTATGTATTGCGTTTCAGTAGCTGATGTCGCCGGGTGAGCGATAGTCATTGTGTGGCCACTGACTAGATTATGTCGATGACCATTTTGCTATGATATAGAGCTACAGTGTTTTGGCAAGCTTTTGGGCATCCTTCATTGCATTGTGTATTGCATTTCATGTGTAATTGTTAGCCGTGTGCGGCTCCTCTGTGTATGTAATATTGATTAAAGGGATCATACCTGATTTAGATGTTACCGGTGTTATGGTGAGTTTGTGTCAGCTAGTTTAGTTGTGGTCGTACTTCTAGCAAATGAGCCTTGCTATTGATATTGTTAATATATGCATATGATTATGGTAATAAATCCACACTACTACTATTAGTCTGACACAGCTATACATTAACTTTGTTGATTTTGAAAACGCTTTCGACAGCATACACAGGGACAGCCTATGGAAAATACTAAGGGCTTATGGAATTCCCAGCTGCATTGTTTCCATCATAAAAAGCCTCTATTCTAACTTTACATGCGGTGTTGGATTGAGTAATGTGACTTTCGAAGTGAAAACAGGAGTACAACAGGGATACCGCTTATCAACAACATTATTTTTAACAGCCATAGATTTGGTGATGCGCAAACAACAGAGGGCAGTCCCAGAGGAATTAGATGGACAACGCTTTCTACACTGGAAGACCTGGAATATGCAGATGACATTGCACTACTTGCGCATTCACATCAACACATCCAAGAAAATACCGATAGACGTAATAAGTATGGCCAGCAGGTTGGCCTGAAATCAATCTGAAGAAGACAGATGTCATGACACTAAATGTGGGCAATCCTGAGCCAATAACAGTACGGAACCAGAAGTTAGAACAGACAGACACATTTACATACCTAGGATGCATAGTAACACCTGACAGCGGAACAAGCAAGGACATTAACAACAGAATGAATAAAGCGAGAACAGCATTTGCTAGTCTCAACAACATTTATAAGTCTTCCCTGTACAGCACAAACACCAAATTAAGACTGTATGAGAGCAGTGTACTTTCTGTGCTTCTCTGTGGTGCGGAATGCTGGAGAGTAAAAGAGAAGGAAATATCGAAACTGTCCTCCTTCCACACAATCTGCCTAAGAAAAATTCTCCAAATCTTTTGGTCAAACACCACCAGCAACCAAGAACTACTTATTCGGAGTAACCAGGAGGACATGCACACCATCATAGCTGGCAGACGTTGGAGTTGGGTTGGCCACGTCCTCAGAAGGGACTTAGACCCATCACAAAAAGGGAAAGCCAAAGAGAGGCCGACCAAAAACAACTTGGCGGAGAACTGTGGAAGCCGAGATGCAAAGAATGAACCAGATTTGGGGCACTGTACGAAGGATGGCCGCCGAACGAGCAAAGTTGAATAAATTTGTTGCTGTCCTACAAGATGCCACTGTTAAATTAGCTAGGTTATATTATTATGCCAGTGTTAAATGTTGGTCATCAGTGTTAAATGGACTGTTTCTATATCTACGGTGGAATGGTGTATAGATATGCAGTTGTATTGTTCCTTGTTCACACTGACATCAACTATTTACCGGACCACAGTGTTAAGAGGTATGGTGGTTGTGGAAGCTCCAATGTTAAAGACTTGTTGTTGGCCCCAGCGTTGCTCGTCAGAGTGGTTGTTAGGAATAGGTATATCAACTCGACCTACGCAGTGGTGTGTAGACATGGAGTGAGAGTATATTACGCGAATGATGAAAGAGTTCGAAGAGTTGATGAATGTTCTTTTTCTCACTCATGTATGGCTGGAAGTCATCGACGCCAACTGCTGTGTACTTTTTGTTACAGTTTAATTGGACGTACACAGTCGACAGCACAGATACAGTGACAAATCACAGGTTGGCATAAACATCATAGTACAGTTGTTAAATGGTCTTGCAATGATACATGGGCCCTCGTTGCATAATCGCATAATAGAATGTCAGTAGACAAGCACTCAGTATTGCCCATATATATATATATATATCATCTGGGGTTACTGACAAAACACGTCAGTTTATAAACAATGTTCAAGATGGTTTCTAGACCTAACCTCGTCTAGCGAAGATTCCTCTAAGTAATATTCAGCACATATTTTTTCCATATAATCATATTGAACCGCTAGTAATGGGTTCTCATCTGTAGCAGTGATCTCTAGACTCATCAAGCGATAATACGGGGCATCCCTTTTCTCTTCTTGAAAGTCTCAAAATAGTTGGATACAAGATGGCTACTGTCGTGAGCTGTCACTCACTTTAGGATACAAACTGGAAACTGGATCAAAGCTAATCCTACATTAAATGTTCTCATTGCTCTGTAGATTCTATCATGATGCAATTGACTTGATTAAACAAGATATAGTGCTGCTAGAAATGAATGTCTTCTTCATTTAGTACATATACTCTCGGACGTACAGATCGTGCGTCTGCTTATCGGAAAACGATGGCTTCGAAAGAAAGTTCATAAGAAGTGCTTTTATTACCTTGCTATCAGAAATATGATTCTGCCATTCCTTGGCAATAAGAATAAACACTGGGGTAAAGCATACACGATAGGTCTAAACGACTATCACTTTCCCCATCCATCTTGAGATCACTTTTTCTCCGGCGACAGGCCGATACCGAAAATATACAACAGCCCCCATCATCAGGGCGAAGCCAAATCACCACAACCTAGCGACACATCCGCCGAACAGCCTTTTACCTTTCTAGCGACAAAAGAACATATAGTTCGACTTAGATGTGTAAAGATATACAGATATAAGATAGACTCGTCCTACCTAGACAAACAATACACATAAATTCAGGCCATAGATATTCTGAAGCAAGAACAATCTATTCCTACCCAAACAAAGAATAAATCGAAGTAAAACTGCATTCATCCGCGGAGTTCAGTCTGAAACTCCTTCCAAGGGAAGTAACTCAAGATTGACTTTTCCTTAAGCAAAAGAGTGTCTATTTCGTTTACAAAATATTTGCGAACATAACAAGCATACAAATGTATTATATTGCAAGATATCAAAGACTGCACGTAACAGTCTTACCACACCTCCCGGGAAAAAAAATGAAACTTTTTTTTTTTTTGAAATACATCTAGGAGCCACGTACAATAGGCTCACAACGCATGAATACTGCGCAGATGCAAATATCAGGAATAAATATAATGCCTAATATGAGGCTAAGTCGACTTATGAAGCGACTAGTGAGAATGTATCTCATAATCTAAGAGAAATTATTTCTCTACGAATAAATTTTTCCAGGAAGGTGTCATCAAAGTATAATACAATTCTGGCAATTACATAATGCATACAAAAATTCATACCAAAATTTAGTATTAGATATCTTAACTTTATGATTTATAAAGAAAAATCATTAATGCACAGCGGTGAATAAACATCAATGAACCGCTAAGTAGTGATACAATCATTATATTATTAAATTACAAATGTGTATCTATCTTGATATAGAAAGGAACTATTATAGACCTAGACATATCAAGAAGTCTAAGACCTGATAGTTATGTGGAATCATGTGGGCATCTCGACAGAATGTCTGCCATCACATTATCTGATCCACGAATAGCTCGCACAGAGAAATGAAAAGGTTGAAGAGCAATTGCATATCGAGTAGACCTCGAGCTCTTCAAATTCTTACTCTGTATAGCAGTAAGAGCTTTTTGGTCGGTTTCTACTATGAAATGTGCGCCTAGAAGGAATCTTTGTAGTTTGAGAATTGACCAAACCATAGCTAACAGCTCACGGTCTAAAACCGAATAATTCCTTTCTGCCGCATTAAGTTTTCTGGAAATATACATTACAGGATGCAGAGTTCCAGAGTACTCTTGCATTAGTGCTGCTCCAATCCCAGTGGATGAAGCATCACTACGAAGAACAAATGTCTTATCTTTAGTAGGTAACACTAAAATAGGTGGTGTCGAAAACAATGTTTTAATCTTATCCAAAGAGCATTGGCATTCCTGAGACCAGTGGACCATATTAGGCGAACCTTTCTTTAGAAGTGTAGAAAGAGGTGCCATGATAGAGGATAGATTCTGAATGAATCTGCCATAAAATTGAATAAGACCTAACAGACTTCTCACCTGTTTTTTAGTCTTAGGGATAGAGATATTAAGTATCTTACTAGTATTATGGTCCTCTGTCTTTAGGAAACCATGACCAACTCGGTGGCCTAGGAAAGAAATTTCGCTAAAACCAATATAGGCTTTAGAGGGTTTCGCTGTCAGGTTGTGCTCGCGCAAAGTAGACAGCAATTCATCTAACCCTGAATAGTGATCTTCCCAAGTATCGCTGAAAAGACAGATGTCGTCTAGATATGCAATGACATCTGACCGATAAGATAGGATTCGGCGCATCATGCGTACAAATGTAGCTGGTGCGTTCATAAGACCGAAAGGCATAAAATTCCATTGGAACAAACCTCTAGGTGTTGAAAAAGCCGTGAGAGGTTTGGCGCGTTCAGATAAAGGTACTTGCCAATATCCTTTAGACAAGTCAAGTTTAGTGAAAAAATGTGATTTGGAAAGTCGAGTAAGTAGCTCTTCCAGTAAAGGCATAGGTTCGGCATCGAACTTCGTTACTTGATTCAATTTGCGATCGTCAACGCAAAGACGTATGTTATTGTCTTTTTTTCGAACAATAATCATCGGCGAAGAATATGCAGAGGTGGATGGTTCGATTATTTTCAAATCTATCATCTCATCCAACTCTTTCTCGACCTGTGCTTGAAAATGTATAGGGATAGGATAAGGTCTAACCCTAATAGGAGTATGGTCAGTTAGAACAATGTCATGTTCAATGACATGAGTTTGTCCAGGGATGTCAGTAAGTACATCCTGAAATGTTTGCAACATAGTTGAAACTTGTCGCTGTTCTCCTAGAGACAAATCAGAAGAGACAGTAACGTTCTTCCATGATTCACTAGAATGAAGTGGGATCATTGGAAGAGGAAGATTTACATCTGAAAAACTCGTTTCCTCATCCTGTATCACGGACAGTGATGAGTAATGACCATGTTGTACTGGAGAATCGTCCGTTGCTTGGAAAATGGGTTGTAAATAATCCGGACGTTCATGGAATTCAGTAAGCATATTGATGTGGAAGGTTTTATGCTTCCCATCAATATCGACAATATAGTCGACATCGGAAATTTTCGATATTATATCGTACGGACCTTTCCAAGAAATAAATAGTCTGTTTTCCCTACAAGGTAGTAATACAAATGCTTTGTCACCAGGACAAAGTTGTCGTAAGCATCTCTTCTTATTGGCAAATTGCCTTGCCTTCTGTTTCGCAAATTCAGAAGAAGAAGTTGCTAATTTGCATGCTTCGATAATCTTTTGTCTCAACGCGATGACATATTCGTAGGATGACTGTTGTAGCCGTTTATGGTAATGGTGTTGGTCTTCACAACGCGAATGGCAAACTGAACGAAAATGTCAACAAACTGTTCTGTAAAACGGACTACAACAGGTAGTGTTTGAACTGATCACTCGATGGTAAACTGGGCAGTACATAAGTCAGTGATTGCTGGACATATAGTTTATTGACATGGCACATACGAAGAAACGATACGATCATAGTTATAGGTTATAGGTACAAAAATGTCATACTTTGAAGTTGCTGATCATTCTTAGTTATTCTTCAAGTGATTAAGTCTTATCAACACCCACAACAATCTATTCAGCTATTGAGTTCGGAATCGGCTAACCTCTCTTCACCTTCATGCCACGACTTTGGCATTGAAGCATGTACGGCATTTAAAACATGTGCATAAGGTAAACAATATAACTTCTTCTACTCGTAGGGATTCTCCGTCTACGATCCAAATCTTAAAGGCAAGCGACTCTGTAGATCCATTCTAGGAATGATAAAATTCCCGCTAGATTAGTAGTAGAGCGGCCCTTTTATGCAGCATTAAAATAAGAAGTGGGCGATAACTTACGTGACATTACTGCGATTGGCTTCGACCTGAAGACCAATACAAATCACAATAATAAATGGCTTCCTTCAACATGCCATTGGATACACCATATAAAATTACAATCATGGACACAAGCCAGTTCCATGTTTCCACTTCAAAACCTGACGTCACAAACTACTCAACTAGGTTACACGTGCGTCCAAAGCAACTCACACAGCATTGTGCACGTCAGTGCGTGAATCAATCGAACGCACAAATAATATAACTCTCTCAAGACTGGTGCGTACATTTGGTAGGACCGACGACTACCCCCTTAGGTAATAAATGTACGTAACAGCTCCCTTATTACCTCCCCTTAAAAAAATTAATCCCATTAATTTTTTTCGAACTAATTACTCGAGAGAGGTGAGTCAAAACTACAACAAGATTTATGACATGCATAAAATTATCATATTAAGAAGAGAAAATTTAAAATAAATAATATATCACTAAATGATAGTATGCATTAAAGCACACATCCACCATCGACCTACTTTGGAACGATGTGGTAATATTCGAAGTAAAAAGAAGTTGAAAATGAAAATGAAAATGAAAAATCAACAAAAAAGATGATAATAAAATTCAACTAAGTTTTCAACAAAATTTGAAACATATGATTTCAAAAATGAAAATGAACAGCAACACTGATGATAATCAATGATAAAAGAATCAGAGAAACAGAAAATTTTGAAATACAATGTGCAAAAATGAAGCAATGCAAAATTAAACACTTTAAGAAGCAACGCACCTACTGTTATCTAGCACTAGTAAGTTTGACTAGTTATCTAAAAGTAAAATATCATGTAGTGGAATACGTGACTACACGTATTGCGAGACACTAATAACGTTAGTAGATGTGTGATTTATAAACAATCAAATTGATTAAATTGAATTAATCTAATTCTAGTACTTAATTACACATAAATAAATAACTAGTAATTTATTCTAAGTAATTCTAATTTCAGTCATTGTGAATATTCGTTCAGAACTATTTAGAGTCAACAAGAATATGTTCCTAATGTTCCATGCACGAAATAAGTTTACGAACACGATATGTAGTGTAATATGTTCCATAACACTAACGAATGTCTATTTGTTGCTTTTTTTCCAATGTTTCCATACTAAAAAAAAATGTTACTTTAATATCACTGTTCCCGTTCTAATAAAACGTTACTTCACAAGAAATAATGTTATAATCCATATGTAAGTATGTTCTGAAAGTTATATTTATACGAATACTGCAAAACTATACATAGTCTTCACAGATGTACAATTAATGACACTGTACAAAGTTATTCATGTTTCGGTGAGGACGTTTCTCCATCTAAAAGTAGTTTAGTTTCACCAAGTTCACTAGGGCATCTTGAAAGACAGTCTGCAAATACATTCTGCACTCCAGGAATAGCTCGTATCTCAAAATGGAACGGTTGAAGAGCTATAGCGTAACGCGCTGACTTTGATGACTTAACGTTCCCTGTATTCAATGCGGTAAGAGCTTTCTGGTCAGACTCCACCACAAAGTGTGATCCGAGGAGGTAACGATCCAGTTTTGTGATTGCCCAGACAAGAGCAAGGAGCTCTTTGTCTAGAACGGAGTAATTTATCTCGCTCGTTGTAAGCTTTCTGGATACGTACATAACGGGAAATAAGGTGCCTCCGTATTCCTGCATCAAAACTGCCGCAATAGCGTAGGAAGAAGCATCACTGCGAAGAACAAAGGTGAGATCTTTGTTAGGCAACTTTAAAAAAGGCTTATTTGAAAAAATTTGTTTTATATAGTCTAACGCCGTTTGGTGATCCTGCGACCACTTTATTACATTAGGTGTGCCCTTCTTCAGTAAAGACGAAAGAGGTGCAGTTATAGTAGACAAATGAGGGATGAATTTAGAATAGAACTGTATTAGTCCTAAGAGTGACCTCACTTGTTTTTTTTTTGTCTTAGGTGCTGAGATGTTTAAAATTTTAGAGACATTACTGTCTTCTGTATACATTAAACCGCGACCTATACGGTGACCAAGAAATGAGATGTCATGAAAACCGACAAAAGCCTTTGAAGGTTTCGCTGTTAAGTTATAATCTGTAAGGTAGAAAGTAAAGATTTTAAACCCTGAATATGTTCATCCCAAGAGTCACTAAAAAGACAGATGTCATCTATATAAGTAATGACATCGGGACGATGAGACAATATGCGGCGCATCATGCGTACAAAGGTAGCTGGCGCATTCATTAACCCGAAAGGCATAAAATTCCATTGAAAAAGACCCCGTGGTGTCGAGAAAGCGGTGAATGGCTTTGCTTTCGTAGTGAGTGGCACTTGCCAATAACCCTTTGAAAGGTCAAATTTCGAAAAGAATGTGGCATGAGATAATTTCTCTAATAAGTCGTCTAAAAGAGGTAATGGTTCCGCATCGAATTTTGTAACTTTGTTTAACTTCCTGTAATCTACGCAAAGACGTATATTGTTGTCTTTCTTCCTAATGATTACCATAGAAGAAGAATATGGTGATGAAGATGGTTCAATTATATTTAATTGGAGCATATCATCCAATTCCTTATCAACCTTATCACGAAAGTGTAAAGGAATAGGGTATGGGCGAACTCGAATCGGTGTATCGTCAGTCAGAATAATGTCATGTTGGATGACTGACGTATGACCTGGGATGTCAGTGAGGACATCCTCATACGTGTGTAGAATTTTAGAGACTTGCTGACGTTGATCATCAGTAAGAGTAGATGAGATAGTAACATCATTCCATTTCTCAGTGGAATGGAGTGGTACAACTGATATTGGTAGTTGTACATCATCGAAAGAAGATTCCTCTTCTTGGATGACTGACAAACTAGAATAGTGTTGAATAGGATGTGTAGGATCGTCAGTTGCCTGAAACACTGACTGTAAGTAATCAGGACGTGAGTAATATTCCTTCAACATGTTAATGTGGAAGGTTTTATGTTTGCCATTAACATCAACGATGTAGTCGACATCGGATATTCTTGAGATGATCCTGAAAGGACCTCTCCAGGTAATTAAAAGACGATTGTTATGCGCAGGGAGTAATACAAAAGCTTCATCACCAGGTATGAGCTGGCGAAGACGTCTATATTTGTTTGCAGATAGACGAGCTTTTTCTTTGGCATGTTCGGATGATGCAGTAGCTAGTCTACAAGCATCTATGATTTTCTTTCTAAGAGAGATCACATACTCATAAGAGGATTGAGTTTCCTCTTCAATATTCTCGTCCACCAATAAGTCGTGGATTAACGACATCGGACCGCGTGGTTGCATGCCAAAAACAAGCTGGAACGGAGAAAACCCCGTTGCTTGATTTTGTACCTCGCGATACGCAAAGAGACAAGCGGGTAGGACCCGATCCAGTCTTGGGGATGGTCTTGAGTCATCTTACCCAATAACTGCTTGAGTGTCCTATTGAGACGCTCAATTAACCCATTTGACATCGGATGATAAATAGAACTAAGAGATCTGTCTATACCTAATGTCTTCATAACTTGAGACATGGATTCAGAAATGAACTGAACCCCATGATCCGACAAGATTTTCCGTGGAAAACCAATGCGTGAGAAGATTAACATCAATGCCTCTGCTACACTGGCAGATGAAGTGTTCTTGAGAGGGATGGCCTCAGGCCAACGAGTGCACATATCAATGCACGTAAGAATATGCGTATGCCCTCTAGCAGATGGAAGCATTGGACCAATAATGTCAATGGCCATTTTATCAAATGGTCTAATCGGGATGTCCGCAGCTTGAATAGGAGCCGCATGAAATGGACCCCGTACCTTAACTTCTTGACATATCAAACAGGACCGACAATAGAGAGAGTAACATCTCTATGGACGCCTGGCCAGTAGAATGCCGAAAGCACTCTGGATTTGGTACGCGAAAAACCCATATGGCCCGCACATTGCGAGTCATGCGCATGTCGTAATATACGAGATCTCATACAGGATGGGACAAGAATCTGAGAACATAAGGATAAATCCTTTTCCCGTATTACTCTAACCAAAATCCCATTTTTAAGTATAAAGTCATGTCTAGATTTTGCAAGTTTGTTGCTTGTATTCTTTTTGTTAACATACTGAAAGAATTTTTTTAAATGAATTATCATTCTTTTGCAATGTTGCAAACAACTCCCGTGAAATAGGAGCATCATCATCACAAGTGGTATGAACTGTAGGTTCAATAGGTGTATCATGCGACATATTAGTAGCTTGCGCTCTAGTCACTACTGCATTTGCAGTTTGAATATGTCGCTCTTCCCATTCAGCTATTTGCTGAGGTGTACACTCTTTAATACCATGTATGCGACCCAGTATTACATCACAAATTGGGTTAGACAGAAGACATGCTTGGATCTTTCCTGTAAAGAAAGGAGTATGAAGATCAATAATAGCAGTGGGAAATGTTTCAATTGTGCCACCAAATGTTACACATTTGACAACCCGGCCCGTGGCACAACTTGGGTTGATCAGCGAAGTCCGGACACCGATTGTTGTACAACCTGAGTCAAATAGGAGAGAGCATGAAATATTATTGACAAATCCCTTGTGAAACTTAAGAGAGCCCTGTCCCTGGTGTACTGACGTAGCAGTGGCTGTACAGACTGCAGGCAGGCTAGGCAAGGTATGTCCGCAACGCAGCGTCGTGATCGCCTTAGGCTGGAAAAGAGTCGAGCATTCTGGACAGTCTTTCACCTGGAAACAATCTAGAGAACAAGACATAGCATTGTGAGTTTCAGCTACTTTACCCTGTTCAATGTTAGCCTGTGTATCATTAAAAGCAACATTAGAATGTCTACCTGTATTATTCGACGATCTATCTCGTCGGCGCGATCGATTGTGATTTTTGTCATTAAAATTGCCATAATTGTCGTTTCTGCTAGAGTTAAAATTTGGATTAGTCCGATAATTTGTAGAATGATCGTTATGATGTTGGTTAAATGGTTTATTTCCAAAAAATTGTCTGTTTTGCGGACCCTGAGACCTTGATCTCCAGTTTTGTTTATTATAATGTCCTTGAATATTTTTAAAATAATTGTTACCAAAATCTCGCGATCTGTGAGTTTGGTTCCAAGAAACATTAAATGGAGCAGATTGTTGAAATTGCTTCCCTTTGTAAAAGTTATCATTGTTGAAATTATGATTATTTCCCTTATTGACATACCTATCAGCACTAAAAGAACGATTGCGTGAAAAATTGTTTTGTTGTGCTGCAAAAGCAACAGGCAATTCACTCTTAATCTGCGCATTACTCAGATCCATGGTTGGGTGAGCAGTGCAGAAGTTTTTTGCATGTTCTTCTAAGTTTTTCATTGATAAAGGTTTCCGTTCGTGTAAAAAATGCGAGAAATGTAGGATTTACCGACGAAAGTACCTTATCGCGCATCAGTAAATCAAAGAGACCTTCATACGACTTTTCAATTTTGGATAATTCGATCCATCTTTCTAATGTTAGTCGTATCTGTGACAGAAAATCACTAAAATTTCTGCCAGATTGAGGTAGTAATGTGTGAAATCTCAAACGATATTCGTTTTCTGTCATTTGGAATTTTTGCAGAAGTGCTGCTCTAAGAGCATTGTAGTCATTTTTCTCACCAATGCTGGTGGTATGATAAACTGCTAATGCATCTCCTGTGAGTAATCTGGATAAATATGTACAGTATAGAGCTTTATCCACGTTATAAGACCCACAAGTGGCCTCAAACCTATCCAGGAAGAATATTACGTCATCAGACGCGGGATTAAATTTTGGTAATTTAAGGTGAATTTCGTTAAAATTATCATGTCTGGATGAAGTTTGGCTTTCAAAAGTTCTCTGAGAATTAGCTTCCTGAGTTAACCTAATTCTCTCATATTCTGACTCTGCTAATTTCAGTTCATGCTGTCGTTTTTTCTCATTCTCTTCCATCTCAAGCTGAAGTCGTTTTGTGTTTTGTTCAGCTATTAATCTCCTTTCTTCTATTTCTTTTTGTTTCTGTTCCATTTCCTTTTTAAGTCTTTCTTCAGACTCCTTTTGCTTCTGTTCTGCTTCTCGCTGAAATCGTTTCTCTTCTAATTCAGCGGCCAATCTCATTTTTTTCTCCTCTTCCTCAGCTATAAATTTCCTCTTCTTTTCATCCTCCTCAGCAGTTAATCTCATTTTTTTCTCATTTTCCTCAGATTCAATCCGTTTTTGATCTGCCTCAAATTTCATCTTCTTCTCATGTTCCTCAGCCTCAAATTTCAAATTTTCCAAACGTAAAGTTTCTAACCTTCTCTGATCAGCTTCTATTTCTTGAGCTTTCTTATATTCTGACAGTGCAAATGCTTTAGCTTCATCAGGAGCCATCTGAAGAGCTTTTGCTTGCTTAATGAAATAGTCTAAGGTAGCCATTTCAATATTATTATGTAATAATACTACTGAAAAGTGTTACTACAACTAGTGTTCTTCGTTCCTGTTCTAGAACGGTAAAATCAATTTATATAATAGGCAATAATATTAATAATTAATAATGTAATTTATAACATGTAATGGTGTGAAAGCAGTAATGTGACAGACAATAGCACAATAATGACACGACAAGATATTCAAAACAAACGAAGACGTTCGCAGAAATCCAATTAAAATAAAATGAGAAACTAAAATGGAATGTCGTAAAGAATTACGATGATAACTGCGATTAAATAATGCACAAGACAATTGACAACACAGTGTAAAAAACATAGGTTTTGTAAAAAACTGAACGACAGGAAAGGTGAGATGGACAATAATCACATACAAAATACATTATGAAACTAAGGTACAAGTAAAAATAGCTACCAAAAACAACAATTAAACGTGACACTACAGCTAAAACAGACAGGTGTCACAGACCACCAGACACAGTGGACCTAGAATCCTTCTACGCTCACGCGTAGGAACATTCCACTGCGGGAAGTCTGCAAAATAATGTCCTACAGAACGTCTGACGAAGAGCCCGAATTGGCTTCGAGATGGATCTCGTTCGTCAGATCTACCTCCCAACCTCCCGCGAAGAATACACAAAACATAACACATAACATAGAAAATATGAAAGTGGACATAATGAATTAAGGCACAGCTAATAGTAATAAAGTGTATAACGGATACAAGTTATACTTAGCTCGCGTGCAGGTAAAAATCAAAGTGCCTTGTCCCCGTGTATGTACGTTAGAGGATGCAATACTTCGCTCTGCGTATATCAAACTAGCTCGCACGTAGTACTGACGAAGAGGTGAGCAAGGCAGTCAGTCACTGTACAACCCGAAGTGAAGGTTGATAGATGACCTTGAGAATCTTGTAACGGTCAGTTGATTACGATTCATGTTGACAACAAGTTCCAACTTGACGATGATGTCGCTTTGAAAGTACACATTCTAATTTTCAAACGATTAATTTGCTTGAGTAAGATCCGTTGAAATACTGAATTTCAAACCACGCTGGCGCACCAATCACTGTTGTAGCCGTTTATGGTAATGGTGTTGGTCTTCACAACGCGAATGGCAAACTGAACGAAAATGTCAACAAACTGTTCTGTAAAACGGACTACAACAGGTAGTGTTTGAACTGATCACTCGATGGTAAACTGGGCAGTACATAAGTCAGTGATTGCTGGACATATAGTTTATTGACATGGCACATACGAAGAAACGATACGATCATAGTTATAGGTTATAGGTACAAAAATGTCATACTTTGAAGTTGCTGATCATTCTTAGTTATTCTTCAAGTGATTAAGTCTTATCAACACCCACAACAATCTATTCAGCTATTGAGTTCGGAATCGGCTAACCTCTCTTCACCTTCATGCCACGACTTTGGCATTGAAGCATGTACGGCATTTAAAACATGTGCATAAGGTAAACAATATAAACTTCTTCTACTCGTAGGGATTCTGATCCAAATCTTAAAGGCAAGCGACTCTGTAGTAGTAGAATGTTAAAATTGCGATTGCTTCGACCTGAAACCAATACTAATCACAATATAACTGGCTTGACGACATAGGGCCGCGCGGTCGCGCCCCAAAGACAAGTTCAAAGGGAGAAAATCCTGTATGTTCATTGGGGACCTCTCTGTAAGCGAAGAGGGCCGCAGGTAAAACTCTGTCCCAGTCTTGAGGATGATCCTCCGTTATCTTCCCTAATAAGTTTTTAAGTGTTCTATTAAGGCGTTCGACCATCCCATTAGACATTGGATGGTAGATACAACTTAAAGATCTATCTATCTGCAGAGTAGACATTACTTGAGACATGGTATCTGATATTAGTTGGGTGCCATGGTCTGATAATATCTCTTCGGGGAAACCCAGACGAGAGAATATAAGCCAAAGAGCATCTGCAATATCAGCAGTAGTAATGCTCTTCAGAGGAATAGCCTCTGGCCAACGTGTGCACATATCAACACACGTCAAGATAAACTGATGTCCTCTGGCAGACTTGATCTTAAATGGACCAATAATGTCTATGGCCATTTTTTGAAACGGCCGCATAGGAATATCTGCCGCCTGAATGGGTGCAGCATGGCGTGGACCTTTGGATTTAACTTCCTGACATACTTTACAAGATCGGCAATAAATCCGTATGTCCTTGTTTACCAATGGCCAAAAGAAAGCCGCAAGAACTCTTGACTTAGTACGGGAAAAACCCATGTGTCCAGCACACTGAGAGTCGTGAGCGTGCTGCAAAATTTTAACTCTCAAATTCTTGGGAACCAGGATTTGAGAATGACTTGACGTAATGGAGTCTTGAACCATACGTACAAGTACGCCATTCTTCTTTGTAATCCAAGATCTACGACTTGTGTCTTTATTCGGATCACCTTTAGTTGCAAGAATGAAGAATTTCTTCAGAGTGGCATCATCTTCTTGCTGTTTTATAAACGAGTCACGAGAAATTACCAAGGGATCATCTTGGTTATGCACTTCATTATCTTCAGTAGATGAAGTTTGAGGCATATTAAGAGCTTGAGCTCTAGTGACTACAGCGTTAGCAATCTGCATATTTTGCTTTTCCCACGCGGAAATTTGTTGCGGAGTGCATTCTTTGACTCCATGAATGCGACCGATGATAAGGTCAGCGATCGGATTTGGAAGGAGACATGCGTGTACATCTCCTGTAAAGAAAGGAGTAGCAATCCTAATGATAGCAGTAGAGTATTTCTCTAATGTGCCGCCAAATGTTACACATTTGATTACTTGTCCAGTGGCACGGGAAGGATCTACGAGTGACTGCCTAACACCAATTGTGGTGCATCCAGAATCAAATAGAACGGAGACTGGATTGTTATGTACTAAACCCTTATGTAGGACAAGAGAACCTCTTCCATCATGCGCGACTGATGCAGGAAGAGCAGGAAGAGGATGGCCACAGCTTAAAGTAGACACTGTGGTTGGCTCAAATAATGTTTTGCATTGGGGGCACTGAGATGCTCTCCCAAAATCAAAAGCGGAACATGCCATATTACTAGCATCATTATTATCTTTACTCTGTTTATAGGCTTCATGAGACTCTTGCTGTGCAGAGTTTGCCTGAAAATGTGGTTTATGTCTTCTGTTTTGAGATCTACCTCGGTTATTATTACCTCTGTAGTTATTGTTACCTCTATTGTAACCCCTATTTGGGTTTGAGTCATAGTTCTCTTGGTTACCATTATCATATTCATTATAATGAGTATCCCTGTAACTATGATCTTGTTGACTCCAAGACGGATACCTCGGATAGTTTCTATAATTACTTCCTCTATGGAAATTCCTATAATTATGACCACCCCTGTGTCGAGAGCCATCAGCTCGTCTCCAGTTCTTTGAAGGAGAACCCTGAAATGATTGGTTACCTTTTTTTCAAATCTGTTTTGGGGTCCCTGAAATCTGTGAGAATAATTGGGATTGTATGGTGTTGCTGAAGCAACTGGCATACTCTCCTTAATCTTAGCGTTGCCAAAAGTCACGTCGGGGTGTGCAGTGACATATTGGGAACAATATTCTTCCATTTCCTTTAATGATTTGGGTTTACGCTCATGTATAAATTCAAGGAATGGTTTGTTAACACATGACATGATCTTATCTCTGAGCAACAAAACCATGTCCTTCATACGTTTTTTCTGTTTTGGAAAGCTCAATCCACCGATCAACTGTGACACGTGCCTTTGCAATGAATTCTGAGAATTCTACACCTGTCTCAGGAACCGTCGTCCTAAACAAAAGGCGATAGCCTTCCTCACTTAGCTGGTATTTTTTTTATCAAAGCCGCCCTAATGACATTATAATTATCCTTATCTGCTTCTCCTACAAGGCATAACCTAGTCAGAGATTCACCTTTCAAGTTTTCTGATAATTGGTTAGCATATTGTGATTTATCCACATTATGCGTACGACAAGAACGTTCAAATCTATCCAGCCAGAATGTAATATCGTCACTGGACTGATTGAACGGTGGAACCTTAACCTTGTAAGTAGAAGGTTTACCATTACCACTAGATGCCTGATTAACATTACTCATACTTGTCAATCTTAATTTCTCTAACTCAAATTCATGTTCTCTTATTGCTTTTCTTTCTTCAGCTTCTCTGTCTAATCTTTTTTGTTCAATTTCTCTGTCTATTCTTTTTTGTTCAATAGCAGCAGCAGCTTCTCTGTCTAATCTTTTTTGTTCAGCTTCAAATCTCCTTTCCTCTACCTGCATCTGCAATTTCTTTTGTTCAATTTCAACTCTTTTTTGTTCAGCAGCAGCATCAGCTTCTCTTTCTAATCTTTTCTCTTCAGCTAGAGCTTTTCTCTCTTCAGCAGCAGCTTTTCTCTCTTCAGCAGCTAATGCTTTGTCATATTGAGCAACTGTCCATTCTTCTAATTGTTGACCAGTCTTATCAAGGGATTTCCCTTGTGCAATGAAGTATTCTAATGTATACAGTCATTCTTCACAGCTAACACAAATAGCAACTAGTTGTTGCAAGCAAATTTCCAATTAAGGAAATTGCACCTAAAGAAAACGCCCACAACGGACCCTCTATGACGTGGGATATTCTGTTGTGAGGACACCGACCCAACCTAAACACAACCCGCTGACATATAAACTAATATACTATACAAACAAACAAATAACATATAACATATAATCATAAATGCATATATCATGTGTGTAATATATAGAGCACTGTGTTGCAGATAGAATGCTCAGTTATACATCAAATAATGAAATGTGTTGGAAAGAGTTTCAGTTCATAGATATAATGGCACAGTTTCTGCATAAACAAAGTAAACTGCCACTTTAATCAATACTAGATTTTTGATTTAATCTATTACAATGTTCAAAAATATTAGTATCAGAAGGTCCAACGATGAAATTTAAGCACTTATGTTCAACAATACTGCAACATTAGAACAGTTTATGGCCTTCAAAGTATCATCTCTGTACTGTGAAACTCTGTAATGTCTAAGCGTAAAAATGTCAACAACGCTGACCTAGATACTTCATTCACTTGATAGGTCACGTGACAAAGTGTTGACAAAGAGCAAACTAATACTGCAAGTGTATCGTATCAGCCACAGGAAACGGTCTGGTATCGGTAGTCTGTTCACTTCTCAACTTCTGCGAGGTCAAACCCAGAAAGCTGGCTCACCAGTGTTAAATTACATATATTTATTATTATGCCAGTGTTAAATGTTGGTCATCAGTGTTAAATGGACTGTTTCTATATCTACGGTGGAATGGTGTATAGATATGCAGTTGTATTGTTCCTTGTTCACACTGACATCAACTATTTACCGGACCACAGTGTTAAGAGGTATGGTGGTCTGTGGAAGCTCCAATGTTAAAGACTTGTTGTTGGCCCCAGCGTTGCTCGCCAGAGTGGTTGTTAGGAATAGGTATATCAACTCGACCTACGCAGTGGTGTGTAGACATGGAGTGAGAGTATATTACGCGAATGATGAAAGAGTTCGAAGAGTTGATGAATGTTCTTTTTCTCACTCATGTATGGCTGGAAGTCATCGACGCCAACTGCTGTGTACTTTTTGTTACAGTTTAATTGGACGTACACAGTCGACAGCACAGATACAGTGACAAATCACAGGTTGGCATAAACATCATAGTACAGTTGTTAAATGGTCTTGCAATGATACATGGGCCCTCGTTGCATAATCGCATAATAGAATGTCAGTAGACAAGCACTCAGTATTGCCCATATATATATATCATCTGGGGTTACTGACAAAACACGTCAGTTTATAAACAATGTTCAAGATGGTTTCTAGACCTAACCTCGTCTAGCGAAGATTCCTCTAAGTAATATTCAGCACATATTTTTTCCATATAATCATATTGAACCGCTAGTAATGGGTTCTCATCTGTAGCAGTGATCTCTAGACTCATCAAGCGATAATACGGGGCATCCCTTTTCTCTTCTTGAAAGTCTCAAAATAGTTGGATACAAGATGGCTACTGTCGTGAGCTGTCACTCACTTTAGGATTACAACCCATAAAAGCCAGATCCAAACCTCAGAAATGAGGTATCTGAGGAAGGTAGTTGAAGTAACAAGAAGAGACATGTAAATATTGTCCAAGTACGCAATAACATCTGGACGATGTGAAAGGATTCGATGCATCATGCGTACACAAGTAGCTGGGGCATTAACGAGGCCTAAAGGCATGAAGTTCCATTGGAACAAACCCCTAGGTGTAGAAAAAGCGGTAAGAGGTTTGGCGCGTTCAGTAGGAGATGTGTTCTCATCTCTTGAAACAGTTCTGTCCTTAATTTCTTGCACACAACACCCGCTGATGATCGTTTTGTTAGCCCACCCTAGACTGAGGGGGACTAAAGAGATGTAGCTCCTGTGCAATCACTGTGCTCCTGCGAAGTTCCAGACAGCTGGATTGACTGGACATACTACCTCAGGTTTGATGACACGAATAAAACCCTCCAAGATTTAAAACAGGCTAGTCGACTTTAGTGAAGCAAGAGTTCCCGGTCAATGCAGGTGAGCAATAAATCAGTCTGACAGCTTCTCTTCTTCAGTCGGTCGTCTAGCTTTTTCTGCTTAAGGAATGCTGTTGATTGGTTCTCGTTTGATACAATCCGTCGTACCATCCGTGACCGAGACGAGTCCCGAAAAAACAGGGCTTATGCCTAATTTTATTCTGTTTTCCCGCCATATTGGGTGACAAGATGGCCTTTGACCGAGACTCGAAATTTTAGGCTTAAGTTTTTCCTGGCGTATACTTCGTGTAATTTATTATGGCTCCGAGACTGGTGAACGTTGCTCGTTGATTAGCTGGGGCAAATTTGTATCTCGACATAGTGATTAACTAAGAAGTGGGTTTACACACTCGCTTCACGACTCTCACTACAACTCCTGGTTGTAACAACATTTGGAACCAATATCGATGTAGAGGTATCAATATCTGTTTTGAAGGCCGCAGCCCGGACTGGTCCAGATTGCATTCCAGCAGTGAGCTTGATTACAAGCCATTTATGCTCTTTAGAACATGAAAAATAAAATGGCTTATTAGGTTGAAAATCTAGAATAAAACTGTTGTTGTTGTTTGTATTTGGATGGGAAAATCCTGTTCCATTAACGCGATTACTGCAAGACGTTACCTGACCTGAACGTTAATAACTAACATCGGATGAAGGATACATCTCTTTGTTGAAGATTAGAATACCCCCGTGTTACGTACATTTATTACCTAAGGGGGTAGTCTTCGGTCCTGCCAAATGTACGCACCAGTTTTATATAGTTATATTGTTTGAGCGTTCGATTGATTCACGCACGGACGTGCACAAAGCAGTGAGTGTTGCTTTGGACGCACGTGTAACCTAGTTGAGTAGTTTGTGACGTCATGTTTTGAAGTGGAAACATGGAACTGACTTGTGTCCATGATAGTAATTTTATATTTCGTATTCAATGGCATTTTAAGGAAGCCATTTATTTCTAGTGATCTGTATTGGTCTTCAGGTCGAAACCAATATCAGGAATGTCACGTGAGTTATCGTCCCACTTCTTATTTTAATGCTGTATGAAAAAGGCCGCTCTAATACTAGTCTAGCGGGAATTAGGATGTTCCTAGAATGGATCTACAGAGTCGCTTGCCTTTAAGATTTGAATCGTAGACGGAGAATTCCTACGAGCAGAAGAAGTTATATTGTTTATCTTACGCACATGTTTTATATGCCGTACATGCTTCAATGCCAAAGTCGTGGCTTGGATGTAAAGAGAGGTTAGCCAACTGAAAGCCTTTACTGTTAGGATTATCGTATATGACTTTGTATGAAAATTATATGATGTACAACGCTATGTATGAAGAACGTCTGGGAATTTTAACAAAAATGTAATATGGAAGATTTCACCCCAGAGTATGTATACGTTACCATGATAGACGTCCTTGAAAGAAGGTCAACGGTCGTGACTGAGAAGGATATTATACGGTAACAGTTTTGTAATCCTTAGTCTATGGACAGAGGTCTTTACTAGAAGAGAATCTTCAGGAACTTTAGCAGTAATAATCAATATGTTGTCGTGTGATCTTTGCGCCTGTGACGATGTCCGTCTTGTCCACTTCGTGTCCTGGTGAATAAAATCTATGTAAAGTTATCAACGACTCGTGTGATGCCAATACTTGACCAGTTCACAATTCAAGATACATTGTTATCTTTTCATACTTCTCATGGACGATGTCATCAAGGCATGTAAGGAGAGAACAAGAAAGTATTCAGTGGGGTACTGGAAGATGAGACAGGTCTGTATTTCAGAGCTAGCATTTGCTGATGATGTTGTCCTGATTGCTAAATCAGAGACACATCTCCAATCCAACCTGCAAGTCTGGAAGGAAGAGCTGGAGAAGAGAGGGATGGTCATAAGCAGCTCTAAAACAAAATCCATGGTGATATCACAAGAAGAAAGAAAACATCAGATTAAGTTGGGAGAACAGGTCCTGGAGCAGGTCGACCACTTTAAATATCTCGGAGCTATTATAGACCGAAAGGGGGGCATCAAAGAAGAGTTGGCCACTCGAAAAGCAGCGGCTGGGAGACTTTATCAGGCCATAAATCGAGGATTCCTCAGCAAGAAAGAGGTTGGTAAGAAAACGAAGATGGCTGTATACCGCTCCACCTATGTCCCAGTCTTGACATATGGATGCGAGTCATGGGCAATGACTACAGCCCACAAAAGCCAGATCCAAACCTCAGAAATGAGGTATCTGAGGAAGGTGGTTGAAGTAACAAGAAGAGACATGGTCCGCAACCAGACGATACGTCAAGGCCTAAAATCCCACCCGCTACAGACCCAAATAGAACAGTCCCAACTAAGATGGTTTGGCCATGTCTGCAGAATGGGAGAAGATCGGCTACCACGACAAGCATGGGAAACAAAGAGCCAGGGATCCAGACCTCCAGGACGACCCAGAGTCCGCTGGGAGGACAACATTAGACAATCTTTGAAGGACCGAGGACTAGAATGGAACCAGGCCAGGAAGAAGACAGCTGATAGAATAGTCTGGCGCTCTCTCTTCCAAACCTCTACACCTCACGGTAGAAGAGGAACGACTAAGAAAGTAAGTAAGTAAGAAATGAGTACTTACTTAACGCAAGATAATTGTTTGGAAAATGTATTTTTTGGTATTAGTAAATTTGTTTACAGTAATTGGAAGTGAATCCTTGAAACGTACTATTTCCTTTACTTGTTAAATTGGCAAATTGTTATCATATGAATATACTAAAATATGTTTAGGTTCCAGCCGGTTCTCATTTCTCTGTTGGAGAGAAAACACGATGTTAAGAGAAGCGCGTACCCCAAAAAACCTTACGTCTTATTGTTTACCTAGCGGAGTAGAGAGAGCGCCTAATCTCTGCCATCAGATAAATCAACAAGCCCGATGGTAAAAAACTAAAACTGCAACGACAAAGAGGCCGCATATTGGATAAAGTCTTGTAAAATTAAAATTATAACTAAGGTTCTCGGTCAACCGTTAATAAACGGTTTCGGGAGAACCTTAGTTAAAAAAAAAAAATACGATAAGGGAATAAGCGAAAGGTTCTCGGTCAACTGTTAATAAACGGTTTCGGGAGAACCTTAGTTTAAAAAAATAAATACGATAAGGGGATAAGGGAAAAGATTCTCGGTCAACCGTTAATAAACGGTTTCGGGGAAACTTAGTTTAAAAAAATAAATACGATAAGGGGATAAGGAAAAGGTTCTCGGTCAACCGTTAATAAACGGTTTCGGGAGAACCTTAGTTTAAAAAAAAATACGATGAGGGGATAAGGGCAAAGGTTCTTGGTCAACTCTTAATAAACGGTTTCGAGAGAACCTTAGTTTAAATAACAGAATACGACAAGGGGATATGGGCAAAGTTAGTTTTGAAAAAAATAAATACTGTAAGAACAAAGGTTCTTGATCAACTGTTAATAAACGGTTTCGGGAGAACCTTAGTTTAAAAAAAATAAATATGATACCGGGATAAAGGCACAGGTTCAAGTCTTAATAAACGGTTTCGGGAGAAACTTAGTTTTAAAAAAAAATTCGATAAGGGGATAAGGGAAAGGATACTCGGTCAACCGTTAATAAACGGTTTCGGGAGAACCTTAGTTAAAAAAATTAAATACGATAAGGGGATAAGGGAAAAGATTCTCGGTCAACCGTTAATAAACGGTTTCGGGAGAACCTTAGTTTAAAAAAAAATAAATACGATAAGGGGATAAGGGAGAGGTTCTCGGTCAACCGTTAATAAACGGTTTCGGGAGAACCTTAATTTTAAAAAAAAAAATACGATAAGGGGATATGCGAAAGGTTCTCGGTCAACTGTTAATAAACGGTTTCGGGAGAACCTTAGTTTAAAAAAATAAATACGATAAGGGGATAAGGGAAAAGATTCTCGGTCAACCGTTAAAACGGTTTCGGGAGAACCTTAGTTTTAAAAAATTAAATACGATAAGGGGATAAGGAAAAGGTACTCGGTCAACCGTTAATAAACGGTTTCGGGAGAAACTTAGTTTAAAAAAAAAAATTCGATAAGGGGATAAGGGAAAGGATTCTCGGTCAACCGTTAATAAACGGTTTCGGGAGAACCTTAGTTAAAAAAATTAAATACGATAAGGGGATAAGGGAAAAGATTCTCGGTCAACCGTTAATAAACGGTTTCGGGAGAACCTTAGTTTAAAAAAAATAAATACGATAAGGGGATAAGGGAGAGGTTCTCGGTCAACCGTTAATAAACGGTTTCGGGAGAACCTTAATTTTAAAAAAAATAAATAAGATAAGGGGATATGCGAAAGGTTCTCGGTCAACTGTTAATAAACGGTTTCGGGAGAACCTTAGTTTAAAAAAATAAATACGATAAGGGGATAAGGGAAAAGATTCTCGGTCAACCGTTAATAAACGGTTTCGGGAGAACCTTAGTTAAAAAAAATAAATACGATAAGGAGATAAGGAAAAGGTACTCGGTCAACCGTTAATAAACGGTTTCGGGGAAACTTAGTTAAAAAAAATAAAAACGATAAGGGGATAAGGGAAAGGTTCTCGGTCAACCGTTAATAAACGGTTTCGGGAGAACCTTAGCTAAAAAAAATAAAAACGATAAGGGGAAAAGAGAAAGGTTCTCGGTCAACTGTTAATAAACGGTTTCGGGAGAACCTTAGTTAAAAAAAAAATTCCATAAGGGGATAAGAGAAAGGTTCTCGGTCATCCGTTAATAAACGGTTTCGGGAGAACCTTAGTTAAAAAATAAATAAATACGATAAGGGGATAGGGGAAAGGTTCTCGGTCAACCGTTAATAACCGTTTCGGGAGAACCTTAGTTAAAAAAAAGAAATTCCATAAGGGGATAAGGGAAAGGTTCTCGGTCATCCGTTAATAAACGGTTTCGGGAGAACTTTAGTTAAAAAAAAATAAATACGATAAGGGGATAAGGGAAAGGTTCTCGGTCAACCGTTAATAAACGGTTTGGGAGAACCTTAGTTTTAAAAAAAATATGATAAGGGGATATGGGAAAGGATTCTCGGTCAACCGTTAATAAACGGTTTCGGGAGAACCTTAGTTAAAAAAAATAAATACGATAAGGAGATAAGGAAAAGGTACTCGGTCAACCGTTAATAAACGGTTTCGGGGAAACTTAGTTAAAAAAAATAAAAACGATAAGGGGATAAGGGAAAGGTTCTCGGTCAACCGTTAATAAACGGTTTCGGGAGAACCTTAGCTAAAAAAAAATAAAAACGATAAGGGGAAAAGAGAAAGGTTCTCGGTCAACTGTTAATAAACGGTTTCGGGAGAACCTTAGTTAAAAAAAAAAAATTCCATAAGGGGATAAGGGAAAGGTTCTCGGTCATCCGTTAATAAACGGTTTCGGGAGAACTTTAGTTAAAAAAAAAATTAATACGATAAGGGGATAAGGGAAAGGTTCTCGGTCAACCGTTAATAAACGGTTTCGGGAGAACCTTAGTTAAAAAAAAAATATGATAAGGGGATATGGGAAAGGATTCTCGGTCAACCGTTAATAAACGGTTTCGGGAGAACCTTAGTTAAAAAACATAAAAACGATAAGGGGATAAGGGAAAGGTTCTCGGTCAACTGTTAATAAACGGTTTCGGGAGAACCTTAGTTAAAAAAAATAAATACGATAAGGGGATAAGGGAGAGGTTCTCGGTCAACTGTTAATAAACGGTTTCGGGAGAACCTTAGTTTAAAAAAATAAAAACGATAAGGGGATAAGGGAAAGGTTCTCGGTCAACTGTTAGTAAACGGTTTCGGGAGAACCTTAGTTAAAAAAAATAAATACGATAAGGGGTAGTTAAAAAAAAATAAATACGATAAGGGGATAAGGGAGAGGTTCTCGGTCAACCGTTAATAAACGGTTTCGGGAGAACCTTAATTAAAAAAAATAAAAACCATAAGGGGAGAAGGGAAAGGTTCTCGGTCAACCGTTAATAAACGGTTTCGGAGAAACTTAGTTAAAAAAAATAAAAACGATAAGGGGATAAGAGAAAGGTTCTCGGTCAACCGTTAATAAACGGTTTCGGGAGAACCTTAGTTTTAAAAAAATAAATACGATAAGGGGATAAGGGAGAGGTTCTCGGTCAACCGTTAATAAACGGTTTCGGGAGAACCTTAATTAAAAAAAAATAAATACGATAAGGGGATATGCGAAAGGTTCTCGGTCAACTGTTACTAAACGGTTTCGGGAGAACCTTAGTTTTAAAAAAATAAATACGATAAGCGGATAAGGGAGAGGTTCTCGGTCAACCGTTAATAAACGGTTTCGGGAGAACCTTAATTAAAAAAAAATAAATACGATAAGGGGATATGCGAAAGGTTCTCGGTCAACCGTTAATAAACGGTTTCGGGAGAAACTTAGTTTTAAAAAAATAAATACGATAAGGGGATAAGGGAGAGGTTGTCGGTCAACCGTTAATAAACGGTTTCGGGAGAACCTTAGTTTAAAAAAAAAAAATATGATACCGGGATAAAGGCACAGGTTCAAGTCTTAATAAACGGTTTCGGGAGAAACTTAGTTAAAAAAAAAATAAATATGATACGAGGATGAGGGCACAGGTTCTCGGTCAAGTGTTAATAAACGGTTTCGGGAGAACCTTAGTTAAAAGAAAATTAATGACATAGAGGCCGCATATTGGATAAAGTCTTGTAACATTACACTAATGGATGAAAAGTAGGTGTTGGTTACGCAGAGGTCATGATGGGACACACACCTCTAAGAGATGAATTAAAAAAAGGAACAAACGAAAACAAAAAAGGCAAAGGTTCTCTGTCAACAGTATTATTATAGAGGGATCCTCTTGAAATGATCCTAATGTTTGGCAGAACATAGAAACATTCAATGTTGAGGTTAGTCTATAATAAATAGTGTATCGGGAGAGCGTTAGCCACGAAAAAAAAAAATCAGACAGATGAATTTAAAAACCAACAATCAAAAGGCAAACATTCTCGAATATCCCATTAAACTTTATTTCCGATATACCTCTTGTAATGCTGCTAATGTTTGGTAGAACATTAACAACATTCAATGATGAGGTTACTATGTGTAATAAAAAGGGAAGCACCGTCAAAATGTTAGCCACAAATCAAAAGAAAACAGACAGATGAATTAACAAAACTGGTTTCGGTCAACCGTTAATAAACGGTTGCAGGAGAAACTTTGTTAAAAAAATATAAATAAGATAAGGGGATAAGGGCAAAGATTCTCGGTCAACTGTTAATAAACGGTTGCAGGAGAAACTTTGTTAAAAAAATATAAATACGATAAGGGAATAAGGGTAAAGGTTCTCGGTCAACTGTTAATAAACGGTTTCGGGAGAACCTTAGTTTAAAAAAAAATATGATGAGGGGATAAGGACAAAGGTTCTTGGTCAACTCTTAATAAACGGTTTCGAGAGAACTTTAGTTTAAAAAACAAAATACGATAAGGGGATAGGCAAAGGTTCTCTGTGGACTGTTAATAAACGGTTTCAGTAGAACCTTAGTTTTGAAAAAAATAAATACGATAAAAACAAAGGTTCTTGATCAACTGTTAATAAACGGTTTCGGGAGAACCTTAGTTAAAAAAAAAAAATAAATACGATAAGGGGATAAAGGCACAGGTTCAAGTCTTAATAAACGGTTTCGGGATAACCTTAGTTAAAAAAAAAAAAAATATGATACGGGGATGAGGGCACAGGTTCTCGGTCAAGTGTTAATAAACGGTTTCGGGAGAACCTTAGTTAAAAAAAAAAATTAATGATACCGGGATAAAGGCACAGGTTCAAGTGTTAATAAACGGTTTCGGGAGAACCTTAGTTAAAAGAAAATTAATGACAAAGAGGCCGCATATTGGATAAAGTCTTGTAACATTACACTAATGGATGGAAAGTAGGTGTTGGTTACGCAGAGGTCATGATGGGACACACAACTCTAAGAGATGAATTAAAAAAAGGAACAAACGAATACAAAAAAGGCAAAGGTTCTCTGTCAACAGTATTATTATAGAGGGATCCTCTTGAAATGATCCTAATGTTTGGCAGAACATAGAAACATTCAATGTTGAGGTTAGTCTATAATAAATAGTGTATCGGGAGAGCGTTAGCCACGAAAAAAAAAAAACCAGACAGATGAATTTAAAAACCAACAATCAAAAGGCAAACATTCTCGGTTATCCCATTAAACTTTATTTCCGATATACCTCTTGTAATGCTGCTAATGTTTGGTAGAACATTAACAACATTCAATGATGAGGTTACTATGTGTAATAAAAAGGGAAGCACCGTAAAAATGTTAGCGACAAATCAAAAGAAAACAGACAGATGAATTAACAAAACTGGTTTCGGTCAACCGTTAATAAACGGTTTCGGGAGAACCTTAGTTAACTATAAATAAATATGATAAGGGGATAAGGGCAAAGATTCTCGGTCAAATGTTAATAAACGGTTGAAGGAGAAACTTTGTTAAAAAAATATAAATACGATAAGGGAATAAGGGTAAAGGTTCTCGGTCAACTGTTAATAAACGGTTTCGGGAGAACCTTAGTTTTTAAAAAAAATATGATGAGGGGATAAGGACAAAGGTTCTTGGTCAACTCTTAAAAAACGGTTTCGAGAGAACCTTAAAAACGATAAGGGGATAATGGAAACTTTGTTAAAAAAATAAATACGATAAGGGGATAAGGCCGAGGTTCTCGGTCAACCGTTAATAAACGGTTTCCCGAGAACCTTAATTTAAAAAACAAAATACGATAAGGGGATATGCAGAGGCTCTCGGTGGACTGTTAATAAACGGTTTCGCGAGAACCTTAGTTTAAAAAAATAAATACGATAAGGGGATAAGAGAAAGGTTCTCGGTCAAATGTTAATAAACGGTTTCGGGAGAACCTTAGTGAAAAAAAAAAATTCCATAAGGGGATAAGGGAAAGGTTCTCGGTCACCCGTTAATAAACGGTTTCGGGAGAACCTTAGTTAAAAAATAAATAAATACGATAAGGGGATAGGGGAAAGGTTCTCGGTCAACCGTTAATAACTCGTTTCGGGAGAACCTTATTTTAAAAAAAAAATTCCATAAGGGGATAAGGGAAAGGTTCTCGGTCATCCGTTAATAAACGGTTTCGGGAGAACTTTAGTTTAAAAAAAAATAAATACGATAAGGGGATAAGGGAAAAGAATCTCGGTCAACCGTTAATAAACGGTTTCGGGAGAACCTTAGTTTTAAAAAAATAAATACGATAAGGGGATAAGGGAGAGGTTCTCGATCAACCGTTAATAAACGGTTTTGGGAGAACCTTAATTTAAAAAAAATAAATACGGTAAGGGGATATGCGAAAGATTCTCGGTCAACCGTTAATAAACGGTTTCGGAGAAACTTAGTTAAAAAAAATAAAAACGATCAGGGGATAAGGGAAAGGTTCTCGGTCAACCGTTAATAAACGGTTTCAGGAGAACCTTAGTTTTAAAAAAATAAATACGATAAGGGGATAAGGCAGAGGTTCTCGGTCAACCGTTAATAAACGGTTTCCCGAGAACCTTAATTTTAAAAAAATAAATACGATAAGGGGATATGCGAAAATTTCTCGGTCAACTGTTAATAAACGGTTTCGGGAGAACCTTAGTTTAAAAAAATAAATACGATAAGGGGATAAGGGAGAGGTTCTCGGTCAACCGTTAATAACCGTTTCGGGAGAACCTTAGTTAAAAAAAAAATTCCATAAGGGGATAAGGGAAAGGTTCTCGGTCATCCGTTAATAAACGGTTTCGGGAGAACTTTAGTTAAAAAAAAATAAATACGATAAGGGGATAAGGGAAAGGTTCTCGGTCAACCGTTAATAAACGGTTTCGGGAGAACCTTAGTTAAAAAATAAATAAATACGATAAGGGGATAGGGGAAAGGTTCTCGGTCAACCGTTAATAAACGTTTCGGGAGAACCTTAGTTAAAAAAAAATTCCATAAGGGGATAAGGGAAAGGTTCTCGGTCATCCGTTAATAAACGGTTTCGGGAGAACTTTAGTTAAAAAAAAATAAAAACGATAAGGGGATAAGGGAAAGGTTCTCGGTCAACCGTTAATAAACGGTTTCGGGAGAACCTTAGTTTTAAAAAAATAAATACGATAAGGGGATGAGGGAGAGGTTCTCGGTCAACCGTTAAAAACGGTTTCGGGAGAACCTTAATTTAAAAAAAAAATACGATAAGGGGATATGCGAAAGGTTCTCGGTCAACTGTTACTAAACGGATTTGGGAGAACCTTAGTTTTAAAAAAATAAATACGATAAGGGGATAAGGGAGAGGTTCTCGGTCAACCGTTAATAAACGGTTTCGGGAGAACCTTAGTTAAAAAAAATAAAAACGATAAGGGGATAAGGGAAAGGTTCTCGGTCAACTGTTAATAAACGGTTTCGGGAGAACCTTAGTTAAAAAAAAAAACGATAAGGGGATAAGGGAGAGGTTCTCGGTCAACCGTTAATCGGTTTCGGGAGAACCTTAGTTAAAAAAAATAAAAACGATAAGGGGAGAAGGGAAAGGTTCTCGGTCAACCGTTAATAAACGGTTTCGGGAGAACCTTAATTAAAAAAAATAAATACGATAAGGGGATATGCGAAAGGTTCTCGGTCAACTGTTACTAAACGGTTTCGGGAGAACCTTAGTTAAAAAATAAATAAATACGATAAGGGGATAGGGGAAAGGTTCTCGGTCAACCGTTAATAAACGTTTCGGGAGAACCTTAGTTAAAAAAAAAATTCCATAAGGGGATAAGGGAAAAGTTCTCGGTCATCCGTTAATAAACGGTTTCGGGAGAACTTTAGTTAAAAAAAATAAAAACGATAAGGGGATAAGGGAAAGGTTCTCGGTCAACCGTTAATAAACGGTTTCGGGAGAACCTTAGTTTTAAAAAAATAAATACGATAAGGGGATAAGGGAGAGGTTCTCGGTCAACCGTTAATAAACGGTTTCGGGAGAACCTTAATTTTTAAAAAAAATACGATAAGGGGATATGCGAAAGGTTCTCGGTCAACTGTTACTAAACGGTTTCGGGAGAACCTTAGTTTTAAAAAAATAAATACGATAATGGGATAAGGGAGAGGTTCTCGGTCAACCGTTAATAAACGGTTTCGGGAGAACCTTAGTTAAAAATAAATACGATAAGGGGATAAGGGAGAGGTTCTCGGTCAACTGTTAATAAACGGTTTCGGGAGAACCTTAGTTAAAAAAAATAAAAACGATAAGGGGATAAGGGAAAGGTTCTCGGTCAACTGTTAATAAACGGTTTCGGGAGAACCTTAGTTAAAAAAAAAAATACGATAAGGGGATAAGGGAGAGGTTCTCGGTCAACCGTTAATAAACGGTTTCGGGAGAACCTTAGTTAAAAAAATAAAAACTATAAGGGGAGAAGGGAAAGGTTCTCGGTCAACCGTTAATAAACGGTTTTGGGAGAACCTTAATTAAAAAAAATAAATACGATAAGGGGATATGCGAAAGGTTCTCGGTCAACTGTTACTAAACGGTTTCGGGAGAACCTTAGTTTTAAAAAAATAAATACGATAAGGGGATAAGGGAGAGGTTCTCGGTCAACCGTAAATAAACGGTTTCGGGAGAACCTTTAAAAAAAATAAATACGATAATGGGATATGCGAAAGATTCTCGGTCAACCGTTAATAAACGGTTTCGGAGAAACTTAGTTAAAAAAAATAAAAACGATAAGGGGATAAGGGAAAGGTTCTCAGTCAACCGTTGAACGGTTTCGGGAGAACCTTAGTTTAAAAAAAAATACGATGAGGGGATAAGGGCAAAGGTTCTTGGTCAACTCTTAAATAAACGGTTTCGGGAGAACCTTAGTTAAAAAAAAATTAAATACGATAAGGGGATAAGGGAAAAGAATCTCGGTCAACCGTTAATAAACGGTTTCGGGAGAACCTTAGTTTTAAAAAAATAAATACGATAAGGGGATAAGGGAGAGGTTCTTGATCAACCGTTAATAAACGGTTTCGGGAGAACCTTAATTTAAAAAAAATAAATACGGTAAGGGGATATGCGAAAGATTCTCGGTCAACCGTTAATAAACGGTTTCGGAGAAACTTAGTTAAAAAAAAATAAAAACGATAAGGGGATAAGGGAAAGGTTCTCGGTCAACCGATAATAAACGGTTTCAGGAGAACCTTAGTTTAAAAAAAATAAATACGATAAGGGGATAAGGCAGAGGTTCTCGGTCAACCGTTAATAAACGGTTTCGCGAGAACCTTAATTTAAAAAAAAATAAATACGATAAGGGGATATGCGAAAATTTCTCGGTCAACTGTTAATAAACGGTTTCGGGAGAACCTTAGTTTAAAAAAATAAATACGATAAGGGGATAAGGGAGAGGTTCTCGGTCAACCGTTAATAAACGGTTTCGGGAGAACCTTTGTTTAAAAAATAAAAACGATAAGTGGATAAGGGAAATGTTCTCGGTCAACGGTTAATAAACGGTTTCGGGAGAAACTTAGTTTTAAAAAATAAATATGATAAGGGGATAAGGGAGAGGTTGTCGGTCAACCGTTAATAAACGATTTCGGGAGAACCTTAGTTAAAAAAAAAAATAAATATGATACCGGGATAAAGGCACAGGTTCAAGTCTTAATAAACGGTTTCGGGAGAACCTTAGTTAAAAAAAAAATAAATATGATACGGGGATGAGTGCACAGGTTCTCGGTCAAGTGTTAATAAACGGTTTCGGGAGAACCTTAGTTAAAAGAAAATTAATGACAAAGAGGCAGCATATTGGATAAAGTCTTGTAACATTACACTAATGGATGAAAAGTAGGTGTTGGTTACGCAGAGGTCATGATGGGACACACAACTCTAAGAGATGAATTAAAAAAAGGAACAAACGAATACAAAAAAGGCAAAGGTTCTCTGTCAACAGAATTATTATAGAGGGATCCTCTTGAAATGATCCTAATGTTTGGCAGAACATAGAAACATTCAATGTTGAGGTAGTCTATAATAAATAGTGTATCGGGAGAGCGTTAGCCACGAAAAAAAAAAAAACCAGACAGATGAATTTAAAAACCAACAATCAAAAGGCAAACATTCTCGGTTATCCCATTAAACTTTATTTCCGATATACCTCTTGTAATGCTGCTAAGGGGATAAAGGCACAGGTTCAAGTCTTAATAAACGGTTTCGGGATAACCTTAGTTAAAAAAAAATAAATATGATACGGGGATGAGGGCACAGGTTCTCGGTCAAGTGCTAATAAACGGTTTCGGGAGAACCTTAGTTAAAAAAAAAATTAATGATACCGGGATAAAGGCACAGGTTCAAGTGTTAATAAACGGTTTCGGGAGAACCTTAGTTAAAAGAAAATTAATGACAAAGAGGCCGCATATTGGATAAAGTCTTGTAACATTACACTAATGGATGGAAAGTAGGTGTTGGTTACGCAGAGGTCATGATGGGACACACAACTCTAAGAGATGAATTAAAAAAAGGAACAAACGAATACAAAAAAGGCAAAGGTTCTCTGTCAACAGAATTATTATAGAGGGATCCTCTTGAAATGATCCTAATGTTTGGCAGAACATAGAAACATTCAATGTTGAGGTTAGTCTATAATAAATAGTGTATCGGGAGAGCGTTAGCCACGAAAAAAAAAAAAACCAGACAGATGAATTTAAAAACCAACAATCAAAAGGCAAACATTCTCGGTTATCCCATTAAACTTTATTTCCGATATACCCTCTTGTAATGCTGCTAATGTTTGGTAGAACATTAACAACATTCAATGATGAGGTTACTATGTGTAATAAAAAGGGAAGCACCGTAAAAATGTTAGCGACAAATCAAAAGAAAACAAACAGATGAATTAACAAAACTGGTTTCGGTCAACCGTTAATAAACGGTTTCGGGAGAACCTTAGTTAATTATAAATAAATACGATAAGGGGATAAGGGCAAAGATTCTCGGTCAACTGTTAATAAACGGTTGAAGGAGAAACTTTGTTAAAAAAATATAAATACGATAAGGGAATAAGGGTAAAGGTTCTCGGTCAACTGTTAATAAACGGTTTCGGGAGAACCTTAGTTTAAAAAAAAAAATATGATGAGGGGATAAGGACAAAGGTTCTTGGTCAACTCTTAATAAACGGTTTCGAGAGAACCTTAGTTTAAAAAACAAAATACGATAAGGGGATAGGCAGAGGCTCTCGGTGGACTGTTAATAAACGGTTTCAGTAGAACCTTAGTTTTGAAAAAAATAAATACGATAAGAACAAAGGTTCTTGATCAACTGTTAATAAACGGTTTCGGGAGAACCTTAGTTAAAAAAAATAAAAACGATAAGGGGATAAGGGAAAGGTTCTCGGTCAACCGTTAATAAACGGTTTCGGGAGAACCTTAGCTAAAAAAAATAAAAAAGATAAGGGGATAAGAGAAAGGTTCTCGGTCAACTGTTACTAAACGGTTTCGGGAGAACCTTAGTTTTAAAAAAATAAATACGATAAGGGGATAAGGGAGAGGTTCTCGGTCAACCGTTAATAAACGGTTTCGGGAGAACTTTAATTTAAAAAAAAAATACGATAAGGGGATAAGCGAAAGGTTCTCGGTCAACCGTTAATAAACGGTTTCGGACAAACTTAGTTTAAAAAAAATAAAAACGATAAGGGGATAAGGGAAAGGTTCTCGGTCAACCGTTAATAAACGGTTTCGGGAGAACCTTATTTTTTAAAAAAAATGCCATAAGGGGATAAGGGAAAGGTTCTCGGTCATCCGTTAATAAACGGTTTCGGGAGAACTTTAGTTTAAAAAAAAATAAATACGATAAAGGGATAAGGGAAAAGAATCTCGGTCAACCGTTAATAAACGGTTTCGGGAGAACCTTAGTTTTAAAAAAATAAATACGATAAGGGGATAAGGGAGAGGTTCTCGATCAACCGTTAATAAACGGTTTTGGGAGAACCTTAATTTTAAAAAAATAAATACGGTAAGGGGATATGCGAAAGATTCTCGGTCAACCGTTAATAAACGGTTTCGGAGAAACTTAGTTAAAAAAAATAAAAACGATAAGGGGATAAGGGAAAGGTTCTCGGTCAACCGTTAATAAACGGTTTCAGGAGAACCTTAGTTTTAAAAAAATAAATACGATAAGGGGATAAGGCAGAGGTTCTCGGTCAACCGTTAATAAACGGTTTCCCGAGAACCTTAATTAAAAAAAAAATAAATACGATAAGGGGATATGCGAAAATTTCTCGGTCAACTGTTAATAAACCGTTTCGGGAGAACCTTAGTTAAAAAAAAAATTCCATAAGGGGATAAGGGAAAGGTTCTCGGTCATCCGTTAATAAACGGTTTCGGGAGAACTTTAGTTAAAAAAAAAATAAATACGATAAGGGGATAAGGGAAAGGTTCTCGGTCAAACGTTAATAAACGGTTTCGGGAGAACCTTAGTTAAAAAAAAAAAATATGATAAGGGGATATGGGAAAGGATTCTCGGTCAACCGTTAATAAACGGTTTCGGGAGAACCTTAGTTAAAAAATAAATAAATACGATAAGGGGATAGGGGAAAGGTTCTCGGTCAACCGTTAATAAACGTTTCGGGAGAACCTTAGTTAAAAAAAAATTCCATAAGGGGATAAGGGAAAGGTTCTCGGTCATCCGTTAATAAACGGTTTTGGGAGAACTTTAGTTAAAAAAAAAATAAAAACGATAAGGGGATAAGGGAAAGGTTCTCGGTCAACCGTTAATAAACGGTTTCGGGAGAACCTTAGTTTTAAAAAAATAAATACGATAAGGGGATAAGGGAGAGGTTCTCGGTCAACCGTTAATAAACGGTTTCGGGAGAACCTTAATTAAAAAAAAAAATACGATAAGGGGATATGCGAAAGGTTCTCGGTCAACTGTTACTAAACGGTTTCGGGAGAACCTTAGTTTTAAAAAAATAAATACGATAAGGGGATAAGGGAGAGGTTCTCGGTCAACCGTTAATAAACGGTTTCGGGAGAACCTTAGTTAAAAAAAATAAATACGATAAGGGGATAAGGGAGAGGTTCTCGGTCAACTGTTAATAAACGGTTTCGGGAGAACCTTAGTTAAAAAAAATAAAAACGATAAGGGGATAAGGGAAAGGTTCTCGGTCAACTGTTAATAAACGGTTTCGGGAGAACCTTAGTTAAAAAAAAAAAAATACGATAAGGGGATAAGGGAGAGGTTCTCGGTCAACCGTTAATAAACGGTTTCGGGAGAACCTTAGTTAAAAAAAAATAAAAACGATAAGGGGAGAAGGGAAAGGTTCTCGGTCAACCGTTAATAAACGGTTTCGAGAGAACCTTAATTAAAAAAAATAAATACGATAAGGGGATATGCGAAAGGTTCTCGGTCAACTGTTACTAAACGGTTTCGGGAGAACCTTAGTTTTAAAAAAATAAATACGATAAGGGGACAAGGGAGAGGTTCTCGGTCAACCGTTAATAAACGGTTTCGGGAGAACCTTTAAAAAAAATAAATACGATAATGGGATATGCGAAAGGTTCTCGGTCAACCGTTAATAAACGGTTTCGGAGAAACTTAGTTAAAAAAAAATAAAAACGATAAGGGGATAAGGGAAAGGTTCTCGGTCAACCGTTAAACGGTTTCGGGAGAACCTTAGTTTAAAAAAAATAAATACGATAAGGGGATAAGGCAGAGGTTCTCGGTCAACCGTTAATAAACGGTTTCGGGAGAACCTTAATTTTAAAAAAATAAATACGATAAGGGGATATGCGAAAATTTCTCGGTCAACTGTTAATAAACGGTTTCAGGAGAACCTTTGTTAAAAAAAATAAAAACGATAAGGGGATAAGGGAAAGGTTCTCGGTCAACCGTTAATAAACGGTTTCGGGAGAAACTTAGTTTAAAAAAAATAAATACGATAAGGGGATAAGGGAGAGGATCTCGGTCAACCGTTAATAAACGGATTCGGGAGAACCTTAGTTTAAAAAAAAATACGATGAGGGGATAAGGGCAAAGGTTCTTGGTCAACTCTTAATAAACGGTTTCGGGAGAACCTTAGTTAAAAAAAAATTAAATACGATAAGGGGATAAGGGAAAAGAATCTCGGTCAACCGTTAATAAACGGTTTCGGGAGAACCTTAGTTTTAAAAAAATAAATACGATAAGGGGATAAGGGAGAGGTTCTTGATCAACCGTTAATAAACGGTTTCGGGAGAACCTTAATTTTAAAAAAATAAATACGGTAAGGGGATATGCGAAAGATTCTCGGTCAACCGTTAATAAACGGTTTCGGAGAAACTTAGTTAAAAAAAAATAAAAACGATAAGGGGATAAGGGAAAGGTTCTCGGTCAACCGTTAATAAACGGTTTCAGGAGAACCTTAGTTTAAAAAAAATAAATACGATAAGGGGATAAGGCAGAGGTTCTCGGTCAACCGTTAATAAACGGTTTCGCGAGAACCTTAATTTAAAAAAAATAAATACGATAAGGGGATATGCGAAAATTTCTCGGTCAACTGTTAATAAACGGTTTCGGGAGAACCTTAGTTTAAAAAAATAAATACGATAAGGGGATAAGGGAGAGGTTCTCGGTCAACCGTTAATAAACGGTTTCGGGAGAACCTTTGTTTAAAAAATAAAAACGATAAGTGGATAAGGGAAATGTTCTCGGTCAACGGTTAATAAACGGTTTCGGGAGAAACTTAGTTTTAAAAAATAAATATGATAAGGGGATAAGGGAGAGGTTGTCGGTCAACCGTTAATAAACGGTTTCGGGAGAACCTTAGTTAAAAAAAAATAAATATGATACCGGGATAAAGGCACAGGTTCAAGTCTTAATAAACGGTTTCGGGAGAACCTTAGTTAAAAAAAAAATAAATATGATACGGGGATGAGGGCACAGGTTCTCGGTCAAGTGTTAATAAACGGTTTTGGGAGAACCTTAGTTAAAAGAAAATTAATGACAAAGAGGCCGCATATTGGATAAAGTCTTGTAACATTACACTAATGGATGAAAAGTAGGTGTTGGTTACGCAGAGGTCATGATGGGACACACAACTCTAAGAGATGAATTAAAAAAAGGAACAAACGAATACAAAAAAGGCAAAGGTTCTCTGTCAACAGTATTATTATAGAGGGATCCTCTTGAAATGATCCTAATGTTTGGCAGAACATAGAAACAGTCAATGTTGAGGTTAGTCTATAATAAATAGTGTATCGAAAGAGCGTTAGCCACGAAAAAAAAAAACCAGACAGATGAATTTAAAAACCAACAATCAAAAGGCAAACATTCTCGGTTATCCCATTAAACTTTATTTCCGATATACCTCTTGTAATGCTGCTAATGTTTGGTAGAACATTAACAACATTCAATGATGAGGTTACTATGTGTAATAAAAAGGGAAGCACCGTCAAAATGTTAGCCACAAATCAAAAGAAAACAAACAGATGAATTAACAAAACTGGTTTCGGTCAACCGTTAATAAACGGTTTCGGGAGAACCTTAGTTAACTATAAATAAATACGATAAGGGGATAAGGGCAAAGATTCTCGGTCAACTGTTAATAAACGGTTGCAGGAGAAACTTTGTTAAAAAAATATAAATACGATAAGGGAATAAGGGTAAAGGTTCTCGGTCAACTGTTAATAAACGGTTTCGAGAGAACCTTAGTTTAAAAAAAAATATGATGAGGGGATAAGGACAAAGGTTCTTGGTCAACTCTTAATAAACGGTTTCGAGAGAACTTTAGTTTAAAAAAACAAAATACGATAAGGGGATAAAGGCACAGGTTCAAGTCTTAATAAACGGTTTCGGGATAACCTTAGTTAAAAAAAAATAAATATGATACGGGGATGAGGGCACAGGTTCTCGGTCAAGTGCTAATAAACGGTTTCGGGAGAACCTTAGTTAAAAAAAAAATTAATGATACCGGGATAAAGGCACAGGTTCAAGTGTTAATAAACGGTTTCGGGAGAACCTTAGTTAAAAGAAAATTAATGACAAAGAGGCCGCATATTGGATAAAGTCTTGTAACATTACACTAATGGATGGAAAGTAGGTGTTGGTTACGCAGAGGTCATGATGGGACACACAACTCTAAGAGATGAATTAAAAAAAGGAACAAACGAATACAAAAAAGGCAAAGGTTCTCTGTCAACAGTATTATTTTAGAGGGATCCTCTTGAAATGATCCTAATGTTTGGCAGAACATAGAAACATTCAATGTTGAGGTTAGTCTATAATAAATAGTGTATCGGGAGAGCGTTAGCCACGAAAAAAAAAAAAAACCAGACAGATGAATTTAAAAACCAACAATCAAAAGGCAAACATTCTCGGTTATCCCATTAAACTTTATTTCCGATATACCTCTTGTAATGCTGCTAATGTTTGGTAGAACATTAACAACATTCAATGATGAGGTTACTATGTGTAATAAAAATGGAAGCACCGTAAAAATGTTAGCGACAAATCAAAAGAAAACAAACAGATGAATTAACAAAACTGGTTTCGGTCAACCGTTAATAAACGGTTTCGGGAGAACCTTAGTTAATTATAAATAAATACGATAAGGGGATAAGGGCAAAGATTCTCGGTCAACTGTTAATAAACGGTTGAAGGAGAAACTTTGTTAAAAAAATATAAATACGATAAGGGAATAAGGGTAAAGGTTCTCGGTCAACTGTTAATAAACGGTTTCGGGAGAACCTTAGTTTAAAAAAAAATTATGATGAGGGGATAAGGACAAAGGTTCTTGGTCAACTCTTAATAAACGGTTTCGAGAGAACCTTAGTTTAAAAAACAAAATACGATAAGGGGATAGGCAGAGGCTCTCGGTGGACTGTTAATAAACGGTTTCAGTAGAACCTTAGTTTTGAAAAAAATAAATACGATAAGAACAAAGGTTCTTAATCAACTGTTAATAAACGGTTTCGGGAGAACCTTAGTTAAAAAAAATAAAAACGATAAGGGGATAAGGGAAAGGTTCTCGGTCAACCGTTAATAAACGGTTTCGGGAGAACCTTAGCTAAAAAAAATAAAAACGATAAGGGGATAAGAGAAAGGTTCTCGGTCAACTGTTACTAAACGGTTTCGGGAGAACCTTAGTTTTAAAAAAATAAATACGATAAAGGGATAAGGGAGAGGTTCTCGGTCAACCGTTAATAAATGGTTTCGGGAGAACCTTAATTTTTAAAAAAAATACGATAAGGGGATAAGCGAAAGGTTCTCGGTCAACCGTTAATAAACGGTTTCGGACAAACTTAGTTAAAAAAAAAATAAAAACGATAAGGGGATAAGGGAAAGGTTCTCGGTCAACCGTTAATAAACGGTTTCGGGAGAACCTTAGTGAAAAAAAAAATTCGATAAGGGGATAAGGGAATGGATTCTCGGTCAACCGTTAATAAACGGTTTCGGGAGAACCTTAGTTAAAAAAAATAAATACGGTAAGGGGATATGCGAAAGATTCTCGGTCAACCGTTAATAAACGGTTTCGGAGAAACTTAGTTAAAAAAAAATAAAAACGATAAGGGGATAAGGGAAAGGTTCTCGGCCAACCGTTAATAAACGGTTTCAGGAGAACCTTAGTTTTAAAAAAATAAATACGATAAGGGGATAAGGCAGAGGTTCTCGGTCAACCGTTAATAAACGGTTTCGCGAGAACCTTAATTTAAAAAAAATAAATACGATAAGGGGATATGCGAAAATTTCTCGGTCAACTGTTAATAAACGGTTTCGGGAGAACCTTAGTTTAAAAAAAATTAATACGATAAGGGGATAAGGGAGAGGTTCTCGGTCAACCGTTAATAAACGGTTTCGGGAGAACCTTTGTTTAAAAAATAAAAACGATAAGTGGATAAGGGAAATGTTCTCGGTCAACCGTTAATAAACGGTTTCGGGAGAAACCTAATTTTTAAAAAAATAAATACGATAAGGGGATAAGGGAGAGGTTGTCGGTCAACCGTTAATAAACGGTTTCGAGAGAACCTTAGTTAAAAAAAAATAAATATGATACCGGGATAAAGGCACTGGTTCAAGTCTTAATAAACGGTTTCGGGAGAACCTTAGTTAAAAAAAATAAATATGATACGTGGATGAGGGCACAGGTTCTCGGTCAAGTGTTAATAAACGGTTTCGGGAGAACCTTAGTTAAAAGAAAATTAATGACAAAGAGGCCGCATATTGGATAAAGTCTTGTAACATTACACTAATGGATGAAAAGTAGGTGTTGGTTACGCAGAGGTCATGATGGGACACACAACTCTAAGAGATGAATTAAAAAAAGGAACAAACGAATACAAAAAAGGCAAAGGTTCTCTGTCAACAGTATTATTATAGAGGGATCCTCTTGAAATGATCCTAATGTTTGGCAGAACATAGAAACATTCAATGTTGAGGTTAGTCTATAATAAATAGTGTATCGGGAGACCGTTAGCCACGAAAAAAAAAAAACCAGATAGATGAATTTAAAAACCAACAATCAAAAGGCAAACATTCTCGGTTATCCCATTAAACTTTATTTCCGATATACCTCTTGTAATGCTGCTAATGTTTGGTAGAACATTAACAACATTCAATGATGAGGTTACTATGTGTAATAAAAAGGGAAGCACCGTCAAAATGTTAGCCACAAATCAAAAGAAAACAGACAGATGAATTAACAAAACTGGTTTCGGTCAACCGTTAATAAACGGTTTCGGGAGAACCTTAGTTAACTATAAATAAATACGATAAGGGGATAAGGGCAAAGATTCTCGGTCAACTGTTAATAAACGGTTGCAGGAGAAACTTTGTTAAAAAAATATAAATACGATAAGGGAATAAGGGTAAAGGTTCTTGGTCAACTGTTAATAAACGGTTTCGGGAGAACCTTAGTTTTTAAAAAAAATATGATGAGGGGATAAGGACAAAGGTTCTTGGTCAACTCTTAATAAACGGTTTCGAGAGAACTTTAGTTTAAAAAACAAAATACGATAAGGGGATAGGCAAAGGTTCTCGGTGGACTGTTAATAAACGGTTTCAGTAGAACCTTAGTTTTGAAAAAAATAAATACGATAAGAACAAAGGTTCTTGATCAACTGTTAATAAACGGTTTCGGGAGAACCTTAGTTTAAAAAAAAATAAATACGATAAGGGGATAAAGGCACAGGTTCAAGTCTTAATAAACGGTTTCGGGATAACCTTAGTTTAAAAAAAAATAAATATGATACGGGGATGAGGGCACAGGTTCTCGGTCAAGTGCTAATAAACGGTTTCGGGGGAACCTTAGTTAAAAAAAAAATTAATGATACCGGGATAAAGGCACAGGTTCAAGTGTTAATAAACGGTTTCGGGAGAACCTTAGTTAAAAGAAAATTAATGACAAAGAGGCCGCATATTGGATAAAGTCTTGTAACATTACACTAATGGATGGAAAGTAGGTGTTGGTTACGCAGAGGTCATGATGGGACACACAACTCTAAGAGATGAATTAAAAAAAGGAACAAACGAATACAAAAAAGGCAAAGGTTCTCTGTCAACAGTATTATTTTAGAGGGATCCTCTTGAAATGATCCTAATGTTTGGCAGAACATAGAAACATTCAATGTTGAGGTTAGTCTATAATAAATAGTGTATCGAGAGAGCGTTAGCCACGAAAAAAAAAAAAACCAGACAGATGAATTTAAAAACCAACAATCAAAAGGCAAACATTCTCGGTTATCCCATTAAACTTTATTTCCGATATACCTCTTGTAATGCTGCTAATGTTTGGTAGAACATTAACAACATTCAATGATGAGGTTACTATGTGTAATAAAAAGGGAAGCACCGTAAAAATGTTAGCGACAAATCAAAAGAAAACAAACAGATGAATTAACAAAACTGGTTTCGGTCAACCGTTAATAAACGGTTTCGGGAGAACCTTAGTTAACTATAAATAAATACGATAAGGGGATAAGGGCAAAGATTCTCGGTCAACTGTTAATAAACGGTTGCAGGAGAAACTTTGTTAAAAAAATATAAATACGATAAGGGAATAAGGGTAAAGGTTCTCGGTCAACTGTTAATAAACGGTTTCGGGAGAACCTTAGTTTTAAAAAAAAATATGATGAGGGGATAAGGACAAAGGTTCTTGGTCAACTCTTAATAAACGGTTTCGAGAGAACTTTAGTTTAAAAAACAAAATACGATAAGGGGATAGGCAAAGGTTCTCGGTGGACTGTTAATAAACGGTTTCAGTAGAACCTTAGTTTTGAAAAAAATAAATACGATAAGAACAAAGGTTCTTGATCAACTGTTAATAAACGGTTTCGGGAGAACCTTAGTTAAAAAAAAAATAAATACGATAAGGGGATAAAGGCACAGGTTCAAGTCTTAATAAACGGTTTCGGGATAACCTTAGTTAAAAAAAAAATAAATATGATACGGGGATGAGGGCACAGGTTCTCGGTCAAGTGCTAATAAACGGTTTCGGGGGAACCTTAGTTAAAAAAAAAATTAATGATACCGGGATAAAGGCACAGGTTCAAGTGTTAATAAACGGTTTCGGGAGAACCTTAGTTAAAAGAAAATTAATGACAAAGAGGCCGCATATTGGATAAAGTCTTGTAACATTACACTAATGGATGGAAAGTAGGTGTTGGTTACGCAGAGGTCATGATGGGACACACAACTCTAAGAGATGAATTAAAAAAAAGGAACAAACGAATACAAAAAGGCAAAGGTTCTCTGTCAACAGTATTATTTTAGAGGGATCCTCTTGAAATGATCCTAATGTTTGGCAGAACATAGAAACATTCAATGTTGAGGTTAGTCTATAATAAATAGTGTATCGGGAGAGCGTTAGCCACGAAAAAAAAAAAAACCAGACAGATGAATTTAAAAACCAACAATCAAAAGGCAAACATTCTCGGTTATCCCATTAAACTTTATTTCCGATATACCTCTTGTAATGCTGCTAATGTTTGGTAGAACATTAACAACATTCAATGATGAGGTTACTATGTGTAATAAAAAGGGAAGCACCGTAAAAATGTTAGCGACAAATCAAAAGAAAACAAACAGATGAATTAACAAAACTGGTTTCGGTCAACCGTTAATAAGCGGTTTCGGGAGAACCTTAGTTAACTATAAATAAATACGATAAGGGGATAAGGGCAAAGATTCTCGGTCAACTGTTAATAAACGGTTGAAGGAGAAACTTTGTTAAAAAAATATAAATACGATAAGGGAATAAGGGTAAAGGTTCTCGGTCAACTGTTAATAAACGGTTTCGGGAGAACCTTAGTTTTTAAAAAAAATATGATGAGGGGATAAGGACAAAGGTTCTTGGTCAACTCTTAATAAACGGTTTCGAGAGAACCTTAGTTTAAAAAACAAAATACGATAAGGGGATAGGCAGAGGCTCTCGGTGGACTGTTAATAAACGGTTTCAGTAGAACCTTAGTTTTGAAAAAAATAAATACGATAAGAACAAAGGTTCTTGGATCAACTGTTAATAAACGGTTTCGGGAGAACCTTAGTTAAAAAAAATAAATACGATAAGGGGATAAAAGAGAGGTTCTCGGTCAACTGTTAATAAACGGTTTCGGAGAAACTTAGTTAAAAAAAAATAAATACGATAAGGGGATAAGGGAAAGGTTCTCGGTCATCCGTTAATAAACTGTTTCGGGAGAACCTTAGTTAAAAAAAAATAAATACGATAAGGGGATAAGGGAAAGGTTCTCGGTCAACCGTTAATAAACGGTTTCGGAGAAACTTAGTTAAAAAAAAATAAATACGATAAGGGGATAAGGGAAAGGTTCTCGGTCATCCGTTAATAAACTGTTTCGGGAGAACCTTAGTTAAAAAAAAATAAATACGATAAGGGGATAAGGGAAAGGTTCTCGGTCAACCGTTAATAAACGGTTTCGGGAGAACCTTATTTTAAAAAAAAAATACGATAAGGGGATAAGGGAAAGGATTCTCGGTCAACCGTTAATAAACGGTTTCGGGAGAACCTTAAGTGAAAAAAAAAATTCGATAAGGGCATAAGGGAATGGATTCTCGGTCAACCGTTAATAAACGGTTTCGGGAGAAAATTAGTTTAAAAAAATTAAATACGATAAGGGGATAAGGGAAAAGATTCTCGGTCAACCGTTAATAAACGGTTTCGGGAGAACCTTAGTTTAAAAAAAATAAATACGATAAGGGGATAAGGGAGAGGTTCTTGGTCAACCGTTAATAAACGGTTTCGGGAGAACCTTAATTAAAAAAAAATAAATACCGTAAGGGGATATGCGAAAGGTTCTCGGTCATCCGTTAATAAACGGTTTCGGAGAAACTTAGTTAAAAAAAAAATAAATACGATAAGGGGATAAGGGAAAGGATTCTCGGTCAACCGTTAATAAACGGTTTCGGGAGAACCTTAGTGAAAAAAAAAATTCGATAAGGGGATAAGGGAATGGATTCTCGGTCAACCGTTAATAAACGGTTTCGGGAGAACCTTAGTTAAAAAAAATTAAATACGATAAGGGGATAAGGGAAAAGATTCTCGGTCAACCGTTAATAAACGGTTTCGGGAGAACCTTATTTTAAAAAAAAAAATACGATAAGGGGATAAGGGAAAGGATTCTCGGTCAACCGTTAATAAACGGTTTCGGGAGAACCTTAGTGAAAAAAAAAATTCGATAAGGGGATAAGGGAATGGATTCTCGGTCAACCGTTAATAAACGGTTTCGGGAGAACCTTAGTTAAAAAAAATTAAATACGATAAGGGGATAAGGGAAAAGATTCTCGGTCAACCGTTAATAAACGGTTTCGGGAGAACCTTAATTAAAAAAAAATAAATACCGTAAGGGGATATGCGAAAGGTTCTCGGTCATACGTTAATAAACGGTTTCGGAGAAACTTAGTTAAAAAAAAATAAATACGATAAGGCGATAAGGGAAAGGATTCTCGGTCAACCGTTAATAAACGGTTTCGGGAGAACCTTAGTGAAAAAAAAAAATTCGATAAGGGGATAAGGGAATGGATTCTCGGTCAACCGTTAATAAACGGTTTCGGGAGAACCTTAGTTAAAAAAAATTAAATACGATAAGGGGATAAGGGAAAAGATTCTCGGTCAACCGTTAATAAACGGTTTCGGGAGAACCTTAGTTTAAAAAAAATAAATACGATAAGGGGATAAGGGAGAGGTTCTCGGTCAACCGTTAATAAACGGTTTCGGGAGAACCTTAATTAAAAAAAAATAAATACCGTAAGGGGATATGCGAAAGGTTCTCGGTCATCCGTTAATAAACGGTTTCGGAGAACCTTAGTAAAAAAAAAAAAAATACGATAAGGGGATAAGGGAAAGGATTCTCGGTCAACCGTTAAAAAACGGTTTCGGGAGAACCTTAGTTTAAAAAAAATTAATGACAAAGAGGCCGCATATTGGATAAAGTCTTGTAACATTACACTAATGGATGGAAAGTAGGTGTTGGTCATGCAGAGGTCATGATGGGACACACAACTCTAAGAGATGAATTAAAAAAAGGAACAAACGAATACAAAAAAGGCAAAGGTTCTCTGTCAACAGTATTATTATAGAGGGATCCTCTTGAAAGGATCCTAATGTTTGGCAGAACATAGAAACATTCAATGTTGAGGTTAGTCTATAATAAATAGTGTATCGGGAGAACGTTATCCACGAAAAAAAAAAAAAATAACCAGACAGATGAATTTAAAAACCAACAATCAAAAGGCAAACATTCTCGGTTATCCCATTAAACTTTATTTCCGATATGCCTCTTGTAATGCTGCTAATGTTTGGTAGAACATTAACAACATTCAATGATGAGGTTACTATGTGTAATAAAAAGGGAAGCACCGTAAGAATGTTAGCCACAAAACAAAAGAAAACAGACAGATGAATTTAAATAAAGAGGTTCTCGGTCAACCGTTAATAAACGGTTTCTGGAGAACCTTAGTTAAAAAAAAAAAAAATATGATAAAGGGATAAGGGAAAGGTTCTCGGTCAACCGTTAATAAACGGTTTCGGGAGAACCTTAGTTAAAAAAAAAATACGATAAGGATATAAGGGAAAGGTTTTCCGTCAAACGTTAATAAACGGTTTCGGGAGAACCTTAGTTTTAAAAAAAAATAAATACGATAAGGGGATAAGGGAGAGGTTCTCGGTCAACCGTTAATAAACGGTTTCGGGAGAACCTTAGTTAAAAAAAAATAAATATGATAAGGGGATAAGGGAAAGGTTCTCGGTCAACCGTTAATAAACGGTTTCGGAAAAACCTTAATTTAAAAAAAATAAATACGATAAGGGGATCAGGGAAAGGTTCTCGGTCAACCGTTAATAAACGGTTTCGGGAGATCCTTAGTTAAAAAAAATAAATACGATAAGGGGATAAGGGAAAGGTTCTCGGTCAACCGTTAATAAACGGTTTCGGGAGAACCTTAGTTTAAAAAAAAATAAATACGATAAGGGGATAAGGGAAATGTTCTCGGTCAACCGTTAATAAACGGTTTCGGGAGAACCTTAGTTTAAAAAAAATAAATACGATAAGGGGATAAGGGAAAGGTTCTCGGTCAACCGTTAATAAACGGTTTCGGAAAAACCTTAGTTAAAAAAAATAAATACGATAAGGGGATAAGGGAAAGGTTCTCGGTCAACCGTTAATAAACGGTTTCGGAAAAACCTTAATTAAAAAAAAAATAAATACGATAAGGGGATAAGGGAAAGGTTCTCGGTCAACCGTTAATAAACGGCTTCGGGAGAACCTTAGTTAAAAAAAATAAATACGATAAGGGGATAAGGGAAAGGTTCTCGGTCAACTGTTAATAAACGGGGTAATTTCCTATTACTCGTAGGTTTTGCTCCGCAGTGAATATGTGTAGTTAAGTCTTGTTTCGTAGCAGTTAGGGTTAGGATTAACACTAAACCTAACCCAAACCTTAATCCTAACCCTAATCCTAACACTAACCCTAATCCTAACCCTAACTATTAAGAAAGAACACATAACTACACGTATTCACTTTAAAAAAAAAAATTTTTGCTTTTGTGACAACATACATTTCCTGTATGTCTGTCTGTTGGTCATACATATACACTTACATAATAAACACATACATCCTTACATACATACATATACCCACACAAGCTTATATTCACGTCATACATACATTGCCTACGAGTAACAGGAAATTACCCGAAAAGGCAATTAAAAACCCTAGGTTATAAGGTACCTCCGAGCGAATGTCTTAGAACGTTGCACATTACCGACCTTTAGCGCCACCGATGTTCTATTGTAACTTTTCGTTTACTTTGTACATAGACTTTAAGCAAACCTTCCTACGATATCCATATCAACTTTTTAACCAAGATTTGACGCGGAAACGCTATGAATTTTGCGTTTCTGTCACTGCAGTGTACTTGTTTGTGACGCGTACTTGTTGATAAGTTATATACAACTAATATTTCGCACAGCACTAAAGTTGAATATTTCGCAACACCATAAATTAGTAAGTAGGCTTACAGTATCATAAGATTATGATCGTTATTGTACCTTCAATAATTATTTATTGCGACTTGTTAACACAGTGACTTGTGATAATAATAATAAGCCCTTAAGTCATAACTGACTATGGGAATGCGCCCCTGAGGTGGCAGCCCTCAGCTGCTTATATTCCTGGTGCTCCTTTTGACGTTTTCTCCCCTCCTCTGCTTGTTGTGTGAGCCTCTCTTCGCCCAATCTGAGGTGGCGCCGTAAATAGTATCGCCACTTAGTGCGATCGACAGCTTCATCCTCCCATGTTGCTGGATCCATGTCCAGTGCCCTCATATCTCTCTTGCACACATCTTTGAACCTCAGCTGTGGTCTCCCAACTGTTCTCTTGCCATCTGCTAATTGTCCGTTGAAGATAACTTTTGGAATGCGACCATCTTCCATGCGGCGAACATGGCCAAGCCAGCGAAGTCTGCGCTGTCTAAGCAGTGTATACATGCTTTGAAGGCCAGCACGTGACAACACCTCGACATTAGTCACTTTATCTTTCCACGAGATGCCGAGGATGCGGCGCAGACACCGTAAATGGAAGGTATTGAGCCTTCTTTCTTGCTTAGCATAGGTCGTCCAGCCCAATGGGCTGATCACCCGTTGGCTTGTCACACCGATTACGGAAACAACGGCAGATGGATCTATTTGTTGTTGCCCTAAAGACGCTGCTAGGCGTGATGGGAAACTACAACAGAGAAAATCAATCTGCTGTTGCCCTTAAGACGCCACAAGGTGTGATGGCCTCTGACTGCTTGGTCGGTCTTTGGCTAAGGACGGAAGAAGAAGAAGAAGAAGATAGGTCGTCCAGGTCTCGCTGCTATATAGGAGTGTGCTGGTGACGCAGGCATTATATACCGCAGCTTTGGTCTTCATTGTGAGTTTGGAGTTTCCACAAACACGCGATGTGAGGCGGGCAAAGGTAGCTGCAGCTTTGCCAATGCGGCGGTCGATTTCTGTATCCAGTGAGAGATTGTCATTGATAGTAGACCCTAGGTATGTGAAGTTATGCATCACTGCCAATTCAAAGTTATCGATAGTGATAACTGGTGCAGCACCCGCATCCTGACTCAGCACATTCGTTTTCTTTAGACTTATTGTGAGGCCAAAGTCCTTGCATGCTTTAGTGAAGCGATTCATCAAGTTCTGAAGCTCTTGTTGGCTTTGAGTGACGACTGCAGCATCATCAGCGAACAACAAGTCACTTATAGTGACCCTTCTGATTTTTGTTTTTGCCTTCAGCTTTGAAGGATTAAACAGACGGCCATATGACCTAGTGTGAAGGCATATTCCTTCAGTTGCATCTCTGAATGCATGTTTCAAGAGTAGGGCAAAGAGATCCCGAAGAGGGTCGGAGCCAGAACACAGCCTTGTTTAACGCCACTTCGTATGTCAAAGGGCTGTGACGTGCTTCCAGCATATTGGACTGTTCCCTTCATGTCGTCATGGAATGACTTTATCATTTCCAGCATTTTAGAAGGGCAGCCTAATTTCAGGGGGATTTTGAAGAGTCCATCCCTACTAACCAGGTCAAATGCTTTTGTGAGATCTATAAAGGCGATATATAAAGGCTTTTTCTGCTCTCTTGATTTTTCCTGAAGCTGGCGGACAGAGAAGATCATGTCTGTTGTTGTTCTACCAGCTCGGAATCCGCACTGTGACTCTGGATATATGCGCTCAGCTAACTTGTGTAGTCGCATTTAAGATGACTTTGGCAAAAACCTTACCAACAATACTAAGAGAGATGCCTCTGTAGTTATTGCAATCACTTCTGTCTCATTTATTTTTATACAGTTTTACAATCCTTGCATCTCGCATGTCTTGAGGAATAGTTGCTTTTCCCAGCACTGACACAGCATCCTATGCAGGGGATGTATTAGCGTGCTCTTACAGCATTTGATTAGATCAGGAGGAATCCCATCACTGCCTGGTGCTTTGCCAGAGGCCAAGCTACCAATGGCCTTGCTGAGTTCCTCTAATGTTGGTTCGGCATCCAGGTCCTCCATAGTTGGCAGACATTTGACAGCATCAAGGGCTTCAGGCGTAACGGTATATTCTCTAGCGTAAAGCTCAGAATAGTGCTCGACCCACCTCTCCATCTGCTTACCCTTATCGGGGAAGTGGAGGGGAACTGCGGTAAGACGTGGAATACAATGGATGGGTTTTTGTCTCCGTAACGTAGACTATTTTCTTTGTCTTTTGTCCTCGTAAAACGAATCACCTTTTTCCGATTTTTTTTTCAAACCCATCCATTACCCTTATCGGTTAGCTTCTCTCCGCTGATGGTTTTTAGCGGTGCCGTCTTACTTTTTTGGGGGCCAAGTGCTTTCTTTATACCGTCATACATTTGTCTAATGTTGCCTGTTTGCGCTGCGATCTGGATGCTCTCACTGAGCTGGAGCCAATAGTCATTTGCACAGCGTCGAGCAGTTTGTTGAACCTTGCTTCTCGTAGCCTTCAGGATCTGTAGGGTTCTAGCACTTGGTGAACATTTGTATTCATTCATAGCACTGCGCTTAGCTTCAATGACAGGTGCCATCACATCTGATGAAGCATCAAACCAGTCATTTGACTTTGCCGTTTTCTTACCAAAGGTGGCAAGTGCAGTACTTTGAATGGTGTTCCGTAGATGCTCCCAGTTCTCTGTAAAAGTATTACCATGCTGAGGGCTACTGAGCACTTTTTTGAAGGTCGCAGTAAATTGAGTGATCATGACAGGGTCTGACATCTTGCTGGTATCAATGCGTGGTTTCTCTTCATGTCTGACACGATAGAGTTTTCTTGGTTGTGCTCTGATTTTGCAGCAAACCAAGGCGTGATCTGCATCACTGTCTGCACTATGGTACGAGCGCGTGGAGAGCACAGACCTGAGAAGTGGCCTTCTGACGAGAATCAGGTCCAGTTGGTGCCAGTGCTTGGATCGTGTGTGTCTCCATGACACCTTATGCTGGGGTTTTGTCTGAAAGTAGGTGTTGGTCACGCAGAGGTCATGATGGACACACAACTCTAAGAGCCGTTGTCCATTTTCATTCATCTTGCCAATACCAAACCTGCCCAGGCATGAAGGTCATAAGAACATTATCGGCACCCACTCTAGCGTTAAAGTCACCAAGGAGAACAAGCTGTTCTTGCCTAGGTATGCTTTTGATAACTGCTGCTAGATTCTCGTAGAATCCATCTTTAGCTTCTGAGGCAGAGTACAGAGTAGGAGCATACACACTGACAAGGGTGATGGGACCTGTGCTAGTTTGCAGGCGGAGCGTTAACAGGCGTTCTGATCCATTCTCGCCTGGTTCAACCATTTTAGTTAGCGATTTTTTGACCGCAAAACCTACTCCGTGTTCTCTAGCTTTATTAAGATCTTTCACTTGCCAATAAAATGTGTAGTCATTCACGCTCACCGTTCCAGAGCCCGCAAGGCGCGTTTCCTGAAGTGCGACTATACCCACCTGAAGTCGTTTAAGCTCATCATTAATTATGGCTGTCTTCCTTACATCGTTTACGTCCTGTGGGCTTTCGGATAGTCCTGTCAACATAGTCCGGGCGTTCCAGCATCCCAATCTGAGATTTTGCTTATTTATATTATTCTGATAATTGCTTGGTGCAAAATGTTCTGTCCATCGTTCGGGTTTGACCCTAATCCCCATGCACCCAATGGGAAAGCAGACAGTGGCAGGACAACACCTTATTGACTGGGGGCTGCCCAGCTTGAAGCGGGCGGTAGCTGTCCATTGAGATCCTAGAACCTCTCCCACTGTCGGAAGTAGCCCCTGGCGACATGCCCTACGCCAATTGGGCAAAATGCTTACAGCCGGTAACTGCTACTTCCCGTGTTTTGCCGACACCTATAGGGTGAAGCTAGAGTGTCCTCTCCAGGGCGCGAGCTTGGGCACAGTTATATGGAGGTCAAGCTATTGCCATGCAGCATGTTCCCCCTCTCCACACAGCTGGTAACTTTAAAGAAACGGCAGTAGCCGATACCGTTTGGTACCAGCCACGTCGCGGAGTTGCCAGAATAATGTCGAATCGACGTTAGACTGCATTAGGGACTCCGACTCCGGATTTATCCTCAGGGTTTACTTACGAAGCCAATTCCATAAATGGATATTCCCGCAAGGCAGCGGTAGTTTGAATTCAGAGTTCCTTCTCTCTGATAAGCTACCAACCAAGGATCATGAGCACTATCTGTCCGAAGCTGCTGGTTTTAAGGCGCCAGTCGCTTGCCTTTGCCCTTTCTCCCATCAGGGAAAACAGTTCAGCCGGGCTCAAATTGAGCCACACGTGAAGGCCGGGAGCTGGATTTGGTTGTCAGAGGTTGCTAGAGGCGCGTGCCATTTAAGTATTTTATCTGCAGTGATAGCTTACCCTCACTACAACTCCCGGCTGTTACAACCTTAGGAACCAATTCATAGTTATCGATAGTGATAACTGGTGCAGCACCAACATCCTGACTCAGCACATTACTTTTCCTATGGACTTATTATGAGACCAAAGTCCTTGCATGCTTTAGTTAAGCGATTCTTCAAGCTCTGAAGCTCCCGTTGGCTTTGAGTGACGACTGCAGCATCATCAGCGAACAACAAGTCTCTTATAGTGACCCTTCTGATTTTTGTTTTTGCCTTCAGCCTTGAAAGATTAAACAGACGACCATCTGACCTAGTGTGAAGGCATATTCCTTCAGTTGCATCTCTAAATGCATGTTTCAAGAGTAAGGCAAAGAAGATCCCGAAGAGGGTCGGAGCCAGAACACAGCCTTGTTTAACGCCACTTCGTATGTCAAAGGGCATATTGGACTGTTCCCTTCATGTCGTCATGGAATGACTTTATCATTTCCAGCATTTTAGAAGGGTAGCCTATTTTCAGGAGGATTTTGAAAAGTCCATCCCTACTAACCAGGTCAAATGCTTTTGTGAGATCTATAAAGGCGATATATAAAGGTCTTTTCTGCTCTCTTGATTTTTCCTGAAGCTGTCGGAGAGAAAAGATCATGTCTGTTGTTGATTTACCAGCTCGGAAATCACACTGTGACTCTGGACATATGCGCTCAGCTAACTTGTGTAGTCGTATTAAGAATATTTTGAGGACCTTCTCAATAGACCAGCTCCACAAAACCCCCCTGACATCCAGCCAGGAGAAGAACTACAAATTAACAGTGAAAGACCAACGAAGGAAGAAATAAAGAAAGCCATAAAGCTTCTAAGAGATGGAAAAGTGTCTGGACCTGAAGGCATTCCAGCAGAGGCCATTAAAGCAGATATCGATACGGCTACAGAGATGTTATATAAATTACTTAGTAAAGTCTGGGAAAAGGAAGAGATACCAGCAGAATGGAAGGAATGATATCTGGTTAAGTTGCCTAAGAAGGGAAATTTACAAGAATGCACAAATTATAGAGGAATAATGTTACTATCAGTGCCTGGAAAAGTATTAAACAGGATTATCCTCGAGAGATTAAAAGAGTCCATAGACAAGAAACTAAGAGATGAACAAGCAAGTTTTCGACAAAACAGATCCTGTACAGACCAAATAGCCACTTTGAGAATAATAGTTGAACAAAGTCTGGAATAGAATTCACTACTATACATCGGATTTGTGGACTACGAAAAGGCATTTGACAGTGTGGACAGAGAATCACTTTAGAAATTGATGAGGCATTATGGAGTTCCCCTGAAGATCATTAATTTAATAAAGAATACAGATGAAGACATGACATGCAGAGTTCTTCATGAAGGACAGCTTACATAACCGTTTGGGATAAGAACAGGAGTGCGACAGGCATGCCTCTTGTCTCCCTTTCTTTTCTTACTAGCAATAACTGGGTTATGAGAACATCGACAACACACAACAGAAATGGAATCCAGTGGACTCTGACTAAGCAATTGGATGATCTGGATTTTGCTGATGACTTGGGTCTTCTGTCCCATAATCGTAATCAGATGCAGGACAAATTGAAAACACTGGATGAAAGGTCACAGCATTTGGGTCTGAAAATACACAGGGAAAAGACAAAGATAATGAGAATAAATGCAGTTATGTTAACAGGGTTGAACTTGACGAAGCACCAATACAAGATGTAGAATCGTACACATATCTTGGCAGCAATATAGACCATATAGGCGTCTGTGGCCTAATGGATAAGATCGCAGTTTCATAATCCAGATATACCAGGTTCGAAACCCGCTGCAGGCGGTTTGGTAGCAGATCGCTTTGTGTGGACTTTTAACAATGGTATAAGCGCCGTACCGTTCAGAAAGCAATGGCAAACTACTGAACGTAAAAATTGCCTAGAAAAATCACAAACAGCATTTAAAAGCTTGGGTTGATTGCCACGTCCTGTAAAGGATAAGCAACTAACTTTTTAATATAGACAAAGTTTGAGGGACAGACAGTGATATCAAAATAAGAATACAAAAAGCAAGAAAAGCTTTCATTGCATTGGGAAATATATGGAGATCAAGTGAAATCGGATCCAACACGAAAATAAGAATCTTCAACTCAGATGTAAAGTCAGTCCTATTGTATGGCTCTGAGACATGGAGAACAACAAAGACAACAACCAAGAAGCTACAGACTTTCATAAATGGGTGCTTGCGTAGAATAGAGGGATTAAAATGGTATGATAAGCTTAGTTGTCTCTTCCCAGCACTGGCACTGTGTGGTGTAAAGCACGACTAATGTAGATAAGGTGCAGCTTGTCAAGTAAGGTGCGTGTTATAACATATGCACAATTCAAATAAGATCTCCTTTCTCGTAATTTTTGCCTTTATTCGAAGACAGACCAGGGGCTGCTTCCTTTACAATAGGATGCGGCAACAATGAATATTAGGCATAATAATAATAATAATAATTATAGCCCCTTCAGTCATAACTGACTATGGGAATGCGCCCCTGAGGTGGCAGCCCTCAGCTGCTTATTTTCCTGGTGTTCCTTTCGACGTTTTCTCCCCTCCTCTGCTTGTTGTGTGAGCCTCTCTTCGCCCAGTCTGAGTTGGCGTCGTAAATAGCATCGCCACTTAGTGCGATCGACAGCTTCATCCTCCCATGTTGCTGGATCCATGTCCAGTGCCCTCATATCTCTTTTGCACACATCTTTGAACCTCAGCTGTGGTCGCCCAACTGTTCTCCTGCCATCTGCTAATTGTCCGTAGAAGATATCTTTTGTGATGCGACCATCTTCCATGCGGCGAACATGGCCAAGCCAGCGAAGTCTGCGCTGTCTAAGCAGTGTATACATGCTTTGAAGGCCAGCACGTGACAACACCTCGACATTAGTCACTTTATCTTTCCACGAGATGCCGAGGATGCGGCGTAGACACCGTAAAAAGAAGGTATTGAGCCTTCTTTCTTGCTTAGCATAGGTGTCCAGGTCTCGCTGCCATATAGGAGTGTGCTGGTGACGCAGGCATTATATACTGCAGCTGTGGTCTTCGTTGTGAGTTTGGAGTTTCCACAAACACGCGATGTGAGGCGGGCAAAGGTAGCTGCAGCTTTGTTAATGCGGCTGTCGATTTCTGTATCCAGTGAGAGTTTGTCATTTATGGTAGACCATAGGTATGTGAAGTGATGCACCACTGCCAATTCATAGTTATCGATAGTGATAACTGGTGCAGCACCTTAACCCTGACTCAGCACATTCGTTTTCTTTAGACTTATTATTTGCTTTGAGTGACGACTGCAGCATCATTAGCGAACAACAAGTCTCCTATAGTGACCCTTCTGATTTTTGTTTTTGCCTTCAGCCTTGAAAGATTAAACAGACGGCCATCTGACCTAGTGTGAAGGCATATTCCTTCAGTTGCATCTCTGAATGCATGTTTCAAGAGTAGGGCAAAGAAGATCCCGAAGAGAGTCGGAGCCAGAACACAGCCTTGTTTAACGCCACTTCGTATGTCAAAGGGCTGTGATGTGCTTCCAGCATATTGGACTGTTCCCTTCATGTAGTCATGGAATGACTTTATTATTTCCAGCATTTTAGAAGGGCAGCCTATTTTCAGGAGGATTTTAGGAAATATTAGGCATAATTACTGAACATAACGAGTAAAAACACGAATCCGGTAGCTACGTCATTGCTCATGCTGGGGAGATCACCCATCCACGGTCACGTAGCTATCCATTCAAGCCTTTGCCAGTGTGTAAGCCAGTTGAAAAAAAAACAAACAAACAAACAAAAAACAAAAAAACACAGACACACAAATAGTAATACGTCTTACAAGGAGAAAAAAGTAATCAAAAAATACTAAATAAAATAAACAAATAAATAAAATAAAATATAAATAAATAAATAATAAAAAAAATATAAAACAAATAAATAAATAAAAAATAAATAAAGAAATAAATAAAATAAAAAATAATAAAGAAAGAAAATAATATTTAAAAAAAATAAAATAAAATTTAAAAAAAGGGATAATAATAAGTAAATAAATAAATAAATAAAATTATTAAATTTAAAAAATGTAATTTAAAAAAAAAAAAAAAAAATGGTGATCGCATCAAAGTAGAAAGTCATAATATAACTGGGACTCGATAGAGAAACGCGTCTCAGACAAAAGAATGTTGGGTATTCAAACCGTGTGGTTTGAGGCAACCCATAAGATGGATGAGGCGTTGTTCCTGGCGAAACCGACTGTTGGCGTCCGAGAAACAGTATCTGATGGCTGTCACCTGGATGTCAGTGGCACCATGGTGGTCAGGGCCATTGAAGTGGATGGCCACAGGTGTGGAATTAAACTGAGAGATGTCAGTGTGTAAGCCGAAGAGTAGTTTCCTCTTGGCTTTGTTGTAGGGGGCAGTGAACACGAAGTAAGGAATACAAATCATAACAATATACGAAAACTATGGGAATGTTTCCCCAAACAAGTGTTTGATCTGGATTACGAAATTAAAAGTCATTGAGCGATAATAGGTTGAAATGTTGTCGATACATCTACCCAAAGTTGTAAGTCAACGAGGGAAAACATCGCTAGAGATCGAAAGAGAAAGCTTCGAAAGAAGACAGGTAAGCAAATAGGCTACCCGAAGACGATGTTGAGTCGAGTGTCAGTGTGACTGACACCAAATTTAAGTATCAGTTAAAATACTTTAAGATTTCGTGTGCAAAATTAATTGTCAGAAGCTGTGGTATTGCGAGAAACTGCGTTAAAACGAATAAGTAGGCTAGATGTCTAACATGCTTTTTTTTTTTTTTTTAACTTCCTAAATGATCAAGTTCTCGGTGTTTTCATGCATCGTTTTGATTTGCATAGGATAGGAGCTAGTGATGTAGTCTGAATTAGGTTAAGTCACAGTACGTGGGTTTGTTTGGTTTTGAAAGGCGAACAGATAATGAGGACAGGGTGTTATGTTAATGGTATAAACAACAGCGAATCCCAGTGATAGAAAAATTTGAGAAAAAGGGGAAGGATAGGGCCTAGTTGAACAAAGTTTAGACATTTTGACTGAACGTTAGGCCTATCTAAATAGATAAGTAACCGTATCACTACGACACATTGCAAAACACCCACTATAAAACCAAACAAAATCCAGCTAAAGTGAATGAAATAAATATCCATTTCAACATCTTACAGGTTACAGCTGTTATATATAACGCCTCAAATTTCTAATTTATGCTCATGAAAATTATGTTATGGCTGTATACCGCTCCACCTATGTCTCAGTCTTGACATATGGATGCGAGTCATGGGCAATGACTACAACCCATAAAAGCCAGATCCAAACCTCAGAAATGAGGTATCTGAGGAAGGTGGTTGAAGTAATAAGAAGAGACATGGTACGCAACCAGACGATACGTCAAGGCCTTAAATCCTACCCCCTGCAGACCCAAGTAGAACAGTCCCAATTAAGATGGTTTGACCATGTCTGCAGAATGGGAGAAGATCGGCTACCACGACAAGCATGGGAAACAAAGAGCCAATGATCGAGACCCCCAGGACGACCCAGAGTCCACTGGGAGAACAACATTAGACAATCTTTGAAGGACCGAGGACTAGAATGGAACCAGGCCAGGAGGAAGACAGCTGATAGGTTGGTCTGGCGCTCACTCTTCCAAACCTCTACACCTCACGGTAGAAGGGGAACGACTAAGTAAGTAAGTAAGAAAATTATGTTAAGTGCAAACACAATGCACTATAGGCCTATGCAAACACACTACACAGAGTCACAATATTGCAGTGTCCAGTTCACTGGCCTTCCCCATGGCCAAAAAATTACAGGCATGCAGTTTGCCCTTAATTATAGAACAGATGTTAAGAATAGTTGGACCTAGGGAACTGCTTAATATAATCAAGCAGTATTTAACTAGAACATAAATTAATGGTTGAAATAACGAACAGGGGGCCATCTGTTTAATTTGGCATTAAAAAAGAATTCAAAGACGCAGTAAAAAAGGGGTAAGGGTTAGGATTCATAAACCTAACACTAACCTTAATCCTAACCCTAAAGACATGGGTGATTTATTTGGATGGCATTGAAGAAGACATCCTACAGTTCTTCATTTCAACCAAAATTAATATATAATTGTGGGTTGAAATGAAGTATAGTGGAACATCTTCGATGCCATCCAAATAAACCACCCACGTCGTTAGGTTAGGATTAAGGTTATTGTTTAGGGTTAGCATTCCTAACCCATTATTACTGTATCTCTGAATTCATTTGTGAGACCGTTATGAACACTTGTTCCACTATTACTTATTTCACCCATAATGGTTAGAATGGGTATAGTGAGAATGTATAGGTCTAGTGAAGTTTTAAACGTTGAATTATTGACGTCTAAAAAAAAAATTAAGAGTAAATAAAATGTTGACCGAAATTACCCAAACTATTACACACACCCCATGTTTTACACCATAATAAGTATGAAGAATCTACCCTTGTAGGATAAAAACGCACACCTGCAGTTTGAAAATTGTCACTTACTCTTTTTTAATATAAACATTCGTCCCACTGCACTTCATTTTAACAGAGTAATTTATAAATAATCAAACTGCACTCCCCACTCAAAATGTTTACATACCTGTAACATTTTCATGTGTCCCCTGTGTCCTTTCTTTAATTCTCTTAAAACAGTTTGTCATAACCCTATATAACTTATTAGGTTTTTTTAAGTATGCTGTTCCACTTAAAAAGATAGTCTGTAGAGTTGTCTCTTTTCACGTTGCTACATCTTTTGTGTCCATAAAATTTGAATTTTTTTTTAAATAAAGAAAAAATTTACCCTTCAGCCTCTGATGGGTTATAATTAGCATATATAATATCGCTAATTCAAGATAATAATTTTGAATTCTGATATGTGAATATGGCATCATTTTGTCCCTCCAGTAAGTAGAGCAAATCAACAGTATCAGATTGAATCAATATGTGTGTGTATTTGTTCTTCCATGCCCTAAAATGGAAGTCTCTCTCACACCTGTCATGTTGGTAGCAAGGGGAAGGAAGTTCGGAAAGCCGGGGTTGTCTGGGATGATACCCAGTTTACTATTCATGTGTCAGCCTCATTATGCATTATTAGAACCTCCCAAACCTCACTTTCGCGCTATACCCTCACTTATCCTTATATATTCATGTTAGTTCTTGTTATGTACTGTTTACTTTGTTGTGTAGTTCTCTGGGTCTGTGAGGTAGTCCGTATGTTGAGACTGTTTTAAACAGATATATGATATGAAGCAGATTTGATGTACACCTGTACAATGAGATGTGAGAAATCCACACAGTTTGATTAAAAAAAACAAATTTGTGCAAAAAGTGAAAGTACCAAGTTGCTGACACATCTTGAGGTCTGTCGTTCTAGGCGCTGGCCCCATCTGATCAGTCATATTGTCTCTGTGGTTTAGTGCCTTTTGATTACGTTATCTTCAAGCAGATTTATTACAAGGCCATAATAATGGTGTAAATGCCTTGAGCACGTGAGTTAATTTAAATTAGAATTAGTATTCTAGGATTCTGAAATTATATGGATGTTGCTGTTTTAATGTTTAATGGCATCGCTAGATAGATAGATGTGAGAGTTTAAGAGCGATTATTTCATTCTTCAGAAAGGCTATTCCACTGGAAATTTAGATAAGATTAACGATCGCAAGATAGTAGCCTCGTGGTGATAAAAGGCGGCGATAGCGAGTCTGATTAAACACGCTCCGCGTGGTAAACCTATAATATGTTATGCCGAGCGACACGCGGTGTATTTAGTCCCAGTTTGGCTTAAGTCGAGAATAATTATATTGTATTCTTTATGTAAGAGTAATTTAGTGTATTTCACGTTTATTGATAATTCTACAGTATATTTAATGGGTTACTGTGAGGTGAGAATATGTATTTAGATTTCTGGAGAGCGCGAGGCCACTCCTTTGTTGAGACAGGTGTTTCTCTGTTTGCTCCTGGTGGAGCATGGAAACACCAATGCGGCTGGTGTCCACCACAAGCCAACAGAAGCATTTTTATGCTATTACAGTGGTTGTTCCTGTAATAATGTGTTTCATGCGATGAGATTCCCAGCCGCACGAGTCGTCACATACGACATGCTTCAGAATGCAGTAACGAATATTGAGATAGACCAGTTGTGAGGTGGTGGTTAATTCTCATTATTGAGATTATTTGTTGTACATGTATTGAAGAATATTATTTTATGTCCAGTTGATTATTATTGTTGTGTGAACAATGGTTTGTGAGAGCACGTGGGCGTACCAGATGTATATTTCTCTTCTCCGCTCCTGAGGGAGCATGGGGCCACCGGTGTGGTTTACCTCAGCATGGAGCATTCAGATGCTTTTGCAGTAGTGGTTTCGGTAGCAACCTATGTTACCCGGTGCGATTGCCAGCCTCATGCACAACACCATACTAGTCGCATTGGGCGACACGCATGAGTGTGTGAGATAGTTGATGATGTCAGGTGGGCGCATGTTTTCTGTATGGTAAGTGTTATCATCCATGCTATTGATGTTCACTTAGACGTTGTTTTATTTATTATTTTTCAGACAGTCTATGAACACTGACTGGGTGTTTGTTGGATTGTTTGTTTGGTGTTCGGTTCTGTTCGGTAGAATTAAATGTTGATCTGCATAAGGCTTTGGGTTGCTTGAATTGTTAAGTCTGCTGCTGAGAGGGTTGCAAGCAACCAATAATTGCAACCCCTGTCAAACGATCCTTTATAAATTTTCTTGGTGCACGGGTCTTGGGTGTGAGGTACCCCTAGCGCCCCTGTCACAAGTGGCGTCGTCGACAGGATTGACAGACAGCACGCAGTGAAGCAACTCTTCAGCAATCAGAGCAGCAACAGCCGAAACAGTAAAACACCCAGTTCAGTGCAAGGCGAGGGACGGGATCATCCAGTTTGTCAAGATTTCTAGTCAACTCTACTAGCAACAAGATGGCGGCACGCAACACACGCGCTGCTAGTAGAACTGATAACGAAGATGTGGCTGAGGTGGATGACCCTGTAGTAGGGCTAAATCGTCAACCAGAACGAGTGCAGTACATCGTGGTACCTACTCACAAGAGGGTGCAGTGCTTTGGGGAGCGCACGGGTCCTACGGCCGAGGAATATGTCAGAGAGGTGAGAGCTGCCTGGAGAGTAGGGATGATGAGTAAAGAGGACCAGGCAGATGTTATTCTTGACAGCGTGACCCCAAGTGTCCGTAGGGAGCTGAGGATTCAGGCTGATGACGGTGACCCAGAAGCAATGCTACATTCCATTCTTAGGGTGTATGGGGAGCGTCGGAGCATCCCAGAAGTAATGGCCGCGTTCTACTCTACCCGGCAAGGTGCAAGGGAGTCTCTTTGGGAATTCTCCCATCGCATTCACGAGGTGTTTGAAAGTGCTGTAAGGGCACAAAAGCAGAACAACGTCACTCCTTTGGCGCCATCCTTTCTTCGTGACCAGTTTGCTGCTTGTCTGAGAGATGACCTACTAAGAAAGCTTGCAAAGGAAATGATCATCAAGGAGCCAACAGCATCGTTCACGTCGGTGAGGGACTATGCCCTACGGTTTTTGGAGACTGAGCCCACTTCTGGGGCTGGTGTTGCCAGTGTCGAAGCAGCTTTGGGGGCTTGTGTTGCCAGTGTTGAAGTGGCAAGAACAGAGACTGTGTCAGATACGCATGCATTAAACGCAGAAGTAGAGCGGCTGAGAGCACAGGTGGCTCAATTAGAGGCTAAAATTGATGCGATGTCTCAGGAGCAGGGGAGACGTACCAGGACAGTTCGTTGTTTTAGATGCAGAGAACTAGGCCACGTACAGAATCGATGTCCATAGGCGTTAAACTAGACCTCTCTGCGGCTGGGAGTCAGGTTACAGAAGGGGAGCAGAATGGCTCAAAGATAAAGAGGGTTGGTGGCCAGGGATGTAAGGGTAGCAGGAGGCGACCCAGGGCACCAAGGAAGCCTAGGAAAATAAGATGCTTCAACTGTGGAGACCTTTCGAACCACATGGCAGCCAAGTGTCCCCAGGGCCCGCTTCCTAAGCGATGTTTCCATTGTAGGTCCCCGGACCATTTGATATCGGTTTGCCCATCAAAGAGCGCCCTCTCTAAGCGTACCAACACATCTACATTGCCGTCACAGTGCAAGCCAAGAGATGGCCGTGGCAACTGTCACCATAAGGGCGCCAGGAAAAGTGGTCGGCATTTAGAGGAGGAGACTCATCTAAAACTCGTTGAAGGACACGTTTCCAGGCTACGAGGGGCGCACGTAAGAGCAGAGCCACCGTTGCAGAGTTTTGCAGCAGTCCGGAAAGAGAGATGTGACAAGCTGTCGTGTTCTACTCCACTACAGGTCGGAGAATTGGTGAAGAAGAGAATGCACGACGCTGAGAGATCCGAGATTCGTGATATGTGGTCAGAAGACGAGTACGTTGTAGTTCGTGCTCCCACAATGACAGGGGGTCCATATATCATCCAACGAACGGACAGAGCGAGTCCGAGCATTAGAGTCACCGGCAATGACCTGAGACGAAGTGAAGGAAAAGGTGATTGTTACGTACATTTATTACCTAAGGGGGTAGTCTTCGGTCCTGCCAAATGTACGCACCAGTTTTATATAGTTATATTGTTTGAGCGTTCGATTGATTCACGCACGGACGTGCACAAAGCAGTGAGTGTTGCTTTGGACGCACGTGTAACCTAGTTGAGTAGTTTGTGACGTCACGTTTTGAAGTGGAAACATGGAACTGTCTTGTGTCCATGATAGTAATTTTATATTTCGTATTCAATCGCATTTTAAGGAAGCCATTTATTTCTAGTGATCTGTATTGGTCTTCAGGTCGAAACCAATATCAGGAATGTCACGTGAGTTATCGTCCCACTTCTTATTTTAATGCTGTATGAAAAAAGGCCGCTCTAATACTAGTCTAGCGGGAATTAGGATGTTCCTAGAATGGATCTACAGAGTCGCTTGCCTTTAAGATTTGAATCGTAGACGGAGAATTCCTACGAGCAGAAGAAGTTATATTGTTTATCTTACGCACATGTTTTTATATGCCGTACATGCTTCAATGCCAAAGTCGTGGCTTGGATGTAAAGAGAGGTTAGCCAACTGAAAGCCTTTACTGTTAGGATTATCGTATATGACTTTGTATGAAAATTATATGATGTACAACGCTATGTATGAAGAACGTCTGGGAATTTTAACAAATGTAATATGGAAGATTTCACCCCAGAGTATGTATACGTTACCTTGATAGACGTCCTTGAAAGAAGGTCAACGGTCGTGACTGAGAAGGATATTATACGGTAACAGTTTTGTAATCCTTAGTCTATGGACAGAGGTCTTTACTAGAAGAGAATCTTCAGGGACTTTAGCAGTAATAAATCAATATGTTGTCGTGTGATCTTTGCGCCTGTGACGATGTCCGTCTTGTCCACTTCGTGTCCTGGTGAATAAAATCTATGTAAAGTTATCAACGACTCGTGTGATGCCAATACTTGACCAGTTCACACAATTCAAGATACATTGTTGGTTTTTCGTTTGAAAGACATTGTTGACATTTATTCCATTGTAACCATTCGCGTTTCTATTCATCACTATGAAAACGCCACCAACAATAACTGGTGGGCCAGTGCGGTCTGGAAGTAATTTCAGGAACGTACCCATCCAAGTAATCGTTTGAAAAGAAGAATTTTTTCTTTCAAGTCGACATCATCTCAATGTGGATCCTGGCGGGATATGAATCAAAAATCAACTCAAATGCTCAAAGTCTTCAATCAACCTCCATCTCTTCATCATTATTGCGTGCGAGCTGTAATCTAGATACGCAGAGCGAAGTATTGCATCCTCTTACGTACATACACGGGGACAAGGCACTTTCATTTTTACCTGCACGCGAGCTAAGTATAACTTGAATCCGTTATACCCTTTATTACTATTAGCTGTGCCTTGATTGATTATGTACACTTATATATTTTCTATGTTATGTGTTATGTTTTGTGTATTCTTCGCGGGAGGTTGGGCGGTAGATCTGACGAACGAGATCCATCTCGAAGTCAATTCGGGCTCTTCGTCAGACGTTCTGTAGGACATTATTTTGCAGACTTCCCGCAGTGGAATGTTCCTACGCGTGAGCGTAGAAGGATTCTAGGTCCACTGTGTCTGGTGGTCTGTGACACCTGTCTGTTCTAGCTGTAGTGTCACGTTTACTTGTTGTTTTTGGTAGCTATTTTTACTTGTGCCTTAGTTTTATGATGAATTTTGTATGTGATTATTGTCCATCTCACCTTTCCTGTCGTTTAGTTTTTTACAAAACCTTTGTTTTTACACTGTGGTGTCTATTGTCTTGTTGAATGTAATCGCAGTTATCATCGTAATTCTTTACGACATTCCATTTTAGTTTCCCATTTTATTTTAATTGGATTTCTGCGAACGTCTTCGTTTGACTTGAATATCTTGTCGTGTCATTATTGTGCTATTGTCTGTCACGTTATTGCTTTCACATCATTACATGTTATAAATTACATTATTAATTATTAATATTATTGCCTATAATATAAATTGATTTTACCGTTCTAGAACAGGAACGAAGAACACTAGTTGTAGTAACACTTTTAAATAGTATTATTACATAATAATATTGAAATGGCTACCTTAGACTATTTCATTAAGCAAGCAAAAGCTCTTCAGATGGCTCCTGATGAAGCTAAAGCATTTGCACTGTCAGAATATAGGAAAGCTCAAGAAATAGAAGCCGAACAGAGAAAGTTAGAAACTTTAAGACTAGAAAAACTTCAATTTGAGGCAGATCAAAAACGGATTGAGGCTGAGGAACAAGAGAAGAAGATGAAATTTGAGGCAGATCAAAAACGGATTGAGGCGGAGGAGAATGAGAAAAAAATGAGATTAGCCGCTGAATTGGAAGAGAAACGATTTCAGCGAGAAGCAGAACAGAAGCAAAAGGAGTCTGAAGAAAGACTTAGAAAAGAAATGGAAGTTAAACACAAGGAAATGGAACAGAAACTGAAAAGAAAAATAGAAACAAAAAGAAAAGGAGATTAATAGCTGAACAGAAACACAAAACGACTTCAGCTTGAGATGGAAGAGAATGATAGAAAACGACAGCATGAACTGAAATTAGCAGAGTCAGAATATGAGAGACTTAGGTTAACTCAGGAAGCTAATTCTCAGAGAACTTTTGAAAGCCACACTTCATCCAGACAGGATCATTTTAAGGAAATTCACCTTAAATTGCCAAAATTTAATCCCCCGTCTGATGACGTAATATTCTTCCTGGATAGATTTGAGGCCACTTGTGGGTCTTATAACGTGGATAAAGCGCTATACTGTACATATTTATCCAGATTACTTACAGGAGATGCATTAGCAGTTTATCATACCACCAGCATTGGTGAGAAAAATGACTACAATGCTCTTAGAGCAGCACTTCTGCAAAAATTCCAAATGACAGAAAACGAATATCGTCTGAAATTTCACGCATTACTACCTCAATCTGGCAGAAATTTTAGTGATTTTCTGTCACAGATACGACTAACATTAGAAAGATGGATCGAGTTATCCAAAATTGAAAAGTCGTATGAAGGTCTCTTTGATTTACTGATGCGCGATAAGGTACTTTCGTCGGTAAATCCTACTTTTCTCGCATTTTTACACGAACGGAAACCTTTATCAATGAAAAACTTAGAAGAACATGCAAAAAATTTTTGCACTGCTCACCCAAACATGGATCTAAGTAACGCGCAGATTAAGAGTGAATTGCCTGTTGCTTTTGCAGCACAACAAAACAATTTTTCACGCAATCGTTCTTTTAGTGCTGATAGGTATGTCAATAAGGGAAATAATCATAATTTCACCAATGATAACTTTTACAAAGGGAAGCAATTTCAACAATCTGCTCCATTTAATGTTTCTTCGAACCAAACTCACAGATCGCGAGATTTTGGTAACAATTATTTTAAAAATAATCAGGGACATTATAATAAACAAAACTGGAGATCAAGGTCTCAGGGTCCGCAAAACAAACAATTTTTGGAAATAAACCATTTAACCAACATCATAACGATCATTCTACAAATTATCGGATTAATCCAAATTTTAACTCTAGCAGAAATGACAATTATGGCAATTTTAATGACAAAAATCACAATCGATCGCGCCGACGAGATAGATCGTTGAATAATACAGGTAGACATTCTAATGTTGCTTTTAATGATACACAGGCTAACATTGAACAGGGTAAAGTAGCTGAAACTCACAATGCTATGTCTTGTTCTCTAGATTGTTCCCAGGTGAAAGACTGCCCAGAATGCTCGACTCTTTTCCAGCCTAAGGCGATCACGACGCTGCGTTGCGGACATACCTTGCCTAGCCTGCCTGCAGTCTGTACAGCCACTGCTGCGTCAGTACACCAGGGACAGGGCTCTCTTAAGTTTCACAAGGGATTTGTCAATAATATTTCATGCTCTCTCCTATTTGACTCAGGTTGTACAACAATCGGTGTCCGGACTTCGCTGATCAACCCAAGTTGTGCCACGGGCCGGGTTGTCAAATGTGTAACATTTGGTGGCACTATTGAAACATTTCCCACTGCTATTATTGATCTTAACACACCTTTCTTTTCAGGAAAGATCCAAGCATGTCTTCTTCCGAATCCAATCTGTGATGTAATACTTGGTCGCATACATGGTATTAAAGAGTGTACACCACAGCAAATTGCTGAATGGGAAGAGCGACATATTCAAACTGCAAATGCAGTAGTGACTAGAGCGCAAGCTACTAATATGTCGCATGATACACCTATTGAACCTACAGTTCATACCACTCGTGATGATGATGCTCCTATTTCACGGGAGTTGTTTGCAACATTGCAAAAGAATGATAATTCATTAAAAAAATTCTTTCAGTATGTTAACAAAAAGAATACAAGCAACAAACTTGCAAAATCTAGACATGACTTTATACTTAAAAATGGGATTTTGGTTAGAGTAATACGGGAAAAGGATTTATCCTTATGTTCTCAGATTCTTGTCCCATCCTGTATGAGATCTCGTATATTACGACATGCTCATGACTCGCAATGTGCGGGCCATATGGGTTTTTCGCGTACCAAATCCAGAGTGCTTTCGGCATTCTACTGGCCAGGCGTCCATAGAGATGTTACTCTCTATTGTCGGTCCTGTTTGATATGTCAAGAAGTTAAGGTACGGGGTCCATTTCATGCGGCTCCTATTCAAGCTGCGGACATCCCGATTAGACCATTTGATAAAATGGCCATTGACATTATTGGTCCAATGCTCCCATCTGCTAGAGGGCATACGCATATTCTTACGTGCATTGATATGTGCACTCGTTGGCCTGAGGCCATCCCTCTCAAGAACACTTCATCTGCCAGTGTAGCAGAGGCATTGATGTTAATCTTCTCACGCATTGGTTTTCCACGGAAAATTTTGTCGGATCATGGGGTTCAGTTCATTTCTGAATCCATGTCTCAAGTGATGAAGACATTAGGTATAGATAGATCTCTTAGTTCTATTTATCATCCGATGTCAAATGGGTTAATTGAGCGTCTCAATAGGACACTCAAGCAGTTGTTGGGTAAGATGACTCAAGACCATCCCCAAGACTGGGATCGGGTCCTACCCGCTTGTCTCTTTGCGTATCGCGAGGTACAAAATCAAGCAACGGGGTTTTCTCCGTTCCAGCTTGTTTTTGGCATGCAACCACGCGGTCCGATGTCGTTAATCCACGACTTATTGGTGGATGAGAATATTGAAGAGGAAACTCAATCCTCTTATGAGTATGTGATCTCTCTTAGAAAGAAAATCATAGATGCTTGTAGACTAGCTACTGCATCATCCGAACATGCCAAAGAAAAAGCTCGTCTATCTGCAAACAAATATAGACGTCTTCGCCAGCTCATACCTGGTGATGAAGCTTTTGTATTACTCCCTGCGCATAACAATCGTCTTTTAATTACCTGGAGAGGTCCTTTCAGGATCATCTCAAGAATATCCGATGTCGACTACATCGTTGATGTTAATGGCAAACATAAAACCTTCCACATTAACATGTTGAAGGAGTATTACTCACGTCCTGATTATCTACAATCGGTGTTCCAAGCAACTGACGATCCTACACCACCTATTCAACACTATTCTAGTTTGTCAGTCATCCAAGAAGAGGAATCTTCTTTCGATGATGTACAACTACCAATACCAGTTGTACCACTCCATTCCACTGAGAAATGGAATGATGTTACTATCTCATCTACTCTTACTGATGATCAACGTCAGCAAGTCTCTAATATTCTACACACGTATGAGGATGTCCTCACCGACATCCCAGGTCATACGTCAGTCATCCAACATGACATTATTCTGACTGACGATACACCGATTCGAGTTCGCCCATATCCTATTCCTTTACACTTTCGTGATAAGGTTGATAAGGAATTGGATGATATGCTCCAATTAAATATAATTGAACCATCTTCATCACCATATTCTTCTTCGATGGTAATCATTAGGAATAAAGACAACAATATACGTCTTTGCGTAGATTACAGGAAGTTAAACAAAGTTACAAAATTCGATGCGGAACCATTACCTCTTTTAGACGACTTATTAGAGAAATTATCTCATGCTACATTCTTTTCGAAATTTGACCTTTCAAAGGGTTATTGGCAAGTGCCACTCACTACGAAAGCAAAGCCATTCACCGCTTTCTCGACGCCACGGGGTCTTTTTCAATATAATTTTATGCCTTTCGGGTTAATGAATGCGCCAGCTACCTTTGTACGCATGATGCGCCGCATATTGTCTCATCGTCCCGATGTCATTACTTATATAGATGACATCTGTCTTTTCAGTGACTCTTGGGATGAACATATTCAGGGTTTAAAATCTTTACTTTCTACCTTACAGGATTATAACTTAACAGCGAAACCTTCAAAGGCTTTTGTCGGTTTTCATGACATCTCATTTCTTGGTCACCGTATAGGTCGCGGTTTAATGTATACAGAAGACAGTAACGTCTCAAAAATTTTAAACATCTCAGCACCTAAGACAAAAAAAAACAAGTGAGGTCACTCTTAGGACTAATACAGTTCTATTCTAAATTCATCCCTTATTTGTCTACTATAACTGCACCTCTTTCTTCGTTACTGAAGAAAGGCACACCTAATGTAATAAAGTGGTCGCAGGATCATCAAACGGCGTTAGACTATATAAAACAAATTTTTTCAAATAAGCCTTTTTTAAGGTTGCCTAACAAAGATCTCACCTTTGTTCTTCGCAGTGATGCTTCTTCCTAATCTATCGCGGCAGTTTTGATGCAGGAATACGGAGGCACCTTATTTCCAATTATGTACGTATCCAGAAAGCTTACGACGAGCGAGATGAAGTACTCCGTTCTAGACAAAGAGCTTCTCGCTCTTGTCTGGGCAATCACAAAACTGGAGCGTTATCTCCTCGGATCACACTTTGTGGTGGAGTCTGACCAGAAAGCTCTTACCGCATTGAATACTGGAAACGTTAAGTCATCAAAGTCAGCGCGTTACGCTATAGCTCTTCAACCGTTCCATTTTGAGATACGAGCTATTCCTGGTGTACAGAATGTATTTGCAGACTGTCTTTCAAGATGCCCTAGTGAACTTGGTGAAACTAAACCACTTTTAGATGGAGAAACGTCCTCACCGAAACATGAATAACTTTGTACAGTGTCATTAATTGTACATCTGTGAAGACTATGTATAGTTTTGCAGTATTCGTATATATATATAACTTTCAGAACATACTTACTTATGGATTATAACATTATTTCTTGTGAAATAACGTTTTGTTAGAACTGGAACAGTGATATTAAAGTAACATTTTTTCTTAGTATGGAAACATTGGTAAAAACGACAAATAGACATTCGTTAGTGTTATGGAACATATTACACTACATATCGTGTTCGTAAACTTATTTCGTGCATGGAACGTTAGGAACATATTCTTGTTGACTCTAAATAGTTCTGAACGAATATTCACAATGACTGAAATTAGAATTACTTAGAATAAATTACTAGTTATTTATTTATGTGTAATTAAGTACTAGAATTAGATTAATTCAATTTAATCAATTTGATTGTTTATAAATCACACATCTACTAACGTTATTAGTGTCTCGCAATACGTGTAGTCACGTATTCCACTACATGAGATTTTACTTTTAGATAACTAGTCAAACTTACTAGTGCTAGATATCAGTAGGTGCGTTGCTTCTTAAAGTGTTTAATTTTGCATTGCTTCATTTTTGCACATTGTATTTCATAATTTTCTGTTCTTTTGATTTTCTTATCATTGCTTATCATCAGTGTTGCTGTTCATTTTCATTTTTGAAATCATATGTTTCAAATTTTGTTGAAAACTTAGTTGAATTTTATTATCATCTTTTTTGTTGATTCTTCATTTTCATTTTTTCAACTTCTTTTACTTCGAATATTACCACATCGTTCCAAAGTAGGTCGATGGTGGATGTGTGCTTTAATGCATACTGTCATTTAGTTTTATTAATTTCAAGTCAATTTTCTTTTCTTAATATGATAATTTTATGCATGTCATAAATCTTGTTGTAGTTTTGACTCACCTCTCTCGAGTAATTAGTTCGAAAAAAATTAATGGGATTAATTTTTTTAAGGGGAGGTAATAAGGGAGCTGTTACGTACATTTATTACCTAAGGGGGTAGTCTTCGGTCCTGCCAAATGTACGCACCAGTTTTATATAGTTATATTGTTTGAGCGTTCGATTGATTCACGCACGGACGTGCACAAAGCAGTGAGTGTTGCTTTGGACGCACGTGTAACCTAGTTGAGTAGTTTGTGACGTCACGTTTTGAAGTGGAAACATGGAACTGTCTTGTGTCCATGATAGTAATTTTATATTTCGTATTCAATGGCATTTTAAGGAAGCCATTTATTTCTAGTGATCTGTATTGGTCTTCAGGTCGAAACCAATATCAGGAATGTCACGTGAGTTATCGTCCCACTTCTTATTTTAATGCTGTATGAAAAAAGGCCGCTCTAATACTAGTCTAGCGGGAATTAGGATGTTCCTAGAATGGATCTACAGAGTCGCTTGCCTTTAAGATTTGAATCGTAGACGGAGAATTCCTACGAGCAGAAGAAGTTATATTGTTTATCTTACGCACATGTTTTTATATGCCGTACATGCTTCAATGCCAAAGTCGTGGCTTGGATGTAAAGAGAGGTTAGCCAACTGAAAGCCTTTACTGTTAGGATTATCGTATATGACTTTGTATGAAAATTATATGATGTACAACGCTATGTATGAAGAACGTCTGGGAATTTTAACAAATGTAATATGGAAGATTTCACCCCAGAGTATGTATACGTTACCTTGATAGACGTCCTTGAAAGAAGGTCAACGGTCGTGACTGAGAAGGATATTATACGGTAACAGTTTTGTAATCCTTAGTCTATGGACAGAGGTCTTTACTAGAAGAGAATCTTCAGGAACTTTAGCAGTAATAAATCAATATGTTGTCGTGTGATCTTTGCGCCTGTGACGATGTCCGTCTTGTCCACTTCGTGTCCTGGTGAATAAAATCTATGTAAAGTTATCAACGACTCGTGTGATGCCAATACTTGACCAGTTCACACAATTCAAGATACATTGTTGGTTTTTCGTTTGAAAGACATTGTTGACATTTATTCCATTGTAACCATTCGCGTTTCTATTCATCACTATGAAAACGCCACCAACAGTGATCCTCCAGATTTGGAGAATACGACTGGGGAGCCTGATTTAGTGTAGTTGTCGGGACGACAACAAAATCAGGCGGGGAATATGTGACAGCGCCATCTTGAGGTCTGTCGTTCTAGGCGCTGGCCCCATCTGGTCAGTCATATTGTCTCTGTGGTTTAGTGCCTTTTGATTACGTTATCTTCAAGCAGATTTATTACAAGGCCATAATAAGCCTACGAATTAGTTGTGTTTTTGCTCTAGTTGTGTAAATCTTTGTTTTCATGCATTCTGGAGCAATAATCGTGTGTGTTATCTGTGTGGCGCAGATTAATCCGCGTAGCGCGCAGTAAATTGAGTGGTTAGGCCAGGGCTTATAAAAAGGGGTAGCAAGCGGCGAAACCGGTCTATGTTTGAGAGAGCCGCCCAGTGAGAACAGACTAAGAAGACACACAAGAGCCAAGCTGTAAATGTCTTGAGCACGTGAGTTAATTTAAATTAGCATTAGTTTTCTAGGATTCTGAAATTATATCGATGTGGCTGTTTTAATGTTTAATGGGATAGATAGATAGATAGATGTGAGAGTTTAAGAGCGATTATTTCATTCTTCAGAAAGGCTATTCCACTGGAAATTTAGATAAGATTAACGATCGCAAGATAGTAGCCTCGTGGTGATAAAAGGCGGCGATAGCGAGTCTGATTAAACACGCTCCGCGTGGTAAACCTATAATATGTTATGCCGAGCGACACGCGGTGTATTTAGTCCCAGTTTGGCTTAAGTCGAGAATAATTATATTGTATTCTTTATGTAAGAGTAATTTAGTGTATTTCACGTTTATTGATAATTCTACAGTATATTTAATGGGTTACTGTGAGGTGAGAATATGTATTTAGATTTCTGGAGAGCGCGAGGCCACTCCTTTGTTGAGACAGGTGTTTCTCTGTTTGCTCCTGGTGGAGCATGGAAACACCAATGCGGCTGGTGTCCACCACAAGCCAACAGAAGCATTTTTATGCTATTACAGTGGTTGTTCCTGTAATAATGTGTTTCATGCGATGAGATTCCCAGCCGCACGAGTCGTCACATACGACATGCTTCAGAATGCAGTAACGAATATTGAGATAGACCAGTTGTGAGGTGGTGGTTAATTCTCATTATTGAGATTATTTGTTGTACATGTATTGAAGAATATTATTTTATGTCCAGTTGATTATTATTGTTGTGTGAACAATGGTTTGTGAGAGCACGTGGGCGTACCAGATGTATATTTCTCTTCTCCGCTCCTGAGGGAGCATGGGGCCATCGGTGTGGTTTACCTCAGCATGGAGCATTCAGATGCTTTTGCAGTAGTGGTTTCGGTAGCAACCTATGTTACCCGGTGCGATTGCCAGCCTCATGCACAACACCATACTAGTCGCATTGGGCGACACGCATGAGTGTGTGAGATAGTTGATGATGTCAGGTGGGCGCATGTTTTCTGTATGGTAAGTGTTATTATCCATGCTATTGATGTTCACTTAGACGTTGTTTTATTTATTATTTTTCAGACAGTCTATGAACACTGACTGGGTGTTTGTTGGATTGTTTGTTTGGTGTGCGGTTCTGTTCGGTAGAATTAAATGTTGATCTGCATAAGGCTTTGGGTTGCTTGAATTGTTAAGTCTGCTGCTGAGAGGGTTGCAAGCAACCAATAATTGCAACCCCTGTCAAACGATCCTTTATAAATTTTCTTAGTGCACGGGTCTTGGATGTGAGGTACCCCTAGCGCCCCTGTCACAGTATTATCTACACTGTAGATCTAGGCTTTTCCTGTAGCTTTTTCTGCCATTCCAAAACATGTTGAGTTGAAACCATGAGCTCCAGTTTTTCCACCTTTAATGGCATTTAAGGGTCTTCACATCTGGTCCCTAGCTAGGAGGATGAAGCATGTGGCATACTGTGCATTTCGCACCATCCAAACATGCAGAGCTGAAACACTGCTGTGGTTCTGGGCTCTCCCAAGGAATTGTCACTTCCTGCACAGAGCCACTTCTCAGCTCCCATTACCTATCGTGGGCCCATAGTGAGATATTCCTGCATGCAGCCAACCAGATAAAAGCCAGAATTACGTCTGGGGCTCAAGTGACTCCTCCAAGCTTAGTGTGCAGTGCTGGGCTCTCAACATGTTTCACCACAGGGGGAATCCCTGGAAGTGTGTAGATGATTTCAAGAGTCAATGAAGGTGTAATTAGCCTCACAGACAAGTTCACTTCCACATTTGGTAGCCGCGCTGGTGAAGTGGTTACCAAACTGCAGGATCAAACCCGGGCGATGACATTTGAAGATTATTCGTCGACCGGGATTTGAACTGGATTAACTCGAGCCCTGGTGAGTACATTTGAAGGAGTGTCGTCGGCCAGGGACTGGCGGCTCCTTAGCCGACCCAGCTCTAATGGGTACCTCCGAAATCAGCAGGTATCTGCCTGAATGGCGAGGGACACCTGTCTCTGTACAAGAAAAAAAGGGATACTCATGTATAAGAAAATATAAGTGATAGGCAAGGTGCTTGCGCTTATCTGGTTAATCCTAGGTTCGATTCCCGGTAAGCCTATCACTTATATTTTCTTTTCTGTTGTCTAGTGCCATCCTTTATGTCCAATGAGTACCTGTTAGTTACCTTTATTTATTTATTTACTTATTTATTTACTATCCACAGGACTCAGGTTTCCTTCATTATTTATTTTCAGGGTGTCCATAAATTATTCACCCTCATTATAAGCCTTGATAAATTCATTATTATAGGAGCTATCTTAAAACAGTTTGCTGTAATTACTAACACAACTGAAGACAGTTTGTCTGGTACAGTTAACAGACAGTTGCTGTATATGAGGATTAAAAAATCCGCATTAATTTATTAAACACAAACGCAACAGTCCCAGGATAAACATTTGGTGTGCTCTCTCCCATACCTGTGCAGTTGGACTAGTTTTCTACCATGAGAACACTGAAGGTTACACCTTACTTATGCGAGTATGCTTGAATTGTATGCTGCACCCCAGCTTGAGCATATGCAGCTCTACGTGTTCTTTCAGCAAGATGGGGAACTGCCACACTGGGGATGGGGGTGAAAAGTTCCCTTCTTGTTAGATTTGGAGAGATGACCCTATTCCAAGGCCTCCCCGCTCCCAGGATATTATGCCTCTGGATTTCTTTTTATGGGGCTGCATAAAGGACAGTGAAAGTTAATTACATGACAGAGTTAAAACACTGGATTGAAGAGGTATTAGCTTCACCTGTATCCTTGATGTTCTGTGTGCTAATTATGGGGCTTAAATGGAAGTTTACTGAATTCTGGTTTACGTATGTCCAAGACTACTTTCCCAGTAGCCATCCAGTCTACAGCACATTGGATCACCTTAGACTTGTTAGGTTTAACCAATGACCATGATTGAAGATGCCTTGACTCGAGTTTTACCATGCTTATTAAAATTCTAGATCAGCACTGCGTAAAATCTGAATGTGAAGACATGTGTTGATGTTGCCATTATTATAACGTAACTTTTTTCTGACCTTTGGCCTTTTCTTTAAACATTTTTTTTTCAAGCTATCTTTGTTAATCTTTTTAGCAGTCTTAGAGATATTTGTGACTTAAGCAGTCATTTGTTTTTATTAATTTATTAATTGTCCATTACTCACTTCCATAAGACAGTACTAGCTTGATACAGTGCTTGAAACCTCTCTGTAGTACTTCCTTCCCTGTCTGTGTAGAAAAAAAAGAGATAACTACCGAAACAGTGAATACCGAACCAGTGTGTAGCCAATGACCAGGGGTTACTGAAGGGAGCAACTGACATTGATTAATTGGTTGGTATTTTGTTACTTCAACACATCCAGAAAAAAACGGATAGACTTAATAAGTATAGCCAGCAGGTGGGCTTGAACATCAGTCTAAAGAAGTCAGAGGTCATGACGCTCAATGTGAGCAACCCTGAGCCCATATCAGTAAGGACTCAGCAACTGGAACAGACAGACACCTTCACATACCTAGGATGCATAGTAACACCAGACGGCGGAGCAAGCCAAGACATGAATAACAGAATGAACAAAGCAAGAACAGCCTTTTTTAGTCTAAACAACATCTGGAAGTCCTCTCAATACAGCACAAGCACAAAATTATGATTATATCAGAGCTGTGTGCTTTCTGTGCTTCTCTATGGTGCGGAATGCTGGAGAGTTACAGAGAAGGAAATGTTGAAATTGTCCTCTTTTCACACAACATGCCTAAGAAAAATTCACCGAATCTTTTGGCAGAATACCATCACCAACCAAGATCTGCTTACTCGGAGCAGGCAAGAGGACATACACACCATCATAGCTGGCAGACGTTGGAGCTGGGTTGGCCATGTCCTCAGAAGAGACCCCGATGCCATCACAAGAACAGCTATACTATGGACCCCTGAAGGAAAACGAAAGAGAGGCTGACCAAAAACAACTAGGCGGAGGACTGTGGAGGCTGAGATGCAAAGAACGAACCAGAGTTGGGGCAATGTACGAAGGATGGCCACCAACCGAGCAAAATGGAATCAATTTGTTGTTGCCCTACAAGACGCCACCAGGCGTGATGGCCACTGACTGCTTTGACGGTCGGCGGCTACGGATCAAAGAAAAGAAAAGATTTTGTTAGTGACTGATTGATTAGTATTTATCATAACTGATTGATAAGTATTTTTTGGTGGCCAGTTAATTGGTATTGTTCAGTGACTGATTGGTATTTTTCAGTGACTCATTGATTGGTATTTTTCAGTCACTTCTTCGGTTAGGTAATTTTTCAGTGACAGATCGATTGTAATTTTTCAGTGAATGCTAGGTTGAAACATTTCAGTGACAGCTTTGTTGGTATTTTTCAGTGACTGCTTGGTTGGTATTTTTCAGTGACTGATTGGTTGGTATTTTTTAGTGACTGATTGGTTGTTATGTTTTAGTGATTGATAGGTTGGTATTTTTTAGTGACTGATTGGTTGTTATTTTTTAGTGACTGATTGATTGGTATTTTTTAGTAACTGATTGGTTGGTATTCTTAAGTGATTGATTGGTTGATATTTTTTAGTGACTGATTGGTTGGTATTTTTTAGTAACTGATTGGGTGATATTCCTTAGTGACTTCTTGGTAGGTATTTTTAGTGACTGCTTGGGTGGTATTTTTTAGTGACTGATTGGTTGGTATTTTGCTGTGACTGATTGGTTGGTATTTTGCTGTGACTGATTAATTGGTATTTTCCTGTGACATATTGATTTATATTTTCCTGTGACTGATTAATTGGAACTTTTCACTAAAAAGATCAGTTTGTTTTTTCAGTGAGTGATTTATCAGTATTTTCAGACATCTCTTTCTGATCTGTGATAAAGGGGGGATTACTAGGCTTGTTATTTAATAAATGATGGATGGCAGATTACCAAGCTCCTTGCATTTCCTATAATCAGTTCATTACGTGTGCATTAATCTGGGCTGTGTTTGTCTTTCTGATTACACTGAGTAACAAAAAAATGTTTTTTTCTCTAACATTTCTATGTATTTCTGGTCAATTTTAATGCGCTGTTTTTAAATCTGCAAACCGTTTTTCTCTATCAGGTCGGGATCTCTAGAAATACGCAATTGAAGTTTTTTAACAACGCATACAGTATTATAACATCATTCATACAAGAAGTGTAACAGTTATGTAGGCTTGAATTTCTTTGCAGTCGACTTTCATCAGTGAATGGCATGTGGTACATCGCGATGAAGCATCCAACAATAATTGGCAAGCATGGTCACACTCCACCGTCCTTGATAGCGTGACTCCATTACCGCGATATCTTGATGGAATCGTTCTCCATGTTCATCGCTGACTTCGCCAAGGTTGTCAGGGAAAAAGTCAAGATGCGGATCAAGCAAATGGATTTTGAGGGACATGTTACAGCCCATAATTCTGTATGCATCTATGCACTGCTTAACAATATGCACATAGTCGACAGATTTGTGATTTCCCAGAAAGTTATCGACGATCGATTTGAATGCCATCCATGCGCGAAGTTCACTACCATGTAACAAGTTCTCGAATTGTTTGTCTGCAATAACTTTCCTAATCTGAGGTCCTACAAAGATACCTTCCTTTATCTTTGCATCGCTAATTTGCGGAAACTTTTCTCGAAGATAAGTGAAAGCTTTGCTCGTTTTATCTAACGCTTTTACGAAATTCTTCATGAGCCCCAACTTTATATGTAACGGTGGTAAAATGATGCTGTCTTTGTTAACTAATGGCTCATGTATTACATTTTTATGCCCGAGCTGCATACGATCCCTGATAGGCCACACCTTTCTTGCATAATGTTCCTGTCTGTTGCGACTGTCCCATTCACATAGGAAGCAACAAAATTTAGTATACCCAGTCTGCATGCCCGTGAGAATTGCAATGACCTTTAGGTCTCCACAAATCCGCCATTGGTAGTCATTGTACTTTATTCTTGCCAAAAGTATAGCCATATTGTCATAAGTTTCTTTCATATGAACAGAGTAGGCGACTGGAATTGATGAAAATAACTTTCCGTTATGCAATAACACGGCTTTTAGACTAGTCTTGGAAAAGTCGATGAAAAGGCGCCATTCGTTGACTATGTGCTCATGACCGAGGTGCACCATTAGACCGTTTACATCTTTGCAATAGCAAATGCCATCATCCATCTCAAAGTATTGAACAAGTTCTCTGTGTCTATGACGAAATTTAGATATCGGAGTATTGGGCGCTAAAAGATTCCATTCTTTGAGTCGCAAACCGAGTAATTCCGCTTGTCCTTTGGTAAGAGCGAGATCACGTATTAGATCTGAAAGTTCTGAATGGTTAATTAAGTGAACACCATCATTCACCGGTATATAATCCGAGTCAGAATTAGTTTCTAAAGCAGGTAAACTATCACTTTCTGATGGTTCATTCACGTTCAACGGATATTGTTCTGGTGGAACTGAGATCGGACACGTGATTGGATCATGAGGCACTGGTTTCGAAACCGGTTCAATATTTGGATAAACCACAGACTTTCTAGTTTTAAAAGTGAAACCATGGATATTTGTCAAGCAGAAGTAACAATCAGTAGCGTGATTTGTCGGTTCACGCCATATTACTGGCACTCCAAAAGGCATCGACTTATGCTTCGGCGATTTTCGTAACCAACCTGCCAATGTATTTGCACAAGTCGATCAAACTGCATTTTGGCTTCCAAGATTTATTTGCATCATCAACTTTCGAATAGAAATAACGTTCATATGCTTTCTTTAGTAATGGTGTAAAGTTTTTCTGGTGAACACGATCGGTAAAATATCCGCACACGTAACAGAACAGATCAGCCGAATTTCAACAACTTCTAGAAGCCATATTTCGCTCAGAATTATTTCAAAATACAGTAACTATTTGAAAAATAGCGTAACATATGTCATGCATCTTTTACCTGTATAAAAAGTAGAATTATTTTGCATTTTATTAATTTTTAATAAGTTATATAGTAAAAATGAAACGGAGCAAATAACGGTTTCCCAAAAATATATTTATTCAAAAATATCTTAAGAACCCGATGTGATAGAGATAAACGGATTTCAGATTTGAAATCAGCGCAAGAAACTGACCTAAGAACACTTATTCGTATATAAGAAAGAAAAATGTTGTTTGTCAGTGTTATCTTTCTTTTCATTAGAAATGCCAGTGTTTATGTTTCTGTCCCTCCCCCAGTTCTATATGAAAGTGTGCTACATCACATCCTGCAGTTTTGATAAATCTGCAGAATTGATTTGTCTATTTTGAAAGGGGGAGGTGGTGGAGAAAGGAAACGAGGATGGAAAAAAGGCCCCCAAAAAAATGTTAATCACTTGAAGTTGTTATTTATAGCTGATGCAGAGTATTGATTTTCTACCTTCAGTAAGGTAGAGTGTATACAGAAATGAGTAGGTATTGTACCACTGTTAAAGCTCAGGTTAACGTTATGATTTAGTTTGAGTCAGTGGATTGATTTATGCACATGTATTAATGTAGGAGCACATGCTTCTGCAGGCAAAGTTACCAGCTTTGAAACCAGGTATTGTCACACTCCAGTCTACCCAGCTATAAACTGGGTGCCTGACTAAACGTTTTGAGTTATGGAAGGCAAAAGGAGTGAGGAAAGGAACCTGGTTAATCTCCTTCTCACAAAGCTGGACATAGTGTAGTCAAGTCTCTAACACTTTACTCCCTTACAGCAGTATCTGCTATGGGACTCCATTTACCTTTGGTTTATTTATATTTTTTATTGTGTTTGGTTTTTTTTTTTTTTTTTTTTTTTTTTAATAATAAACTCAGGAATGGCTAAACACTTGGAATTAGAAACTGAGTTAAATTGATATAGGCATCCATACTGATAAAATTAAAAAGAATGCAGTGTGCTGATGCGTCAGTAGACTTACTAAACTAGGAGTTTTGTTAGAAGAAGCGAGAAACGCTTTTCATATTTGAATAGCATTACTAAGAGAGCTAGTGGAATAGTAGCATTACTAAGAGAGCTAGTGGAACAGTAGCATTACTAAGAGAGCTAGTGGAACAGTGCATTACTAAGAGAGCTAGTGGAACAGTAGCGTTACTAATAGAGCTAGTGGAACAGTAGCATTACTAATAGAGCTAGTGGAACAGCCATCATCAGCTGCCATCTCCACATTGAAGGTCAACTGCAATGGATCTCCACCGTCTTGATGGTGCCCTCTGATAGACTCTTTCCTGTCTGTCTCTTCATGTTATCTTGCCACTGATAGCACTGTCTTCCCCTCGCTAATTTGCCTTCAACTCTTCCTTTTGTTATGGTCTTCATTAAGGTGTTATGTCTTTATATGGCTAAAATATTTAAGCTGTCTAATTTTGATCTCCTTCATTAATTCTCTTTTCACTCATAGGTTTTCACTCTTTATTTGTTTTCTTCTGTTTCCATGAGATGCGCCCCATTATTCTATATATCCACATCTTGAACAGCAACAAATGACATCGTTTGGAAATAAAATGAACAGCAGAAACAGTACTAATGTTTTTGAACAAATTCAGAAGTAAAAAAAAATATATTCCTGCCAAAAATAAAACTCTTTTACAGTGAAAACATTGCTGCTGTTCTCAAGGCACAGTTGTCAGGTTTGAAGCCTATATAATATGAAAGTAAGACTGACTCAGAAACATCCAAAGACACTCAGAATTAATAAGAAAGTAAGACCAAATCAGAAACCTCAAATGGCACTCAGAATTAATAAGAAAGTAAGACCGAATCAGAAACATCTAAAGACACTCAGAATTAATAAGAAAGTAAGACCAAATCAGAAACATCTAATGACACTCAGAATTAATAAGAAAGTAAGACCAAATCAGAAACATCTAAAGACACTCAGAATTAATAAGAAAGTAAGACCGAATCAGAAACATCTAGTGACACTCAGAAATAATAAGAAAGTAAGACCAAATCAGAAACATCTAATGACACTCAGAATTAATAAGAAAGTAAGACCAAATCAGAAACATCTAAAGACACTCAGAATTAATAAGAAGGTAAGACCAAACCAGAAACATCTAAAGACACTCAGAATTAATAAGAAAGTAAGACCAAATCAGAAACATCTAATGACACTCAGAATTAATAAGAAAGTAAGACCAAATCAGAAACATCTAAAGACACTCAGAATTAATAAGAAAGTAAGACCGAATCAGAAACATCTAGTGACACTCAGAAATAATAAGAAAGTAAGACCAAATCAGAAACATCTAATGACACTCAGAATTAATAAGAAAGTAAGACCAAATCAGAAACATCTAGTGACACTCAGAAATAATAAGAAAGTAAGACCAACTCAGAAACATCTAATGACACTCAGAATTAATAAGAAAGTAAGACCAAATCAGAAACATCTAAAGACACTCAGAATTAATAAGAAAGTAAGACCAAATCAGAAACATCTAATGACACTCAGAATTAATAAGAAAGTAAGACCAAATCAGAAACATCTAAAGACACTCAGAATTAATAAGAAAGTAAGACCGAATCAGAAACATCTAGTGACACTCAGAAATAATAAGAAAGTAAGACCAAATCAGAAACATCTAATGACACTCAGAATTAATAAGAAAGTAAGACCGAATCAGAAACATCTAGTGACACTCAGAAATAATAAGAAAGTAAGACCAAATCAGAAACATCTAATGACACTCAGAATTAATAAGAAAGTAAGACCAAATCAGAAACATCTAAAGACACTCAGAATTAATAAGAAGGTAAGACCAAACCAGAAACATCTAAAGACACTCAGAATTAATAAGAAAGTAAGACCAAATCAGAAACATCTAATGACACTCAGAATTAATAAGAAAGTAAGACCAAATCAGAAACATCTAAAGACACTCAGAATTAATAAGAAAGTAAGACCGAATCAGAAACATCTAGTGACACTCAGAAATAATAAGAAAGTAAGACCAAATCAGAAACATCTAATGACACTCAGAATTAATAAGAAAGTAAGACCAAATCAGAAACATCTAATGACACTCAGAATTAATAAGAAAGTAAGACCAAATCAGAAACATCTAAAGACACTCAGAATTAATAAGAAAGTAAGACCAAATCAGAAACATCTAGTGACACTCAGAAATAATAAGAAAGTAAGACCAAATCAGAAACATCTAATGACACTCAGAATTAATAAGAAAGTAAGACCAAATCAGAAACATCTAAAGACACTCAGAATTAATAAGAAAGTAAGACCAACTCAGAAACATCTAATGACACTCAGAATTAATAAGAAAGTAAGACCAAATCAGAAACATCTACAGACACTCAGAATTAATAAGAAAGTAAGACCGAATCAGAAACATCTAAAGACTTACTTACTTACTTAGTCGTTCCCCTTCTACCGTGAGGTGTAGAGGTTTGAAAGAGAGAGCGCCAGACTATCCTATCGGCTGTCTTCCTCCTAGCCTGGTTCCATTCTAGTCCTCGATCCTTCAAAGATTGTCTAATGTTGTCCTCCCAGCGGACTCTGGGTCGTCCTCGGGGTCTGGATCCTTGGCTCTTTGTTTCCCATGCTTGTCGTGGTAGCCGATCTTCTCCCATTCTGCAGACATGGCCAAACCATCTTAATTGAGACTGTTCTACTTGGGTCTGCAGGGGGTAGGATTTAAGGCCTTGACGTATCGTCTGGTTGCGTACCATGTCTCTTCTTGTTACTTCAACCACCTTCCTCAGATACCTCATTTCTGAGGTTTGGATCTGGCTTTTATGGGTTGTAGTCATTGCCCATGACTCGCATCTGTATGTCAAGACTGGGACATAGGTGGAGCGGTATACAGCCATCTTCGTTTTCTTACCAACCTCTCTCTTGCTGAGGAATCCTCGATTTATGGCCTGAAAAAGTCTCCCAACTGCTGCTTTTCGAGTGGCCAACTCTTCTTTGATGCCTCCCTTTCGGTCTATAATAGCTCCGAGGTATTTAAAGTGGTCGACCTGCTTCAGGACCTGTTCTCCCAGCTTAATCTGATGTTTTCTTTCTTCTCGTGATATCACCATGGATTTTGTTTTAGAGCTGCTTATGACCATCCCTCTCTTCTCCAGCTCTTCCTTCCAGACTTGCAGGTTGAATTGGAGATGTGCCTCTGATTTAGCAATCAGGGCAACATCATCAGCAAATGCCAGCTCCGAAATATAGACCTGTCTCATCTTCCAGTACCCCACTGAATACTTTCTTGTTCTCTCCTTACATGCCTTGATGACATCGTCCATAAGGAGTATGAAGAGGTAAGGTGATAGGATATCACCTTGTCTTACACCAGTGGTGGTCCTGAACTCTTCCGACTTATGGTTTGCTGTCCTCACATAATTTCTGCAAGACCTGTAGAAGCTCTGTATAGCATGAATCAGAGGTGCTAGAATATTCTTCCTTGCCAAACAGTCCCAAAGTTTGCTCCAGGGGACCCTGTAAAACGCCTTTTCCAGATCTATGAAACAAATATGCATCTCACTCTTATACTCAAGGGCCTTTTCACTCAGCTGTCTGAGTGTGAAGATTAGGTCTTGAGTACTTCGGTTTGCTCGGAATCCGCACTGGACCTCATCCAATTGTGGCTCAGCTATGCGTCGGAGTCTCTGCTCTAGGATTCTAGAGTAGATTTTACCAGGGACACTGAGAAGGGATATGCCTCTATGGTTTCCACACTGTCGATTGTCACCCTTTTTGAAAATTGGTGTTATGATGGCAATCTCCCAATCCTTTGGTATGGTCTTGTTGTACCACGCTGCCTGTAAAACCCTTAAGAGTAATAGGTCGCCTGATGCTCCCATGAACTTAACCATTTCTGGTGTTATACCATCATGCCCTGCTGCTTTGCCCATCTTGATTTTCTCCAGTGCAGCCTTCAGTTCTTCCATCTTTATGTCATCTTCACCATCATTGGTTTTCTCTTCAGTGCTAGTGTTTATCATTTCTGATGCTTCACCATGCTCACCATCCAGGAGTTCTGAGAAATATTCTTTCCATCTTCCCATTACTTCCTTCGGGGCAGTAAGCAATTTGCCTTGCTTGTCCTTTATAAATTTGAGAGGGCATTGTTTTTCCTTCCTCATGTTCTTTAGGGTCTTATAGAACAATTTCTGGTTTTCTTGTGCATCTTTTTCTAGCTTTTCTCCAAATTCTTCCCAGGACTTCTGTTTTGCTGCTAGCTCTTTGTGCTTTGCTTCTGTTCTAAGTGTCACATATTCTCTATATTTTTCCATTTGTCCTGTTGTGTTTTTAGCTCCTAAGTATTGTTTCCATGCCATTTTCTTCTCTCTTATTTTCTCTTTGACTTCCTCTGTCCACCAAGGTGTCCTCTTTCTCTTGTTCCCAAGTCGGACTTCACCGCATGCTTCTGCAGCAGCTGTCTTTATGATATCCTTGAATTTAATCCAGAGGGTTTCCAAGTCATCAGGTCGTTCTTCTGTGTTGCTCACCGCTGCAGCAATAAGCCCCTGATATCTGGTCTTAATTTCTGGCTCTCAGCTTGTAGGTCCTAATGCTCATTTCTCCTGCTCGTTTACTTGGTTTCTTGTGTGATGTTGGACAGTTCCTAGGCTGAGCAACTCTTTCAGTTGTTCTTTTGATTGTTAGCAGGTAGTGATCACTTCCAATCTCTGGCCCCCTCCAGACTCTAGAATCTCGGACATATTTGAATGAGCTTCTCCGAACAATGGCATAGTCGGTCACTGACTTCTCATTCTTTGTTGGTTCACATCTAGTGTATGCATGTATGCGCTTATGGGGAAACTTTGTGTTTGTAATGATCAGATTCTGCTCACTGCAGAATCTAAGGAGTCGCTTTCCTTTGTCATTGAGAGTATCTTCTCCATATCTTCCGATAACTCCACCCCATCTAGCATGGTCATTTCCAACTCTGGCATTAAAATCTCCGAGCATGATAACTTCATCTAGGCAGTCATCCACTGTCCTTTGAAGCAGCTCGAAGAATTCCTCCTTGACCTCTGCTCTCTCATCCTCATTTGGCCCATACACTATGACCAGGTTGACTATGGTTTCTCCTTCTTTTAGTTTAACAACCATAATGCGCTCCGAGACAAAGTTCCATCCCTTGATACTATCTTTTTGATTTTGGGCACAATGCAACCCACACCCGCTTTAGCTCTTTCAGACATGGGTACACCACTGTAGAGCAGCGTGTTGCCATCGAGATCCATGACTCCTTGTCCTTTTTTCTTTGTTTCCGTTATAGCCAGGATTTCTAGTTTTGCTTTCCTCATCTCTTCCACCAGCTCCTCTTCCTTCCCATTTATACTTCTTGTGTTCCAAGTTCCATAAGTCGTAGTCCGTTCCAGTTCGTCGCCTTTAGAATCAGTCCAGTTTTCTCTCTTTTGTTGCTAGAAATCGTGATTTAAAGCAAACAGGTGATTGGCCTGTTGTGCCTTTGCATGGTGGAGGGGCTGCCTCCTTACGGCCTCCATGCAGGCCGCCCTCCTCCTTTTTCATCCAGGCTTGGGACTGGCATTGGCGGAGTTAACATCTAAAGACACTTAAATATAATTAGAAAGTAAGACTAACTCAGAAACATCTAAAGACACTCAGATAAAATAAGAAAGTAAGACTAACTCAGAAACATCCAAAGACACTCAGAATTAATAAAAAGGTAAGACTAACAGAGACATCTAAATACACTCAGAAATAATAAGAAAGTAAGACCAAATCAGAAATATCTAAAGACACTCAGATATAATAAGAAAGTAAGACTAACTTAGAAACATCCAAAGACACTCAGAATTAATAAGAAAGTAAGACTAACAGAGACATCTAAAGACACTCAGAATTAACAAGAAAGTAAGACTAACTCAGAAACATCTAAAGACACTCAGAAATAATAAGAAAGTAAGACTAACTCATAAACATCTAAAGACACTCAGAAATGATAAGAAAGTAAGACTAACTCATAAACATCTAAAGATACTCAGAAATAATAAGAAAGTAAGACTAACTCAGAAACATCCAAAGACACTCAGAATTAATAAGAAAGTAAGACTAACAGAGACATCTAAAGACACTCAGAATTAATAAGAAAGTAAGACTAACTCAGAAACATCTAAAGACACTCAGAAATAATAAGAAAGTAAGACTAACTCATAAACATCTAAAGACACTCAGAAATAAGAAGAAAGTAAGACTAACTCATAAACATCTAAAGACACTCAGAAATAATAAGAAAGTAAGACTAACTCAGAAACATCTAAAGACACTCAGAATTAATAAGAAAGTAAGACTAACAGAGACATCTAAAGACACTCAGAATTAATAAGAAAGTAAGACTAACTCAGAAACATCTAAAGACACTCAGAAATAATAAGAAAGTAAGACTAACTCATAAACATCTAAAGACACTCAGAAATAACAAGAAAGTAAGACTAACTCATAAACATCTAAAGACACTCAGAAATAATAAGAAAGTAAGACTAACTCAGAAACATCTAAAGACACTCAGAAATAATCAGAAAGTAAGACTAACTCATAAACATCTAAAGACACTCAGAAACAATCAGAAAGTAAGACTTATTTGAAAACAGCTAAAGACACTCCGAAATAATAAAAAAAGTAAGACTAACTCAAGTTAAAGCATAAGATCAGGCATTTGTCCTACAAGTAAATGGATGAACAAATTTGAATTACATTTGACATAAATGCAAATATAAGTTAGTAAGAGAACATCAGTGATAATGCACATTAAAAATAAGAGTGTCTTTGCAGCAGATGAACTTAATTTATTTTTTGGAGTGCTAAAGAGGATGAGGAATCATGATTGTCAAAGTCATCATCACGTAGGGTGGGCTTTTTATTTTCAGGGCTGTTTTAATTTTAGCTGTTAAGTTTCTGGGATTGGTAAGAGTAACTGTTAAGATTTTGAACTACTTTAACTGTTAATGTTCACAATTGCTTTAGCTGATAAGTTTCTGGGATTGGTAAGAGTAACTTAAGGTTTTAAGTTACTTTAACTGTTTATGTTCATAGCTGTTTTAGCTGAAAAGTTTCTGGGTTTGGTAAGAGTAACTATTAAGGTTTTGAACTACTTTAACTGTTTATGTTCATAGCTGTTTTAATGTTAGCTGATAAGTTTCTAGATTTGGTAAGAGTAACTGTTAAGGTTTTGAGCCACTTAACTGTTTATATTCAGGCTTGCTTTAGTTTTAACTGTTAGTTCTGAGTGGTTATAGTTTGGCTGTTAAGATTCAGCTTTGTTTTATTTGTAGCTGGTAAAATTCTGAATGTGATAAATGTGCCGATTAAGGTTTGAGCTATTGACTGTTATATTTATATTTGTGATGGTTTTTCACTTTTATAAATTTAACTTTATTTTAGGTTTTAGTTATAGATCCCAAATGTTTTCATTTTAACTGTGGAGAATCTGGACAGCTCTTGTTTAGATAATAAGATTCTGAGCAGTTAGAAGGTTAACTGTTGACATTTTGGACTATTTGTGTTTTTGTTAATACGACTCTGAACCGTTTCTAAGAAAGAGTCCGTAGCCTTCGCCGGACATTCAAAGAAGTCCGTGGCACAAAAATGGTTAAAAGAAGCCCCGTTGTAGCTAGTTGAACATCTAACAGGCCGGAGTGTCGTGTCACAAACTGAACGACTGCAAGCTGATATAAATACATGAAGTCTAGTTTGAACAGCATAACGCATAAGACTAGCAAGGTACTCACAAAGAAAGTGGGTGGACAATGTATACGTGGATTAAGATGAACAAGGATAGATAGCTAGGGATTTGGAGGAAATTTATATTAGCAGTAAAATACGATCGCTATTTAGAGCATCGTATGAAGAGATCGTTAAGAGAGTTGATATGGAACAGCATCAGCGCCAAAAGAAGAAATGTATGCGCCTGGAATGACAACCCCGAAATTGTGAAAAGTCTCATAAAGAAGGAGATGGGGGGATGTGCGTGTGATGATAAAGCAAAAAGAAACTTGTGATTGCTTTGTTTTGTTTTTTTTCCTCAGCGCGAGTATTATGTTCTCTTCCTGTCATTCAATTCATTGTTCTGTCGTTAACTGTGGTCTTCCTCCCACCTGCAGGTTGTTTCCGCTTAGTCATCGTATCATCTGTTCCCAGACTACTGCTCCAGGTGTTCCATTGTGTTATAGCTCTCTCTCTCTCTCTCTCTCTCTCTCTCTCTCTCTCTCTCTCTCTCTCTCTCTCTCTCTCTCTCTCTCTCTCTCTCTCTCACCCCCCATACGTTCATTAACTTTTTTTTATTTGTTAAGAAAATGAGTAGGAATGCACCAAGACTACAGACCAGGTGTTTCAACTCGAGGGTTTCGATTGTGAAGGGGATACGGGGAATATCTGGTAAATAAATATATATCGTATTGAAATATCCTAAAAGTAGTACAGTAGTGTTAAAGAAAACAAAAAAAGTTTTGGATTTGGAGAAAGAACAGCGAGTTCTGCTCTCATCCAAAGTAAGAACAAACTGAAGGCCGAACTCGAAATGCTGGTATTTCTGTCAAAAACTGTGCCAAGTGTGAAATTTCTGGTTAAGTCTTTTATATGTGGACATGCGCTCTAATATAACCGACTAGGTAAAACTTTATTTAAAAATTAAAAAAAAACGGATTGACAGGAAACAGAATCAAGTGTCTCACCAATGTATTTGACTGTTCTGATAACATTTAACAACTTTATGATACCAAAAATATATCGAATAGAGTTTTCTTTATGAAAAGGTTAATGAATTTGTTTGTTAATTGTATTATGTGCACATGCATGGTAAACGATAGAACTTATTTCCTCTCATATTTAAAAGGGGTGCGGGAATTTTTTTTACTAAATGCCACGGGGAGTACGACGACGAAAATAGTTGGACACCCCTGTTATAGATTATGATAAACTGTGGTGTGGACAAATATAGTTTGTGTACGTTTTACTGGGGCGAAGAAATGACATACGTTCCGACTACTTGGTCTTTGTCGGGACAAACGAATAAAAACATTCAGAGAAAGGAAAGAGCTAATGCATTTAGATTAGTCCTGTCCTTCTTTTCCCTACAGTTTTGTGTACAGTAAGAAGGATTTACGGCAGGGAACGATAACCAGATTGTCCTGCAAGAAACACAAGTATAAGACGTAGAATTTATATATTCATACCTTGAAAGCAATATAGACAAAGTAGGAGGGACAGACAATTATATCAGAATTAGAATACAAAAGGCTAGAGCTGCTTTCAATGCATTGAATATGGAGATTAAAAGAAACCAGGTCCAACCCAAAAATCAGAATCTTCAATTCAGATGTCAAGTCAGTCCTATTGAATGACTCTGAAACACAGAGAACAACAAAAACTACTTCCCAAAAGCTGCATCACCCGTGTGCTACGGGGCCCGAAAGGGTAGCAAAGAATAGTAACACTGTTCCCTACCATGCATGTCGTAGAAAGCGACTAAGGAGGGTTGGGCATGGGAGCTGTTTACCCCATCCTGTTTAAAAAATTTAAACCAAAAAAAAAACTTCAACAAACATGGACAAGTCAATTAAAGAAAATAAAACACAGCCATCCAAGACAGGGGAAGGTCCTCTCGCAGGGAGGCGTATGATGCAACATAGAGAAAGCCGAAAGTAGTCTGTGTTGCTGACTAACCTTCTTTCTTCTAGCAGAGCCTCCAGATTTGGCACCTGGAATGTTCGGACATTGCACGAACAAGGGAAAGCGGCACAAGTAGCAGCCAGAAATAAAGGACAATAAAATCGAGGTTCTGGGACTGTGTGAAACAAAGTGGAAGGGGGTAGACAAGAAGAAACACGCGAATTGGTGCTGTCCTCGTGATTTGGTGCTGCCCTCGTGAATTGGTGCTGCCCTCGGGACACGAAGACGGAAGATCACACCACAGTGAAGGGGTAGCTCTTATGTTATCTAAAGAAGCACATAAAGCACTCATTGAATAGGAAGCCGTTGGACCCAGAATAATAACAGCTACTTTTAAAACAGCTAAAAAGAAAATAAATGTAAATGTCATCCAATGTTATACTCCAACTAATGACAAAGAAGAGTCTGTGAAAGAAGCATTTTATACTAGACTGCAGGAAATTATGGAGAAAGTAAAAAGAAGAGACATCACAATTTTGATGGGTGACATGAATGCAAAAATAGGTACAGTCAAGACCGGCTTTGAAGAAGTCATGGGAAAACGTGGGCTAGGAATAATGAATGAAAATGAGGAACTATTCTCAAACTTCTGTGCTTCAAATCAACTGGCTATAGGAGGAAGCATGTTTCCACATAAGAGAATACACAAGGCAACATGGATATCACCAGACCATAGAACATAAAATCAGATTGATCATATATGCATAAACAAGAAGTTTAGATTATCATTGCAGGATGTAAACGTATATAGAGGAGCAGATGTGGCATCAGGTCACCACCTTCTGATAGCCAAAGTAAAAATGAAACTCAAGAGATATGCAACAATGCAAAGTTATAGACAACAACTTAATGTAGGACATTCAAGAAACAAGAAACAAATTTGCGGTCACAGTACCCAACAAATTCCAAGTGCTCCAACAGCTGGAAGATGTAGTGAATACAGAAGACTATTGGCAGCAAATCAAAACTGTATGGAATGAGACATGTGAAGAAATACTGGGGAAAAGGGGACGACAACAAAAAACATGGATAACAACAGAAACCATCAATAAGATAAAAGGCAGAAAAAAAACAAGAAAGCAGAATTAAACACAAGCAAAACCAGAAGTTCCAAAGCCAAGGCTCAAGTAGTGTTCTTCAGAAGCAAACAAAGAAGTAAAAAGAAGTATCAAAAGAGACGAGAGGAAGTATATTGAGGAGTTGGCAAGAAAGGCAGAAGATGCTGCAGCCAAAGGAAATATGAGAGAACTGTATAACAGCACAAAGTAGCTAACATGGAAATACAAAACAAGTTGCCTCACAAAAGACAAGAATGGAACACTGCTCAGCAAGATACAAGAGCGAATAAAGAGGTGGACGGAATATTTTGAGGATCTTCTCAATAGATCAGCTCCACAAAAACCCCCAGACATCCATCCAGCAGAAGAAGAGCTACAAATGAAAGACCAATGAAGGAATAAATAAAGAAAGCCATAAAGCTTCTAAGATGGAAAAGCGGCTGGACCAGATGGCATTCCAGCAGAGGCCATCAAAGCAGATATCGACACGGCTACAGAGATGTTATATAAATTACTTGGTAAAGTCTGTGAAAAGGAAGAGATACCAGCAGAATGGAAGGAAGGATATCTGGTTAAGTTGCCTAAGAAGGGAAATTTACAAGAGTGCACAAATTATAGAGGAATAATGTTACTTTCAGTGCCAGGAAAATTATTAAACAAGATTATCCTTGAAAGATTAAAAGAGTCCATAGACAAGAAACTCAGAGATGAACAAGCAGGTTTTCGACAAAACAGATCCTGTACAGACCAGATAGCCACTTTGAGAATAATAGTTGAACAAAGTCTGAAATGGAATTCACACTATACATTGGATTTGTGGACTACGAAAAGGCATTTGACAGTGTAGACAGAGAATCACTTTGGAAATTGATATGGCATTAAGGAGTTCCCCTGAAGATAATTAATTTAATAAGGAAAACATATGAAGACATGGCATGCAGAGTTCTTCATGAAGGACAGCTTACAGAACCGTTTGATAAGAACGGGAGTGTGACAGGGATGCCTCTTGTCTCCATTTATTTTCTTATTAGCAATAGACTGGGTTATGAGAACAGCGACAACACACAACAGAAATGGAATCCAGTGGACTTTGACTAAGCAGTTGGATGATCTGGATTTTGCTGATGACTTGGCTCTTCTGTCCCATAACCGTAATCAGATGCAGGACAAATTGAAAACACTCGATGAGAGGTCACAGCAATTGGGTCAGAAAACACACAGGGAAAAGACAAAAATAATGATAATTGATGCAGGTAATGATAACAGGGTTGAACTTGAAGAAACACCAATACAAGATGTAGAATCGTACACATATCTTGGCAGTAATATAGACAAAGTTGGAGGGACAGACAGTGATATCAAAATAAGAATACAAAGAGCAAGAGGAGCTTTCATTGCATTGAGAAACATATGGAGATCAAGAGAAATCGGATCCAACACGAAAATAATCTTCAACTCAAATGTCAAGTCAGTACTATTATATGGCTCTGAAACATGGAGAACAACAAAGACAACAACCACAAAACGACATACTTTCATAAATGGGTGCTTGCGTAGAATAGAAGGATTAAAATAGGATGACAAGGTTACTAACGTGGAGTTGATGACAAGAACTAGACAAATGCCAGTGGAACAAGAGATGAGAAGAAGACGATGGCGATGGATAGGACACACACTAAGGAAACCTGTTGATAGAACTACAAGACAGTCATTGTTCTGGAACCCCTATGACCGGGGGAGGAGGAGGATGTGTCACAGGCACCAAATAATGGTATATGTGACAGGGGGTGGTCACGGCGCCAAATAACGGTATATAGTGTGACAGTGGACGTTGTGGAAAGGGAGGAAAGTCTGTAGATCGCTTGTGCTAAGGGAAATAATCACAAGACTTTCTTTACTGTAATTCTTCTGTGGAAGACTGGTTATACACCAGAGATGTTGCTTCCAGAAGTAAGGAACAACCCAGGTAATCAGGAATACAGTAGAACTCCATTTATCCGAACCCCATGGGACCGAGCATCGTTCGGATAATCAAATGTTCGGATAATTGGATTACATAATGTATCAAGTTACATGTACACATATTTCTAAAAATAATTAACCATCACAAGGAAATTACACTATAAAACATATTTACTTGTACTGTAATAATAATACCCACACTGTATTAGATCACTGTATCACCAAAATCTTTCATTACACTGCAGTGCATGTACTACTTGTATTAATTATTTTTTTTTAAGAAAGAGAAATGTTTTCAAAATAACATTACAAATGATTCAAAACCAGGCGCAACTTACGTATACATGTACTTGTACAGATGTAACCCACTATTTAAAATAATGAGGAATCCTCTTTTGCACCAAACTGGATAGTCTCCTTTTGGCTGCTAAGTCCCGCATTCTCTTCAACAGCAGAAGCTGTGTAGCACAGCTGTCATCTTCTCGCTCGTACCAAGCCATCGCTGTTTCTAGTGCTATAAAGGCCTCTTCAGGACTTGGTCGACGTTTTGGGTTTTCTTCATAATCTACAAGTACATCATGTACTTCTGAGATGTCTTCATCATCGGTCACTACATGTATTTTGTTTTCTTCTTGCACAAAAGACAAAATTTCTTCGTCATTCAAAAACTGAAAACCAGAATCATTATCATCTTCTAGCCACATGTGTGCATCATCTTTGTCACAGGCCGAAAATCCGGGCATTGCTTGAGACAGTTCCACAACTTCATTTATACAATCATCATTTGTGTCCACTGCAGTAGTTTCATTTCCTCCTTTTTTCCCAAGCAATCTATTCCAATCCTTGTTGAGATTATCTTGTGACAGGGTGGTCCAAGCATCAGCTAACATATATCAGCAGTCTTTGAGATTAAGCTTTTTGGAAAACGCCACCACACTTTCTTCATCTTCAGCCAACAATAAACGACGCATGACTTCCTTCTTGTACATCTTTTTAAGCTTTGCTATAACACCCTGATCCATTGGTTGAATCAGTGCTGTTACAGTGGGAGGAAGAAAAATTACTTTAAAATTTGCATCAACTGCATTCAATGTATCCGTTTCTGGATGAGATGGTGCATTGTCCAGTAGAAGAATTACTTTTCCAGTTTTCTTTTCTTGTTCTCTCAACCTCTTCACATTTGGGATGAACTGATTTGTATACCAATCAAGGAATATTTCACTATTCATCCAAGCACTCTTCTGTGCTTTGTAGCACAATGGGAGACATGTCACATTCTTTAAACATCGTGGTTTTTTGGCTTTACCGATCATTAGCACCGGTAAACGATGACTTCCACTGGCATTCGCGGCTACCACAATTGTTACTCTCTCTTTGCACTTTTTAAACACAGGGGAAGCTGCTTCGCGCTGAGATGCAAGTGATTTTTGAGGCAATGATTTCCAGTATAAGCCAGTCTCATCGGCATTATACACATCATCGAGTGAATAACCTTCTTCTTCCAAAAAAGCCAAGAATGTTTCTTTAAAATTTTCAGCGGCAGTTGCATCGCTAGATAAAGATTCCCCTTGAATCTCCAATTCTCGTATGCCATGACGAGATTTAAAGTTTCTTAACCATCATCCCTGGCTAGCCTTAAAGTCAGGAGGACAGTCAAGTTGATTGTTGAACTAAAGTGCCTTTTCACACAATAGAGAGCCAGAGATAGTTTCCCCTTTGCTTCTTCTTTGCACAAACCATATATACAAAGCCTCTTCCAATTTCAAATCTTTCGCATTTCTCATGGTTTACGTTTCTTCGACCCATTTTCACTATCCAATTTCGATGCAAAACTCATAATTTTATCCTTGTTACTTTTGATGTCAGAGACGGTAGCTTTCCCAACATTGAAAATCCTCGCAAGTGAAGACACAGTTTCACCTTTTCCTAGTCTCTTGATAATTTCTGTTTTCGTTTCAATTGACAAAACATTGCGGTTCCTTTTATATGTTTTAGGCCTTCTGGAAGATGCCATATCGCACAGAGAAATACTTGCACACCAAAATTATTCTGCTGTAGTAGCAGACACAATTATTTTAAGTTGAACTGTCTGTTTAGCCAGTGTACTGCCTAGAACGCACACGTACACTAGATTGGTAAACCAGATATTAACTGACTTTATGATCTAACTGACTTCCTGTACGTAAGCGACCGACCATTAGCCCATTCCATCCTCTACAAATTGTTCGCACACATTTGAAGCTTGCAGCATCAAAAGATTCAAAAATATAGTCTAACATGACTGGTGGCACCTGATTTTTTTTTTCTCGAAAAAGTGTTCGGATAATTGGATGTTCGGATAATTGGGGTTCGGATAAATGGAGTTCTACTGTACTCGTAAGTGCCTTTTGTGGTTTTTAAAACCGAACTTGAAGGGTTGATTTTAAACAGCAACTTTAACAGTCAAGGAAAATTTCAATAGTGCAGTATATTTGATAAGTCCCAGTAATTATACAAAATATCCTTTATTTCATTTTATTTCCATGTAAAAAAATGTGGCATCTCCAAGCTTATTTCTGGTGGGGAGGAAAGGAAAAACTGCCAGCTTTAGCCTCGATGGCAAAAGGCTTAACGGTTCCTCAGTAGTCGTTTCATGGCATGTCTATACACTATGGAAATCCTAGCTAAATTAAAATTCGAACGAGACTTTGATAAAACTAGGTCGAACTTACAAATCGTGGAGTAAACCACAAAACAATTGTAGCAGGGGTTAGTGCTGGTTCACTAAATGACCCTGGTTGGTAGTGGATCTCTAGACAGTTATATACTTGTCCTAACCGTATGAGTCAAAGGCTTTGTGTTCTCAGTAGGGGATGCGCCATGTTGCTCCACACCTCGACTAGAGAACGCCTTATGTTGGTTTGACTATAGATCTGAGATAACTACTTCAAGCTCTGACTGGTTACTATGATGCATCAGTCTTTATACTAGTCCGGTACTATGGCTTGCGGGGATGAAATATTTCTCATTGGAGTTAAGACCGGAAACCTTTTTATGATTGGTTTTGGGGCCTAGCTGACTGTTGAAATAATCTTTAACCTAACTAACTATGAAACCTCTAATCTAAAATTATTGTTTCTAAGTGAGGATGACCAACCATTGTTCAAAGTTCTCTCTAATCTAAATATTTTCCGGTCTGACTTGTATGGAGGCCACACAAGGTTTGATGACATCATGGGTTCATGTGTGCCATGACTGATGATGTCATTGATTCTTGACTAGTTTTTATTTATTTCTAACTAGTCATTCATAAGTACTTTACTATAAGGCTAACAGTTGTAGCGACGTAGTAGGCCACACTGTTACACCCCCAGGGCAAGAGAGGCAGAGGTGGACCAAGAAGCACATGGAGAAGAGAGCTGGAAACAGAGGTAAAATGATGAGAACGTGGAAAGAACTTGAGCTGATAGCACGTGACAGTAGGACTTGGCATGTGTTTGTTGAAGGCCTATGCTCATTTTGGAGTGGTGGGTTATGAATGAATGAAAAGCTGCATACTTTCATTAATGGATGCTTGCGTAGAATAGAAGGATTGAAGTTGTATGATAAGATCACTAATAACAAGAATCGGACAAGCGCCAGTGGAAGAAGAGATGTGAACAAGGCTCTGGAAATGGATAGGGCACACATTGAGAAAACCTGCTAATAGCATTACTAGGCTGTCCTTGTTCTGGAATCCCTAAGGCAAGAGACGTAGAGGAAGACCAAAGAAAGCATAGAGAAGAAAATTGGAGACAGGCATGAATTGGATGAAAACACGGAAAGACCTTGAGCTGATGGTACGGGAAAAGAAAACTTGGCATTAGTTTGTTAGAAGAGTTGAAAGGCGTAGGAAAAAAAAAAGTGTTAGCTACTCCAAATCTGTCTATCTAGTATAATATCAGACGCACCTCTTTTCTTTGTTGGTCCACCTTTGTAGCTTTAAAAAAAAAAAAAAACTCGTTTAAAGGTAAAGTTTATTGTGCTTTCTTTTGCCACCAGTAATTCTGCTTGTATAGTTCCGGGGGATTTCTGAATGGACAAATATGTCGTACACTGCGACTGATATGAGGTTGTGAATCGGCTTGGCAACCTCATCATGTAAAACAAATTAGCGCAGAAACCACCCCTGCAAAGCACGTGACTGGAAAATGATGAGTTCGTTCTATGTCACGACGTAGGACTGCCCAGTACCTTCTCTCTCTCGGTCTCCTTTTTTTTTGAAATGTTTCGTAAAACCACGGTATATTCCAGTATTCCTTCTCTTATTTACACGCCTAAAAAAGAATGCATTATCTTCTTTTTTTTTTTTTTCGTACGCTCGGTATTATTCGAACCGAAATCTCCGGTTAATATGTCTAACCTGAGACTGATTTTACGTTAGTATCCATTTTTTACCCTGTACAATGACAGGTGTCCTCTTGCCATTCAGGCAGATACTCGCCGATTTCGGTACCCATTAGAGCTGGGTCGGCTCAGGGGCCGTTCAGGTTATTCCAATCCCTGGTCGACGATACTGCTTCAAATGTCCTCGCCAGGGCTTGAACCTGGATCACCCGATCGCCAGCGCGGTGTGGTAACCATTACACCAGCGCGGCTCCCTGTTATCTTCTAATATGAGCAGTTAGCTTCCTTTGCGCACTGGCTTCTGTCAGGACATCCTCATTACTCTGTTCAGCTGACTATGGTATTCTTGGCGCTCTTCTGTGAAACCACAGCTCTGTGGCCGTTAGGGATTTCCCTAATTAAGTGAGTCTGTTAAAGTGCAGTGACTCACTCCCATGTTAAGATTGGTTCTGTATAGCGCTGAAGAACTCTTCGATATAGACAGAAGTGTGTTGCATAAAAGTAATGCTTGGGCTTTTCTATTGTTCGAGCGTCCGATTGACGAGAATGGTTAGAGCGCTGGTCTCTCATGGCTCTGGACTCGTTTATCGCAAACTGATGATGTCAGTAGGGGATCGATTACAATTGACTTAAATTTAAAAACAACAACAAAATAACACTAATAAGAAGAAAAACAAATTTAAACACAGGCTTTTAATGCACTAAAAAGTCACAAATAATTTTTCAAGGAGTTTATAGCTTGCAGTAAAAAAAATGTACATCAAATTGACAAAAAGCGTGGGGCCCTGATTCTGCATGAAATTAACTTCTGCTTTATACTTCATTAGACACTTATGGATAAAATATATAATAAGCACTTAAGCTCTCTCTCTCTCTCTCTCTCTCTCTCTCTCTCTCTCTCTCTCTCTCTCTCTCTCTCTCTCTCTCTCTCTCTCTCTCTCTCTCTCTATCTATCTATCATCTCTCTATCTCTCTCTCTCTATCTATCTATCTATCTATCTATCTATCTATCTATCTATCTATCTATCTATCTATCTATCTATCTATCTATCTATCTATCTATCTATCTATCTATCTATGTTTATTTTTATTTTTATTTATTTTATTTTTACATTCATTAGTATTATTATTATTCTTTTTTAATGTTAAAAACGTACTTTAATTATGATGATTATTGCAAATGTAATATTACTTTTATAATGATAAATGCCTTAATTATGCTTATAGTAAATGTGAGGATGAAAGGATATAGTATATATGATGAGAGAGAGAGGAAGGGCAGAATGTCAGACGGGCCTGCGTGCCCAATTCTTAACCCTTTGAAAATAAAGTTCGTTCGTTCGTTCGTTCGTTCGTTCTCTCTCTCTCTCTCTCTCTCTCTCTCTCTCTCTATCTCCCATCTCTTCTGCCTTTTATATAAGATCTAGCGTGCGTATGTATATTTTATACGTGTATGTTATGGAGAGCCATTAGAAACAGGCACACACAAGGGCATCGGATTGGCTGAGTGGCTTTTTAGTGCATTAAAAGCGTGTGTTTAAAATATATTTTTTATTCTGTCACTGTGTCAGTGCAGCAGCAAACAGTGACATTTCTGAGATAATAGTAGTACTCTTCTCCCCCTATTGATCTTTCTCTCTCCCCCTCTCTCCCTTTTCCCTCGCTCTCTCTCTTGTTGATCTTTCTCTCTCTCCTGTTGATCTTTCTCTCTCCCTTTCTCTCTCCTGTTGATGGTTTTTCTCTCTCTCTCTCCCATCTCGTCTGCCTTTTATATAAGATCTAGCGTGCGCATGTTTATTTTATACGTGTGTGTTATAGAGAGCCATTAGAAACAGCCACACACAAGGGCATCGGATTGCCTGAATGGTTAGTTGGTTTTCCCTCTCTCGGCAAACTTACCGGGTTAAGGGATAGAAACCTAGTAGCGTCACGATCCAGGCTACTCAGCTGTAAACGGGTACCTGACTCCGCTCTTGAGTTAGGGAAGGCACAGGCAGCGAAGAAGGGAACGAGTCACCCCCACTATATACAGCTGGATATAGTATGTCGAAGTCTCTAACTCATCACTGCCCTACTGCAGTATCTGCTGTCGGGAGTGCCTTTACATACACACGCGTCAGAACTCACTGAGTGTCTGCCAATTAGTCATAGTCATAGAAAGCCATCATACGTAATCGCTGCACACGCGCAAACACACATCCAAATATACACAGTCGCTATGTCTACTCAATTATTTAGGCAGTAAAATGACTCAGGATGGTGACACAACAAGAGAAATCCATACTAGAATTGCTTTGGCAGCTAGCGTCTTCAATAGATTATCTAACATTTGGAAATTACGATCATTGAATATACATACCAAGCTTCGTCTGTTTAATTCAAATGTTATCTCAGTGTTAACATACGGCTGTGAGAGTTGGAAAATAACAAAATCATTGGAGAACAAGCTGAATACATTCGAGAACAAATGTCTTAGAAAACTCATGAACATCAGTTGGAAAGAATTCAAGACTAATCGACAAATAAGAGAAGACTCTAGGCAGAAATATGTCTCCGACTATATAAGGAAAAGACGATGGTCATATATCGGTCATGTCCTACGAATGCAAAACAACAGAATACCACTACAGGCGCTCACTTGGGTTCCTGAGGGTAAGCGGAAAAAAGGAAGACCAAAAGAAACACTCAGAAGAACAATAATAAGAGAAGGAAGAACGTTGGGCCTAAATAATGTGCAAGAGCTAAGAGGAGTGGCGTCACAACGAACAACCTGGAGAGCACTGGTTTCTGCCTTATGCGCCGTGTTTGGCGCTTAAAGAATTTATTATTATTATTATTATGTCTACTCAGTCGTGCTTTCCGCGTGTAACACAACATTAAAAGCAAAAAATCGCGCTTTTATGTTCTCGCCGTCTCTCCATCATTTTTGTAACTGTCCACTCCTGCCTGATTGCCCTTCTGCCACTTTTTTTTTTCCACGCCCAAGGCCAAATCAAATATCTCAGCTTTATAGACCTCACTTTGTGAAAAGGCCTGCTCTTCTGAAGAGTGATTCATCGGTCAGGCTGTTTCTGCAATCCCTGGAGTTTTGTCTCTGTGTGTGTTAACCCGAATGACCTTAACAGATGTTCTGTTGGCTGGACTACAGTACATATTCTTCTTCTTCTTGCGATCGCATCTTTGATGTTTACACCGTCAGACGAGTTCTCATGATGAATTCGACTGTTGTTTGAAGTTCCTCTTTAGCTCCATATAGCTTTGAGTTTAGTGTTGAGTCATTGGGCCAGTATATCTTTCTTAACTGGTCATACAGAGGACAATCCTGTAGAACATGCTCAGCAGTTTGTTCGTTTAATCCACATGTGCACAGTGGTGAAGCAGACAATCGTAGCTTGTGCATGTGTTTATTCAGTTTGTTATGCCCTGTCCTGAGGCGAAAAATAGTTATCTGTCCCTGCCGGTCAAGAGTGTGGTAGTCGTCTTTGGGTTGGTTCTGTTCTCTTCTGATAGTCTGAATAGCTCTCTTTTTCTCAAAGTATGTGACTTCATTATCTTCTTGTTCACATTCTCCTCCCTTTTTAGCAAGTTTATCTGCCTTTTCATTTCCGGATACACCACAATGAGATGGTACCCACTGAAGTATGGTTATCTTTTTGGCAGCTACCTTGTTTTAGTTCATTTCTCAGATGCGGGAGTTTACCACCTTTGAGAGCTTGCAGGGCAGGCATTGCATCTGTGAGGATGACTACCTGGTGGCAGTCAGAGTTGGTGTTATAAATCATATTTGCAGCTTGCTCTAGAGCTTGAACCTCAGCTGTATAGTTGGAACAGAATTTACCAGTGGGAATGTGCCTAGTCTCATAGTGGTTGTCAGGATATGAGATAAAGATACCGGCAACTCCATTCCTAACAGCATTAGTTGCTGATCCATCTATATAGGCATGTATCCATGATTGATCGGGATAGCTTTCTTGGATCATACTCAATGTAGCAGTTCGTTTTTGCAGATCATTATACTCACATCCACTTGTGAGACCACTGACTGATGTATTAATTTGGAAGGCACTGCTGGCCTGCTCCCATGGTACAGGGTATAGGGTGGGCTTCAGTGGTGTTGTCTTCATGGATAGGTCTTCTTGATGCTCTTTTTCCCCAATGCACAAAGCTGTTACGCTTTAGACGTCCCAATGCCAGATCATCTAGTCTTGCCTTCATTGGGTGCGTTGGCATACTGTTGTACTTTTCCATCTGGATCATGTTTTTTGTGTCTCTTCTATGGGACAATGTCTGTAATCCAGCAGCTTTCTGCATCTCTGATATTGGTGTAGTTTTCATGGCTCCTGTAATGAGCCTGAGAGCTTGATTTTGCACCTTGTCCAAAGACTGCAGATGTGAGTTAGCAGCTGATGACCATGCTGCTGAGCTAAACTCTAAGTGTGGTCTTATTACTCCATTATAAATCTTCTTTAGAGTTCGTTCATTTGCTCCCCAGTTGGTACCTGCTAATTTTCTGAGTATGCCTAGTCGTCTTCGGGCCTGTCCTTCTGCATTTTCAATATGCTTATTCCATGTAAGCCTTTGGTCAAATGTCACCCCAAGATAGGTGGGGTAGCTTTCTTCCTTGATCACGGTTGTCCCTAGGTGTATGTTAGCTGCTTTGTCCTTGGGGGCGAGGGAGAACAGTGTTGTGGAGGTTTTGTCTGTGTTTATTGTGATAAGCCATTTCTCTGCCCATGAAACTAGCATGTCTGCTGCCCGCTGCATTCTATAATTTGCTGTGGTGACGTTTTCATCAGCGCACCAGAGTACTAGGTCATCTGCATATAAGGCAGCTTTCACTCCTGCGGGGAGATCTTTCATCAGGTCATTGATGTAAACAAGGAAGAATGTTGGGGAAATTACTCCTCCTTGAGGTACCCCCTGATAGAGCAACATTTTTCTGCTCTGCAGACCGTCAAGAGTGACTCTAGTTCTCCTGTTATGCAAGTATTACTGGATCCATTTCATCATGTTGCCTTGGATTCCACTTCTCCTAAGTTTTTCAATAAGGCCATCTTTCCACACCTTGTCAAAGGCCTGCTTGAAGTCGACCCAGATCGTTAGGACCTTTTTCTTCTCCTGGAAGGCATCTTCTATTGCTTGAGACAAGTAAGTAACTTGGTCTTCTATACTGTAGCATTCTCTAAATCCAGCTTGTTCCGGCACCAGGATCTGCTCAGACTCTAAATACCATTTCAATCTGTGGTTGACTATTCGCTCTATAGTCTTCCCAACACAGCTTGTGAGACTGATTGGCCGGTCTTACATTTCCCTTTCTTTAGTATGGGTATTGTGATGGCTTCTCTCCATACTTGGGGTACCGTTCCTTTCAACCAGCTGTGGTATTGTGTATTGTGTACACCCGGCGGCGGAAGTCGCTTTCTGTTCAGCCACGCGTTCTTCAACAGACAGCGAATTTCGGTTCTTGCCTTCAGGGAAGTACCCAGTTTTTATTTTATTATTTTATTAAGTTTTTTTATGTGTCCTATCTAGACTTCACTTTCTTTCCTTTCCTGACGAAGGCCTTGTGGCCGTAACGTAGACTATTTTCTTTGTCTTTTGTCCTCGTAAGACGAATCACCTTTTTTCATTTTTTTTCAAACCCACCCATTGAATATGTCAAGCAGTTTTGTCTTTGCTGCTGAGCTCAGATTTACTAGCATTTCGTTGCTGATTTTGTCTGGGCCGGGTGACTTTTGGAACTTAAGCTTGGAAATAGCGTTCTGTAGTTCTCCTAGTGCGATGGGTTCCCTCATTGGGGCAGGAGTATCTGTCTGTCCCATGGTTGCCAGTATTTCTTTTCTTATCTCTCTCTGATGGTCTATGTTAATGGGTAAGTTGCTTTCTGAACTGTATCTTCTAGCAAACAGGTCTGCAGCTTGTTTTCCTCTGAGAAGTTTGCCGCCTTCATCCAATGTGATAGTCTGCCTAGGTGAGGAACGCTCTTCATTTAAAGACTTGACCAATCTCCAAAGTTTCTTGCCGTCTTTCTCAAGGTTCAGCGATGCCGTTTTAGTTCTCCAGCTTTTCCGTTTTTCTTCTAGCTTTGTTCTCTGAAACTCTGCTACAGCCTTTTTCTATTTGTTGTGAGTTTCAAGTGAAGGCTGAGACTCTGCGTCCTTTCTAGCCCTGTCTATAGCTTCCTGTCGTTCTTGGAGTGTGCTGGACCAGTATGGTGTGTAGTTACACCGGCATCCTTTGGGAATGGTTTCTTTTGCAGCTTGTAGTATGCATCTGTTGAAGTCTTTTACCACTTCATTAATGTCTCTGTTATGTACCTTGAGGGCAGACAGCATCGTGCTCTCCTGATGCCTAAATAAACCCCAGTTGGCTTTTTTGTAGTTCCATCTTGTAATGGCTGGGCCTGTACTGAGAGTTACACTCTGAACAGTAAGAAAGATTGGGCGATGGTCGCTTCCCCCTAGTTGGTCTCCTACTTCTCTACTAATAGATCCAGCTATATTTGGGATGGCGAAGGCAAGATCTGGTGTTGAAGTTGTGTGCCATCCTCTGGAGTAGAAGGTAGGAGTATCTGAGGCATTATTGACTAAGATTAGGGAGTGATCATCTTGCCATGTTTCAACCTCTTCACCTCTATGATCTAGATGGTTATAGCCCCAGCTCTGGGAGTGGCTATTAAAGTCTCCAACTGCTATAAAGTTGGTGGCTGGTACCTGTATAGAGCTGAGACTCAGGGGTTTGTTGTTTGGACAGTAATAGTTCAGGATTTCTATTTCCATCTTGTCTACCTTTATCTGCAACAGCTGATATTCTGCTCCATCCATGTAGGTTTTCCTTTCGTGTGCATGAATGTTATTCCTTACAAGAGTAAGTACTCCTCCTTTTCGTCTATCTTGTCTGTCGGATCTGAAGCATTGATATCCCCTTATTTTAAAGGTTTGATCTGCTTTCAAGTGAGTCTCTTGGATACAGCAAACACTGACTTGCTTCTCATACAAGATGTTTTCCAGCTTTGTCTTTTTGCTGTATCCAGCCTGCTTGCTGTTCACTCCCTCTGCATTCCAGTGCATCATGACAAGTGGCACTCTGGGTTTCTCTTTTTCTGTTTTGTTTCGGTCAGTAGTTCTCCTCCGCCGTCTGCTGATTCCACAAGACGGTCTAGAGGGTCCTCCAGTAGCTGAGGGTGGGCTCTGTCGAGGCTCAGAGCCCGGCACTGCACCTGCCTGGTGGAGCTCCACAGGGCGAGCACCAGTACGAGATTTATTTGACGGTGTACTCATCCATAGAAAAAATCGAGTTGCGTGATACTGTGATTTCCGGTGCGCCTTCTGGCCCAGTATCTACAACTTTAGCACCTCTTCAACGGGAGAGTGTGCTCATCCCTAATCTGTTTATGTTCCCAGTAGTAGACTATTCGCAAGCAGCCTGGAGGTGTCACTGCTCTGCGCGGACCTTGTTTACCGAGGCGGCGTCCGAGCTCGTATGGCGAAAATATGGTTGCATTATCTTCAAAATAGACCTGTCTTTCCCGTGGCTTATCTGCCATCCTGCAACTTTGAGTTAGGGAGTTCTGAGCTCCAGTCTCTTTCCCAGGCATTTTATCTTGGCCTGGCACGCATACCCCACTTCTGGTTCTAAGTTAGCAGTTGGGGATAGGTGGGGTGGCACACTGTGCATTCCCCGTCATCCAGGGGGCTCTCCAACTATGCAGAGCTTGCACAATGCTGTGCTCTGGTTCTGGGCTCTCCCAAGGAATCCTCACGTCCTGCACAGAGCCACTTCCAGATACCCCCCACCTGCCATCTCTCCATTGTAGAAATCTCCTGCATGCGGCCATCCAGTCAAGAGCCAGTATTAAGTCTGGTGCCCATGTGCTCCCCCCCCCCCCCCCCAAGTTTAGTGTGCAATGCTGGGTTCTCAACATGCTGCAACACAGGGGGGGGGGGGGAATTGTGATGCTCAGCCATCTCTCTCAACTCTGCACCGATAAGTGACATCGGGGACTTAACTGTGCCGCAGTACTTGGAGGCCCCGTTTCCGGGTACACCACACACAGCCAATTGAGGCAACGGTCGTCGTGGGCGTGTCTTCAGTGGGGAAGTTGTGGAGTCTTCCTGTCCATGTTCTTGCACATCCTAACACTGACCGCAAGACATCGGAGGTTTGGAGAGTGGCCTTCTCTGCTTTTTTGAGCCAGGGTGGGCTCCCCGGGCAAGTCTCGATGGGGATCGGGACGTGTCCACGTGCCAGTGGGCCCAGCATCCGCCGCATCTGATGGAGGACTTGCTCTGCCAGAGGTTTCTGTAGGGTTATCTCCCCCATAGCCTAGTGTTTTACCCCAGTAGACTCTGGGGGTATGGTTTGTTGGCGCCAGAACTCGCCATATCCGTGTTGGTAGAAACAGGGAGCACCGGGTCCAAGAACTGGACCACGCGTGAAGGTACGGTTGGCTTGGTTGCAGGCATTTCTCATTTTTTTTTAATGAGACCTATAGCAAACCTTACTCCCCCAGTACATATTGAAAGGTGATCAATGTTTCCCTAAGCCGTCGGAGTGGCTATGAGGTATGGCGTTCGCCTAGAATTATAAAGGTACCGGGTTATATTCCTTGTAGAGGGAATATAATTTATGGAAATTTATTTTCAGACCCAGTGGTCTTAATGATATCATACTCCCCTCTGGTCTCCAGGGTAGTGGAATCGGATGCCTGGCCCGAAAGAAAATATGAATTGTGTAAATTGGGCACGTTAAAAATCACCCGGCAGTTGGAAATCGTAAAGAGTGAGTCACACGGCCGCTGCCCAGGCAAAATTTAATAATGAGAAAACTTACCCGTCACAAAAATATTTACAGAATGTGTGATTCCTTTACACACTCCTTGGGATTCTCTCAGGTGCTACGGAGTTCGTGCACTGTGCTGAGATCCTCCTTGTATTATCTAAGGGAAGAGATCGGAGCACTGATGGAGTTGTCTGTATGCAATGAAGATAGTCTTTAACAGCAAACCTCTAAGCCGAAAGTTTCCAACCATTTTTTTTGTCTCCTTGAGTTGTAATAAATCTTCGCCTTACTCCCTACGCTAGCGTTCGGCAACACAGGAATTGTAGGGATCTACTTTAGAACCACTGAGCTCACTAAACATATACCTTGGTAAAATCATGTCTGTTTTGGGGTTTTAGAATATTTAGAATTTGGATAAGTCCAGCGTTATTGTAGCTTTTATCTCTTGTGGATGTTCTGCTTCCTGTAATGCCATGGCCAGAGCGGTAGAAAATTCAAAGTAAGTGATAATTTACCGAATGTTAACTTCACTTCAAACAAAAGATGGCTTACTATCTTAAGCAGGTCACGAATAGAGTGAATTTTAGTCAGCTACCGTATGGGTTTTCACTGGGAATTTGCGAAAGTACCTTTAAACATGGAGACACCACACATTTTTAAGCGCCGAAAGGAAAGGGCTAACCCACAGTTAACAAGGTGAAAAGTCTTTTTTTTCTTCCCCCCCCCCCCCCCCCCCCCCCCCCCCCCAGCCAGCTAAAGATCTACCAAATGATCTCCCTGGGATCTACCTACCGGTAGAGCTAAATCGACTGGTTGCCGACCCCAGCGCCATGCTATATGTATTGTAGTCCCATGGCAAATACTGACGTAGGGGAGTGAAGTGATTGAGGATTCACTAAATTAGATTCAACATTGAGAGGTGGGTGACCAGTTCTCTTCCTCGCAGCCTTGTCCTTCCCTAACTCAAGAGCAAAGTCAGGTACTCATTTACAGCTGGGTAGACTGGAGCGTGTGGATACCTTGAATCGAACCAGGCACCTTTACAGCTAGAGACCAGCACTGTCAATTAGACACTCATGCTAAATGAGAGGTTATAATTATAGATTTTACCATGCACATAAATAAATAAATATATTAATTAATTATTCTTCAATAAAGTTTTATTTGGCGTGTTTTTTAGTATTGGAAAGTGTTAAACGTTTGTAAGAATAAATTCAGATAAGTATTTTAAGACTTTAAGTTTCAGTTTTTGTCACCAAAAGTTTTATTCCTAGTATCGTTTTTGAGAAGTCCGATTCGCACAGTGGTTAGAGCGCTGGCCTCTCGCGATACAGGTGCCGTGTTCGCAACAAAATGGTATCACACTACAGTATACCCAGCTGTAAATGACTGCTCTTGAACTAGGGAAGGCACAGACAGCGAGGAAGATAACTGGTCACCACACCATTCGAAGCTGGGCCTAGTATAGTGAAGCCTGTAACATTTCACTACCCTGCTGCAATATCTGTTATGAGACTAGCTTTACCTTTTTACTTTGAATTGACAGTATGACTAACTAAACGATATTGTCAGAGTTGAACGTACCGTGTGCAATTAAGAGAAACAATCAACTGTCGAAATGAACGTAATCCGTGCTTCCAGCCAGTGAGTTCTCCTCGACCTCTGCCAGTGACTCACATGTACTCATGGACTCTCACGCTTACTCATGTGCCCTTAATGCAGCATGCGAAGTAATTATTAACGCGAATACGGTAACCGTGGCAAAACTGTATATTAATTCCTCCAGGGGCGTACTTAAAGCATTTGGCTCCCGTGGGCGGATTCTACCTTTGGCACCCCAGTAAAAGACGGAAAAATAATAATGCTTACAAGTATATTTTTAAACAGTACAGTACTGCCATAATAATATCCGATGGCACCCCTCCTGACTGTCAACCGAAGCGGTGTACCTCCCGCGCACCCTCTTAAGTACGCCACTGCATTTATTTATTATTCTTTTCACTCCGTATTGTGCTTGGGGCAGCCACTACGGTTGGTCCCTTTGCAGATCTTCTATAAGTACTTCAGAAGTTATGTGAGAACGGCAAAGCATAAGGCATAAGCGTTCAGGACCACCACTGGCGTAAGACAGGATCGTATTCTGTCACCTTGTGTTTTCAAACTCCCCATGGACCTAGTCATCAAAGCATGAAAGGAGGTTACAAGAAATTATTCAGTGGGGTACTGAAAGATGAGACCTCCAGGATGACCCGTAGTCCGATGGGAGGACAATCTCTGAAGGAACGATTACTATAGCACGTTTCACTAGCTTTGCCCAACTTCAAAATGCTATATCTCATCGAATATATAACGCATATAAGTGAAATTTTGTGTGTGAATTTTAAATGGTATAGACCCTATGAATTAAATTTTTCATTAAAATGCGGCCATTGGTTTCAATTTTCGTTTCTTTGCGATATAATATAAAATCCTACTTGCCAACACACATCACACGCACACATATTGAAATGTCTACAGTAAATTATACGACCTCATTTGCACATTTTTGGTTTATCAAGCAATTGGCATGATTTTTGAGTGAAATTGCGTGAAATCGCACTTCTTGAACATAAAACATTTTATATCCGGTGCAACGCACACATTGTCAATCAGAGGTGTGTCTACAAAAATTATTGTGTGGTTAAGAAGGAAAAATGAGTCTGCGAGTACATTTTATGACATTACAGCAAATCACAAATAGGATTTTTAAGTATTTCTGCAATGAAGCTACTCGAGGAAAATTATATCATTCTATTTCAAACCCACAAAAGAGGACTATTCACGCCTTGGGGATAAGCAAACGATCATTGCACCGCTGGATAGCGACATCTGAAATGTCTAATTCCAGTGTTTTACACACGAAAAATTAGGCCAAGAGTGGTGGATAATTTTGACAGAGAATTGATCCGCAGAGAAATTTGCAATATGTTTCACAATAATGAGGCAGTGACTTTAAGGAAATTGAAAATTTGGTTAAGAAAGAATAATGACATTGATATTTCCAAATCTACGCTATGGAGGACTATTAGGAGTTTGGGATTCACTTTTAGAAAATATGTTGGTGGTAGAAACCTTATTTGTGAGAAGCCTCATATAGTTGCAATGAGAAGCAAATATTTACGCGAGGTCAGAGAAATGAGAAGAGATTGTTATGATTTTGTGTATTTAGATGAAACTTGGATCAATGCGCACCACAGTAATGAACGAGAATGGCAATCATCTGATGGAACAACTAAGAGACTAGTACCAAGCAGCAAAGGACAGCGCCTAATAATTGCACATGCAGGAAGCAGCCATCATGGGCTTCTAAATAATACTGAACTCATATTTGTTTCAAAATCCACAGATAATAGGGATTATCATACAGAGATGAATGGCAAGATATTTCAAGATTGGATTGTGAATCATGTACTTCCTTCATTGGATAGACCGTCGTGTTTGATAATGGACAATGCTTCATATCACAACGATGTGGCACCAGAAGAAAAAGTTCCTAATTCATCAAGTACTAAAGATGTAATAAAGATTTGGCTGACCAAAAACAACATTCCATTCAACGAAATGTCCCTGAAGCCTGAATTACTTGAAATTGTAAAAAATACACAGCATACAAAGATATTTCACATAGACAAGGCAATCCATGAACATGGTCACAGATGTTTAAGATTGCCTCCTTACCATTCTCACTTAAACCCAATAGAATTAGTCTGGGCTAAAATTAAGGAACAGGTAGCAACAGAAAATAGGACGTTCAAATTAAAAGATGTTGAAATACTTACAAAAGCCGCCATCTCGAACATAGCCAGGGATTATTGGAAGAAATGTGAGAACCATGTGTTACAAGAGGAAGAGGAATATTGGACGAATGATGGTTTGTCCTTCATTCAGCCGAGATTGATTATCAATTTCTCAGAGACATCTGATTATGATTCGGATGAAGTTTAATTTCTTTAAAGATGACCTTACCGTTATTTACAAGCACAGTAGAGGAGAAACTTTCCATTATGATATTTATGAACCGCAAAATGGTGATACCTATTGAAATAATTAGATCAATGAAGGTCCAGTTTGGTAGCGCATTAAATGTCAATGACAAACAATGTCAGGAGTATCTCCCATGCAGATCATTTAAGAAATCATCTTCAACAGGTATTCATATGCAAACGTGATGGCCACATTATTGTAATAGCAGACACGCCTATGCCTATTCAATTCACAGAATCTGTGACTGAAGTGGTAAAATTTATTTTTTCGATACACAATAATTAGTAAGCCGACAAAGATCAAAGGATTTCATCCGTTTATGTGAACTGGACAAGATGCACAAATATAAAGTATATATTTGTTAGGTCTAACCCAATATAACATCGTATGCAAAAAATGGCATTAATACGTTCGACAGTTAATCAGATAATTACATTTGAAGTTGGGCAAAGCTAGTGAAACGTGCTATAGATTGGAACCAGGCCAGGAAGAAGACAACCGATAGAATAGCATGGCGCTGACTCTGGCAAACCTCTACACCCCACAGTAGAAAAGGAACGACTTAGTAAGTAAGTAAGAATATTATTTTATTACAAGTATAAAAGCCCGTCATAAGACGGGAATTACATTCAAAAGCACCAATACCTAACGGCAATTTTACTTATTCAAACGTATTAAAAAAAACAAAAAAAAACACTCCATCACCATAGTACACGAACTACATAGCAGCAGCGAAGATCCCAATGTGTGGATACGGGATCACACATTCTATAAATATTTTTGTGCACACCGTCATTTGCGCATTGTTTTTTGGGAAGTGTTACTATTTTCAGGAGAGTACTTATAAGGGAAACAATACAATTAACGTCTAACTTTCAACCAAAGTTGCATCCCTTAGCGTTACTGACAGAAAAATCTGGGATTTTATATATATATATATATTGATTGTATTTGTTTATCCTTTATCTTTCTCTCTTGTTTCATTGCCTGTTATATTGTCATGGAAATAAAGTATTTTATTAGCTCACTGGTTATGCCAATTCTTTTTTAACTGTTTCTATCGATTGTGGGGCAGTGGTTTTTATTTGTGGTCATATTTCTCGCATGTTAGAAGGTAGTCAATTGTGACGATAGGGTTGTGCGATCTCACGTCCACTCCGTCAGTATCACTTTTTTCTTCATTTTTCTCTTCCTCTCACTCATCGCTTTTATTTGGCATAATTTTTGCCCCTTCATTCATTATTATGTGGCATATTTTAAGCACCAATTTTTACTCTCAAGGGAAAGTCTCAAATACTCCATTCCCTATGGAAGTATTTGCTATAGGACTGTCTTTATCTTGTTTACCACTCCTCAGACGTATTTACGTTCTGCCAGGTGAACTGTGGCATTATCTTAACAATACCCAGTCATCATACTGGTCACTCGCTTATCTCTTTGAATCCGTCTGACCACCTTTGGAAATGTGTCGGTCCAACATTTGATTCCAGTGAAAAGCTGCTGATCATATTGACACAAGCATGTATTGTGCGTACAATGAAAGAAAACATTGTCTGACCAGACATCTGTCTGGCGAAGGCACACATATAAAGGCGATAACTGGATAATCTGTCGGGGTAGACATCTTAACAGAAGACATTACGCCAGGAAAACATGGTCACAATATTGTGGGAGGCAGATAGGTGCAGCCGGAACAATATTACGTCTTATTATAAAGAGGTCACGCGGTATGGCAGCTTGTGTACCCTGACAATCCCCAGAGCTATGCCAGTTGGAGTTTTACTCCTGGTAGATTCAACCAAGCTGGACTGGTCTGCATGGGTAGAGGTCCTCCAGGTTAGGGGATTTTAGCACAGGGCCGACACCCCTGTCTATGCAAACAATCGCACATGTTCCGGAAACGGCAACAAATGGAAAAACTTTGATGCGGGAAGGACATCCGGAGTCTCAGGCTTGTATGACTGCCAGTGATGAAAGCAGAAAGGAGGCCATTGGCATGAAAACGGATGCCCTGACCGCAAAACACGAAACCAGAATTGGATTTTGGAACGTCAGAACTATGAATGAGGCAGGAAAGCTGAGACAAATCACAGCAGAGATGAGGAACTACAAATTACATATCCTGGGAATAAGCGAGAGCAGATGGACAGAGACGGGGAGAATAAAAACAGCTACAGGGGAAACAGTACTTTATTCTGCAGTATTAACAACTTGGTCATTGGAGGAACACTTTTTCCATACAAGGAAGTGCACAAGTTAACGTGGGAATCACCAAACGGATGGGACAGAAACCAGATAGATCACATAATGATCAATGGCAGATGGAGACATGCAAACAAGACGTGAAAGTAAGAAGATGCGCAGATGTGGGAAGTGATCATCACCTAGTAATAGCAAGACTGAAGGTGAAATTCAGAGCTGCTGGACCGGTTGCAGTCAAACAGACAAGATATAACATCACGAAACTTAAGGACCCCTCACCAGAAAAGCTTTCGTAGCTCCACGTAAAGAGACGATATCAGATTGCCAAAAGCCAGGAAAGAATATAGACCAATTATGTCGACCAGAAATTCAACACCATCACAACAATTTACAAGGAAAGCAGCAAGTCATGCTTGGGATTCCAGGAAAGAAAGCCAAGACTAGATAACACCAGAAACGCTAACCACCATAGCAAAGAGAAAGGAAACGAAAAGAAAGAAAACAGAAGCTAAGTCTCCCAGGTTAAAGGCAATATATGGTGAACAGTACAGTCAGCTGGACGATGAATTAAAACGTCAAACCCGTGCTAACAAAAGGACATTTCTGGATGACCTTGCAAGACAGGCAGAAGAGGCAGCACTGAGAAATGAACAAAGCACAGTTTATAAAATAACAAACTATCAGTGGAAAACGAGGTGCAAACAACATAACGTTAGTAAGAGACAAGCAGGGAAATCTCATCACCACAGCACAGCACGGGCAGGAAACAAAATGGGCAGAGCACTTCAGAGAAACACTGAATAAGGAACCAACAGAGACTCAGCTGAATGTTCCTGAGGCTGAAAGTTACTTAGACGTAAATACAGACATTCCGTGAGGGGAAGAGATCGTCACAGCTATCGGGGGGGGGGGGGGGGGGGGGGGGGGGGTTTAGGGGATGGAAAAGCGCCTGGTCATGACAATCTAAATACTGAGTTATTCAAGGCAGACCCTGAACTAGCAGCGGAACTATTGGAGCCACTATTTACACAAGTCTGGGAAACTGAGACAACACAAACGGAGTGGAATAAAGGAATAATTGTCAGATTGCCCAAGAAGGGCGACCTTGCAGACTGCAACAACTGGAGAGGAATTACTCTCCTCTCAGTTCTTAGCAAAATACTAGGCAGGATAATCATCCAGAGAATTTAAAAGGCAGTTGATCATAAACTGAGGAAAGAATAAGTGAGTTTTAGAAAGATCAGAAGATGTGCAGATCATATATTCACCCTCAGGAACACTATAGAGCAGTGCTCAGAATGGCAGAGACAGCTATACATTAACTGTTGATATTGAAAAGGCTTTCGACAGCATACTCAGGGAAAGCCCATACAAAATACTGAGGGCTTATGGAATTCCCAGCTGCATTGTTTCCATCATAAAAAGCCTCTATTCTAACTTTACATGCAATGTTGGATTGAGTAATGTAACTTTCGAAGTGAAAACAGGAGTACGACAGGGATGCCCCTTATCAACAATTTTATTTTTGACAGCCATAGATTGGGTGATGCACCAGACAACAGAGGGCAGTCCAAGAGGAATTAGATGGACGTTTTCTACACTGGAAGACCTGGAATATGCAGATGATATTGCACTACTCACGCATTCACATCAACACATCCAAGAAAAAACCGATAGGCTGAATAAGTATGACCAGCAGGTTGGCCTGAACATCAGTTTGAAAAAGACAGAGGTCATGACACTAAATGTGGGCAATCCTGAGCCAATAACAGTAAGGAACCAGAAGTTAGAACAGACAGACACATTTACTTACCTAGGATGCATAGTAACACCTGATGGTGGAACAAGCAAGGACATTAACAACAGAATGAATAAAGCGAGAACAGCCTTTGCTAGTCTCAACAACATTTGGAAGTCTTCCCAGTACAGCACAAACACCAAATTAAGACTGTATGAGAGCCGTGTACTTTCTGTGCTTCTCTATGGTGTGGAATGCTGGAGAGTAAAAGAGAAGGAAATATCAAAACTGTCCCTTTTCCACACAATCTGCCTAAGGAAAATTTTCCGAATCTTTTGGCCAAACACCACCAGCAACCAAGAACTACTTATTCGGAGTAACCAGGAGGACATGCACACCATCATAGCTGGCAGACGCTGGAGTTATGTTGGCCACGTCCTCAGAAGGGACCCTGATACCATCACAAGAACAGCTATGCTATTGACCCCTGAGAGAAAGCGAAAGAGAGGCCGACCAAAAACAACTTGGAGGAAAACTGTGGAAGCCAAGATGCAAAGAATGAACCAGAGTTGGAGCACTGTACGAAGGATGGTCGCCGACCGAGCAAAGTAGAATTATTTTGTTGCGGAGCTAAAAGACGCCACCAGGCGTGATGGCCACTGACTGCTTTGATGGTACCGGTTATGGATTAAAGAAGAGAAAGAAGTGAGAGCCGGAATATACAATGCATTCTATTGGAACATTCAGTGAAAACACCATTTGTGATTTGAACTGAGAATGAGAGATATAATCTAGTGAACTCAGAAACACAGAACAGACAGCCTCGCAGCTTCAACCGAGCACCTCCCAAGAAGCCAGAAAGAACAGGATCGGACCTAGAATTCCTATATCAAAAGTGACAGATCAACAGTATTTAGGCAACTTTGAAACCTTAAGAGTAAACCCGCATATTTAAATATATAGACTGTAAAAACCTCAGGGACCAGGACTTTATAAATACAAGACTGGAAACCTAGGAATTGGATCATAAGTCATAAGAGAAATAATATCCCAGACCAAGTGTATCGCAGAACACCTGTCGAAGAGGAATTACTAGTTTCCCCGGCCAAGTGTATCACAGAACACCGTTATAAGAGGAATTTCTCAGTCGAAATTGATTCGAGAGCATATGCACTGAAATTGCTCGTGCCTATCTGAAAATCTGCGCACGGAGATTGTGTATTCCCAAAAATTTGGGGTAAGTATTTAACATTTCTATTACAAACGGGAATGTAACATGTTTTCTTGCTAGGGGATATATATGAGGCTGGCAACCTCAACATATGAAAATAGTATATTCATAAACCACTACATCAAGAGCTGGTGATTGTTTATGACTAGTCGTGCAGAAAACCCGACAGCAGAGCAACCCCAGACTCCGACTGGAGCAGTGATGAGTGATGACTTCATCATATGTGCCTCCAGTATCATATATTATCTTGTGAAGATTTATGTACTTTTTAAAATTGTAATTCAGGCAAATCATTATTCACGCACTCCAGACGCAATTTCCTAGTTAACACCCAGAAGGATATGTGTGAATTTTCATCATATTCTCTGAGTTACCCTGTGTGCTCGGGAATTTACTTCGTCTGAGAGGTTAACATTGGTGGGTGTAGCGCATGACAATGGGCCTGTTAGTTTGCGGCGAACAAATGTACTCAGCAGGCATTTGTTTCTTTCTATTTGTCTAAAGTTCATGGTTACAAGCCATCAGATGATTTATGTAAGTAACGCCGCTAGTGTGATAAAAGCATCCACCATAACAGCCTACAGTGGAAGAGAGTGTAGAGAAGGCTTTCTACATCACATAATTGATGAACCACAGCTGCAGGACTCACTCATACAAGCTAACTAAAAGGCACCAGCAAAAAGGACATTTCAGTTAAACTTTAAGTATAAAGTTAAATTTTCACCTTCGTCTCAATGAGGAGAACTTCATAACTATCAAAATTCCACTAATCTTTCCATATTTATTTTAACCTGTTAAAGACTATTTCACTATTACATTTGTTACCTGTTGTTTTAAAACTAAACAATAATAGTTGATTCAGTTATATGTATGAAAGCAAACGTATGAGCCAGAATAATTAATGTATCTATATATAAATACTTTGACATATATTTACACTAAACAGAGCTATACTTTATAAGAGGAATTTCGTTGGATTACACCAACTGGGGGCTTGAACGGGCTAAACCATTGCTTAAATCTTCCACAAAAGGCGAAGGACCAGATAATAAGTTAACAAATTGCTCAACCCTAAGCAGCTTTTGTTCTTGACTTCTGGGAATATCTTGTGGACGCTCCCTCAAGGTAGAAGTTTCATTAATCTTCTATCTACATCTTTGCCAAGAGTAATCTTGCGCGCAGGTAGATACCTTGGAAGGCAATATTAGATACTCTTGAGTTTTGGTCACTGTTGGACCACTACTGCAAAGCAGGGGAGGCAATCCGTGACATCAATCAATCAATACCCTTTAGCCCCCTTCCCCCCTCCCCCAAAGGAGCTTAGATTTTCAACAAATACATACCAATTTCTTCTGTTACTTGCCATCATCTCAAGTTCTTTCTTCCTCATCATTTTCACTTGTCTCCAATTCTCTTCTCCGTGTGTTTCTTGGTCTACCCCTGCCTCTCTTACTCTTACTCCAGAACAAGGACTGCCTTGTAATGCTATCCACAGGTTTCCTCAACGTGTGTCCTATCCATCGCCATCGTCGTCTTCTCATCTCTTGTTCCACTGGCACTTGTCATCAATTTCACATTAGTGATCTTGTCATACCATTTCAATCCTGCTGTTCTACGGAAGCATTCATTTATGACAGTCTGTAGCTTGTTGGTTGTAGTTTTTGTTGTTCTCCATGTTTCAGAACTATAGAAAGAAGGTAATAGTATTTTCTTCATTTAAAACATGTTCATTTATTATAAAATATTTTGTTCCTAGTTGTTTTCTAAGCTTGTTTCTTATTGCTGGGTATTTTTAGCTCACTGGAATTTTACGTTTCTGTTCTAATTCCCTGTAATGCGACATAAACTAAGGCAGGGGCACATAACGATTGCCTAAAAAATGTATATTTGGCAACAGATAAAGAAACATTATAGAGCAGTTACCTTTCCGACTTTTTAGTCTTTAATTTTCGGAAACATCGATGTTGACACCAAAGAGTGATCGCATGTCATCTGTGCAAGCATCATTGCTGAGATTGTTGGCATGTTTTTCATATTGAAGCGATGCTGTGCCAGGAAAAAAGGGGTAATATTTTTGTATGAACATTAAAATGCTACACCGCTCACCTACAGATCTGGATAAACGTTTTTAACACCTTCGGCCTAGATAGGAAATGAAGATCGGCACAGAAAAAACATCAGTTATAAAAATAAATGAAATGCACCAAACGAACGAACGAACTGTATTATGATTTGGTTGAAAATGGGGCAACCATGCCCTTCTAACATTCTGCCCTTTCTCTCTTCTCATCTTTTATACCGAATTATTCTTCCCTCTCGTTCGCCCTCAGACTTCCACATTAATGACTCCAAGAAAGGCACTAGTCAGCTCAAGGTTATACTGAATTTATTTATTATGGCACGCAATTTAAATATTAATTTCAAAGAATGCAGCGTTGTAATATTAATGTCACGGACTGCCTCCCCTTTTCTCTGCAGCAGTGGTCCAACAGTGGCCAAAACCTAGAGTAGCTAATGTGGGTCTTCAAAGGTGTCTACTTTCGCACAATATTACTTTTGGCAGAGATGCAGATAGAAGGATGATGATGCTTCTACCTTGAAGGAGTAACCACACGATATGTAGGAAATCAAGAACAATGTTGAATGGGTCTGAGCATGTTAACACTTTATCTTTCCCGCCGTCTTTTGTGGATAGATATAATATTAGCTCGTTCAAGCCCCTAACTGAATTAACAGTAACATTCCTTTGCTTATTATTATTATTGCTTGTATTGGCGCTCTTTAGATGTAGATATAACTGAAGATATTAGAATACTTATTCACACGTGCGCACGTCTCTTTGTATTAATTAATTCAACTATGAATTTGTAAAAAAAAAAAAAACAAGATATACAACTTTGTCGTGGAATATTCTAATCCACATATATAAATTAAAAGGTAAATGTAAAGCGTAACAAATAAATTCTAATAAAGAAAAGAGCAATGGTAAAATAACAGTGCTGTCACAAGGAATGTACTCGAAATCCCCTTTGTTTTATGCTTCGTCTGCAAATTGTAACGCTTTCACGTTGATAGTAAAAGCCTACTATATTATTACCCGCTTTCTTCAATGAAACGTGTGCTGTATTTCTTGGAAAAACATTGAGAGGCAGACTGCGTAATGACCTAAATTAATCCTAACATTAATTATACTGCGTTACCAAAACGAACGAACAGATGGACTCAAATAGAAAGAGAGAGGGAGGGCTGAAAATCAGGAACGCATGCAACACGCGTCGCGCGATACACAATTACTACTATCACGCGTGTAAGGCCACATGCACTAACTTTTTTTTTTCAGACGGACAGTGATAAATTCACTACCCTTCCCAGAGTTAGGTTTTAAAATCACGAAAAACGCTTATTAGAAAAGATAACATTAGATGGGTTTACGTTTGAAAACATTACAGTACCCAGACAGCACATCTTCGAAACAGGAGGTCGAAGAAATTGCATATTTTGAACGCAGCCACTTAGCTCTTTTAAAATTTGTATATTTGGGTTCCTTAGGGTTTGCTGACAAAGAATATGTAAAACGTTACGCAAATAGTCTAGGAATTAACAAGTTATAACCAAAATAAAATATTGGGGATGCCTGACAGCATGAAATCATTTCTGCTCATAAAATTTTTTTTATAACGTGTTTGAAAAAACCTTGCGTACGGAAATAGCCTACCATGTAAACTCCAAATTGATTGGAGCGCAACAAATATAAGACTAAACACGATTGGTCGGACTATAAATACTATATTTGGTTGTTAGGGGAGACGTAGGAAGTTAAAATTTTTTCAAACCCTTGTCGAAACGTGGCTCCATTGGCCAGACTCGCTGATATACTCACTTAGGAGCGTTAGTTCGAGACCACTAGTTCAAATAAGCTTGATAAAGCAACAGTGCGTTGAAGCCAGCTCACATTTTTGCTAAAGTAAAAGCCTGGAACATAAGCAGATGGGAATTTGTGCCAGTATTTGTGCCAGAATTCATTGCTAATCAACGTATCTGTGTTTGTTTCCATGAATTGTGGTAAGCTTGAAACATTCAGTATCTTTTAATGAAAATTGAATGTGAATTGTTAATTTATGCCTGTATATATGTGTAGTTCAGTAGCAAACATGATGTAAAGCCTATAATGCTCCAGCCTGAACAGAAGGTGTCGGAGGAAAGTAAAACTGCATGGAATGGCCAAACAGTACACTGACACCTAGATTATTGATTAGACAGAAATAATGCTGGAAGTGCAGAGGCGTAGTAACCATTAAGGAGGTTAATGCTGGTATAAAGTATTTCAGATGAAGCTGACAGTTGGCCTAACGCTCTGAACTCAATGTTTGTGATGTATTGTGCTCAGTGTAAAAAGAGAGTATCAATTAGTTATGAAGTAGAAGGTACATCCTTCTTGTTTTCAGGGACCGTGGTCTTGATGGTATTGAGCAGCACCTGGTCAGAGCTTTGCTGAATCCAGAGTCGGACAGCATACTCCTTGGTCCATTTAGCTATCAGTGAGGTGTCTCCAGAGCACAGGGGAGAAATCGAGCAGAGGAGTCTTTTCCTGCCGCCATCACGCAAGATAAGCTGATGTGGCCAGCTGAGCTCAAAATTATGTACCCCATCTTAAAATAACATTGTAACATAAACTTAAGAGGGGAAGTAAATTGTTTTAATAACAGGAACTGAGAACATCTCCAATACTAGCTCCCCTAAAGACAAACTATTGAAGTCATGATGACAAATACCAACAGAGCTTGAACAAAACAAAACCAGTATTACCTCATATTACTACTACACAACTGACACACATAGGATACTTTTAATAATATATGTCACTACAATATTCATATTGCGAAATTCTGTACATATAACTTGTAATTAAAATTGATTGTGATTCCTGGTTCCCTTTGTATTTGAATCAGGACACATATTCATTCATAACAGCAATGAATACATATTGTTATTTGAAAAGTTATCAGTGACTCCTTTAAGATATCCTTTAGAGTGTTATATGTATGTGAGTGTCACAGTGTTGTCAAGTGTGGTGGAATAAATTAAATTGTTTATCTGTCTGTTGTTGTTATGACTTACACTTCATCATACACATACCCTAGACATACAACGTAGTCATCACACTATTCCAGAATAATTCTGACTGAGATATATATATATGTGGCAGCAAGTAAGGTTATCTATAATACACTACTCTTATTAGATATAGATACCTTCACAGCTGATCTCAGTCAGTACACTAAGTCCCCTATAAATATTTATAACATCCCACTTCACCACATATATTGGGGTCTCGCTCTTGGGATTTTGAATCTTTCCCTATTAAAAATATTGGGGGTAATTCACTTCAGGGAATATAAGAATTAAAAGGTATCCTTGGGTGGAATTAAATAAGGTTGAGCTCACGGTGCCTGTGTTGTCCATTAGATATATATTTAGAAATTGAATTGTTGGTTAGACATTGTATAAATTTACCTGATAGACAATGGCGGACCTGGCCAAGTTTCGATCTGCTGCTGTTCAGACTGCAAAAGAGTTAGGATTAGATGGGCAAGTTATGGTTGCCTATGTCACTACGGAATGTGACAAATTTATTGAACGCGAAGAAAGAAGGTTTGAAGCCGAAAGAAAGTTAGAGGCTGAAAGGGAAATTAAGAAGTTACAATTTGAGGCTGAGGCTGAGACTAAGAGGTTGCAGATTGAGGCTGAGGCTAAGAAATTGGCTGCAGAAAGGGAAGAGAAGAAATTAGCTGCAGAAAGGGAAGAGAAGAAATTAGCTGCAGAAGAAAGAAGATTGACTGCAGAGAGGGAAGCAGAAAAGGAGGAGAAGAGATTACAAAGGGAACATGAGTTACGACTAAGGGAGTTTGAGTTTCAGGCCATGCTCCTGAAAATGGTGCCAGTCCCTTTGCCTCTGAGGCCACTGCTAGCCAGGGAGCCTCAACCTCAGCTATGAATTTTCATTTAGATCATTTTGTTGAGAAAGACGATGATATAGAGAGCTACCTAAATAGGTATGAACTATTAGCTACCACATATGGGTTAGAGAGAGAAAGGTGGAGCTTAAAGTTATCTCAGGGACTTCGTGGGGCAGCTTATGAAGTTTTTGCAAAAATGAGCAGAGGTGATCAGGAAAATTATGACATGCTAAAGCAGGCTCTTTTGTTAAGGTATGAAAAGAATGCAGAATTTTATAGGAAAAAATTTAGGAATGCTAAACTACTGTCAGGTGAAACCTATCACCAGTTCTCTGCACGAATAGAGACATACTTGGAGAAATGGACTTCTCTGGGGAAAACCCAAGATCTTAAGGAAATGGTCCTTATAGAGCAATTAAGAGAGTCCATGGCTCCAGACCTGAGAAAGTTTCTCATGGAACAAGGTGCAGAGAGGCTGGGTGAGTTGCTAAATGTTGCTGAAAGGTATCAAGCAGCTCAAGCAGAGGTAACAGGTAATAAAAAGAAACAAGTGGATAACTTTAGGGCACCACAGAACTTTAATCAATTTGATCCTAGAGATCAAAACAAAAGTAAGCACCAATTTGATAGGCCACGGTATGAAAATAAAAATAAATTCCCACAATTCGATGAAAGGAAATATGATGAAAGAAAATCTTTCAACCAAGGAAAAAGGTGGTGTAAAAATTGTCAGATGGACAATCATGACACTGACCGTTGCAGAAGGAAACCTGTGTATATGGCAACCCTTCAGGTCAGGTCGACCTCAAGACAGGAGGAGGATATTATGTTGGATACCACTCCAGAAGAGATGAGGAAGGCACAGGCTGGGGATAAAACACTCAAGCCTTGTTTCAGAAAATTGTCAACTTGTCATACAACTCCAGGCAAGGGAGATTTTTACATGAAAAACAAGTTGATGTATAGGAAGACTGGAGCTAGATCCAAAGGTCAGGGACAACTGGTACTTCCTAAAAGATATAGGGCAGACTTAATAAGGAGCCTACATGTGAAACCAGATGGGGACCATGAGAAGATAGGTACCATCATTCAAAAGGTGGCTCACAATTATTATTGGCCCAAAGCAAGATGGGACATTGAGAATTTTGTAGAAAGGTGTAGCATAGCACATGAGGGAACACCCACAAGTGGGAACATGGATCAGGACCTGGACACGCCACGGGGCAAAATTAGGCCTGATAATAAAAAGAAAAATAGATTTGATAAAGTGGACCAAATGGAATGGGAAGCCCCTTTTCACGGACAAGCTTCACTTAACTGTTTTACAATGGCCACTATGCGGAGAGTGCAAACAGATGTCTTACCCCAGGATAAGCCGAAATCCCTCAATCGGACTTAAACAAACTGGAGGAAGAGGATGTAGGGAGGAAATCTCTCATCAAGAATTTTAAGTGGGGAGAAAGCCCCAAAAGAAAAATTGGTAGCGGTCGTTTTGTGAATGATAATTCTGGGAGGAAAAATCATCACTATAAAGCTTCGAGTGGAAGAGACCATACCGGTGCATGGACAAATAGGTCCACAAAATTAAAGGTCCATATGTAGCTTTGTTAAGAACGTGGACTGATGAAAAGGCAGAGGAAAACATTACATCTTCATACCAATATGTGAATGAGCTGACCACTCGTTTAAAAACTGGCTGGAAACTTGCCAATGAAAATTTGAAACAAGCCAGGAAGAAACATGCTGCCTATTATAACAGGAAGGCGAAAGACAGAAATTTGGCTGTGGGAGAGAAAGTACTGCTTCTTTTGCCCGGGAGTCAGAATAAGTTACAAATTGGATGGCAGGGTCCATATACAGTTTTTAGAGAAGGTGTCTAGAACAAATTATAAGATAGATAAGAAGGGGAAAGAAAAAATCTATCATGTGAATCTCCTGAAGAAATATTTGGAAAGAGAACATCAGGAAGAGACACACTTGTTGACCTTGTCCATCGCCATGGAGATGAAAAAGGAACCACTTTCATCATTTGAGTATCCATTACACCCCTGTGAGACAGCAGCACAGGTGAAAATCAGTACACATTTAACGAAAACTCAGAAAGAGAGAGTGCAACAGGTTCTAAATAATCATGCAGAGGTGTTAACAGACCGACCAGGGCATACAAACCTATTGGAATATGATATGAAACTGATAGACCCCACACCTGTCTGTATGAAACCATATTCGATTCCGTTTGCTAAGGAGAAAGCTTTGAAGGAAGAGATAGACTATCTATTGAAGGAGGGAATTATTTCACACAGTGAATCCTCATATAGTTCCGGTGTTGTACTCTTAAGGAAGCCCTCTGGAGAACATAGACTCTGTATAGATTACAGGAGACTGAATGCTATTACAGAAGGACAGGTGGATCCATTGCCGGATACAAATCAGCTGTTTGCCAGACTAAATAAAGCTAAATATTTCTCAAAAGTGGATCTGAGTAAAGGATACTATCAGATTCCAGTAAAGCCTGAGGTTAGACCATACCTAGCTTTTAGTACCTCAGAAGGACACTATGAGTTTAATAGATTGCCATTTGGATTGAAGAATGCGCCTAGTGTCTTCTCTAGAATGATGAGAGAATTGTTGGATGTAAACATTTCGGAGGAACGTAATGAATCCCTGAGTTGCCTCTTTGATTGAGGATATTCCGAATGTTTCATACAGGATAATAAGAAGATTATGGGATCCACTACGAAAACTCTGCTATCACCAGGTATATGTTATCTCCTCATAACGTACATTTTGAGGGAAATATAATGTTCTCTGGACATGTCATTGCGCAGACTCAGAGAAGAGAAATGGTGAATACGGGTTGCGAAGCAGCATTAAGACAAGCACTCACACTTGCGGCTGTTCAGTAACATAACCGAAATATATTATTGGTTGTAGAAGTCTGAGGCAGATTTCATGAGTAGTGCCTACTCTGAATGGACCCAACTACATAAAACCATGATAGCACCACAGCAGAGTAAAGTCAAGTTGACTTACATTTATCTATGTGTATATAGAATAAAGGACTGACATATAATGTCTGTTTTAAGAGGGGAGATGTCGTGGAATATTCTAATCCACATATATATAAATTAAAAGGTAAATGTAAAGCGTAACAAATAAATTCTAATAAAGAAAAGAGCAATGGTAAAATAACAGTGCTGTCACAAGGAATGTACTCGAAATCCCCTTTGTTTTATGCTTCGTCTGCAAATTGTAACGCTTTCACGTTGATAGTAAAAGCCTACTATATTATTACCCGCTTTCTTCAATGAAACGTGTGCTGTATTTCTTGGAAAAACATTGAGAGGCAGACTGCGTAATGACCTAAATTAATCCTAACATTAATTATACTGCGTTACCAAAACGAACGAACAGATGGACTCAAATAGAAAGAGAGAGGGAGGGCTGAAAATCAGGAACGCATGCAACACGCGTCGCGCGATACACAATTACTACTATCACGCGTGTAAGGCCACATGCACTAACTTTTTTTTTTTCAGACGGACAGTGATAAATTCACTACCCTTCCCAGAGTTAGGTTTTAAAATCACGAAAAACGCTTATTAGAAAAGATAACATTAGATGGGTTTACGTTTGAAAACATTACAGTACCCAGACAGCACATCTTCGAAACAGGAGGTCGAAGAAATTGCATATTTTGAACGCAGCCACTTAGCTCTTTTAAATTTGTATATTTGGGTTCCTTAGGGTTTGCTGACAAAGAATATGTAAAACGTTACGCAAATAGTCTAGGAATTAACAAGTTATAACCAAAATAAAATATTGGGGATGCCTGACAGCATGAAATCATTTCTGCTCATAAAATTTTTTTTATAACGTGTTTGAAAAAACCTTGCGTACGGAAATAGCCTACCATGTAAACTCCAAATTGATTGGAGCGCAACAAATATAAGACTAAACACGATTGGTCGGACTATAAATACTATATTTGGTTGTTAGGGGAGACGTAGGAAGTTAAAATTTTTTCAAACCCTTGTCGAAACGTGGCTCCATTGGCCAGACTCGCTGATATACTCACTTAGGAGCGTTAGTTCGAGACCACTAGTTCAAATAAGCTTGATAAAGCAACAGTGCGTTGAAGCCAGCTCACATTTTTGCTAAAATAAAAGCCTGGAACATAAGCAGATGGGAATTTGTGCCAGTATTTGTGCCAGAATTCATTGCTAATCAACGTATCTGTGTTTGTTTCCATGAATTGTGGTAGCTTGAAACATTCAGTATCTTTTAATGAAAATTGAATGTGAATTGTTAATTTATGCCTGTATATATGTGTAGTTCAGTAGCAAACATGATGTAAAGCCTATAATGCTCCAGCCTGAACAGAAGGTGTCGGAGGAAAGTAAAACTGCATGGAATGGCCAAACAGTACACTGACACCTAGATTATTGATTAGACAGAAATAATGCTGGAAGTGCAGAGGCGTAGTAACCATTAAGGATGTTAATGCTGGTATAAAGTATTTCAGATGAAGCTGACAGTTGGCCTAACGGTCTGAACTCAATGTTTGTGATGTATTGTGCTCAGTGTAAAAAGAGAGTATCAATTAGTTATGAAGTAGAAGGTACATCCTTCTTGTTTTCAGGGACCGTGGTCTTGATGGTATTGAGCAGCACCTGGTCAGAGCTTTGCTGAATCCAGAGTCGGACAGCATACTCCTTGGTCCATTTAGCTATCAGTGAGGTGTCTCCAGAGCACAGGGGAGAAATCGAGCAGAGGAGTTTTTTCCTGCCGCCATCACGCAAGATAAGCTGATGTGGCCAGCTGAGCTCAAAATTATGTACCCCATCTTAAAATAACATTGTAACATAAACTTAAGAGGGGAAGTAAATTGTTTTAATAACAGGAACTGAGAACATCTCCAATACTAGCTCCCCTAAAGACAAACTATTGAAGTCATGATGACAAATACCAACAGAGCTTGAACAAAACAAAACCAGTATTACCTCATATTACTACTACACAACTGACACACATAGGATACTTTTAATAATATATGTCACTACAATATTCATATTGAGAAATTCTGTACATATAACTTGTAATTAAAATTGATGGTGATTCCTGGTTCCCTTTGTATTTGAATCAGGACACATATTCATTCATAACAGCAATGAATACATATTGTTATTTGAAAAGTTATCAGTGACTCCTTTAAGATATCCTTTAGAGTGTTATATGTATGTGAGTGTCACAGTGTTGTCAAGTGTGGTGGAATAAATTAAATTGTTTATCTGTCTGTTGTTGTTATGACTTACACTTCATCATACACATACCCTAGACATACAACGTAGTCATCACACTATTCCAGAATAATTCTGACTGAGATATATATATATGTGGCAGCAAGTAAGGTTATCTATAATACACTACTCTTATTAGATATAGATACCTTCACAGCTGATCTCAGTCAGTACACTAAGTCCCCTATAAATATTTATAACATCCCACTTCACCACAAACTTTATTGATCAATTACTTTAATGTGAAAGGGGCTAGGTGTACCTCACACCCAAGACCCGTGCACTAAGAAAATTTATAAAGGATCGTTTGACAGGGGTTGCAATTATTGGTTGCTTGCAACCCTCTCAGCAGCAGACTTAACAATTCAAGCAACCCAAAGCCTTATGTAGATCAACATTTAATTCTACCGAACAGAACCGAACACCAAACAAACAATCAAACAAACACCCAGTCAGTGTTCATAGACTGTGTGCTCAAGGCATTTACAGCTTGGCTCTGTCTAAGCTCGTCTGTTCTCTTCTGGGCGGCTCTCTCAAAAATAGACCAGTTTCGCCGCTTGCTATCCCTTTTTATAAGCCCTGGCCTAACCACTCAACTTACTGCGCGCTACGCGCATTAATCTGCGCCACACGCGATTATTGCTCTAGAATGCATGAAAACACATATTTACACAACTAGAGCAAAAACACAACTAATTTGTAGGCGTTATTATGGCCTTGTAATAAATCTGCTTGAAGATAACGGGGTGAACAGGCACTAAACCACAGAGACAATATGGCTGACCAGATGGGGCCAGCGCCGAGAACGACAGATCTCAAGATGGCGCTGTCACATATTCCCCGCCTGATTTTGTTGTCGTCCCGACAACTACACTAAATCAGGCACCTCAGTCATATTCCCCAAATCTGGAGGATCACCTTTTCCTTCACTTCGTCTCAGGTCGTTGCCGGTGACTCTAATGCTCGGACTCGCTCTGTCTGTTGGTTGGATGATATATGGACCCCCTGTCATTGTAGGAGCACGAACTACAACGTACTCGTCTTCTGACCACATATCACGAATCTCGGATCTCTCAGCGTTGTGCATCCTCTTCTTCACCAATTCTCCGACCTGTAGTGGAGTAGAACACGACAGCTTGTCACATCTCTCTTTACGGACTGCTGCAAAACTCTGCAACGGTGGCTCTGCTCTTACGTGCGCCCCTCGTAGCCTGGAAACGTGTCCTTCAACGAGTTTTAGATGAGTCTCCTCCTCTAAATGTCGACCACTTTTCCTGGCGCCCTTATGGTGACAGTTGCCACGGCCATCTCTTGGCTTGCACTATGACGGCAATCTAGATGTGTTGGTACGCCTAGAGAGGGCGCTCTTTGATGGACAAACCGATATCAAATGGTCTGGGGACTTACAATGGAAACATCGCTTAGGAAGCGGGCCCTGGGGACACTTGGCTGACATGTGGTTCGAAAGGTCTCCACAGTTGAAGCATCTTATTTTCCTAGGCTTCCTCGGTACCCTGGGTCGCCTCCTGCTACCCTTACATCCCTGGCCGCCTTTGACTTTCTTCCCTGCATTAAGCACCTCACACTCCGGTCGACCACCAACCATCTTTATCTTTGAGTCATTCTGCTCCCCTTCTGTAACCTGACTCCCAGCCGCAGAGGGATCTAGTTTAATGCCTGTGGACATCGATTCTGTACGTGGCCTTAGTCCTCTGCGTCTAAGACAGCGAACTGTCCTGGTACGTCTCCCCTGCTCCTGAGACATTGCATCAATTTTAACCTGTAATCGAGCCACCTGTGCTCCCAGCTGCTCCACTTCTGCGCCTAATGCATGTATATCGGGTACCGTCACGGTATTTACTACTCCGACACTGGCAACACTAGCCCCAGAGGCGTGTTCAGTCTCTAAAAACCGTAGGGCATAGTCCCTTACCGACTTAAACGATGCTGTAGGCTCTTTAAAGATCATTTCCTTTGCTAGCTTTCTTAGTAGGCCATCTCTCAGACAAGCAGCAAACTGGTCACGAAGAAAGGATGGCGCCAAAGGAGTGACGTTGTTCTGCTTTTGTGCCCTTACAACACTTTCAAACACCTCGTGAATGCGATGGGAGAATTCCCAAAGAGACTCCCTTGCACCTTGCCGGGTAGAGTAGAACGCGGCCATTACTTATGGGATGCTCCGACGCTCCCCATACACCCTAAGAATGGAATGTAGCATTGCTTCTGGGTCACCGTCATCAGCCTGAATCCTCAGCTCCCTTCGGACACTTGGGATCACACTGTCAAGGATAACATCGGCCTGGTCCTCTTTACTCATCATCCCTACTCTCCAGGCAGCTCTCACCTCTCTGACATATTCCTTGGCCGTAGGACCCGTGCGCTCCCCAAAGCACCGCACTCTCTTGTGAGTAGGTACCACGATGTACTGTACTCGTTCTGGTTGACGATCCAGCCCTACTACAGTGTCATCCACCTCAACCACATCTTCGTTATCAGTTCTACTAGCAGCACGTGTGTTGCGTGCCGCCATCTTGTTGCTAGTAGAGTTGACTAGAAATCTTGACAAACTGGATGATCCTGTCCCTCGCCTTGCACTGAACTGGGTGTTCTACTGTTTCGGTTGTTGCTGCTCTGATCGCTGAAGAGTTGCTTCACTGCGTGCTGTCTGTCAATCCTGCCGACGACGCCACTTGTGACAGGGGCTAGGTGTACCTTACACCCAAGACCCGTGCACTAAGAAAATTTATAAAGGATCGTTTGACAGGGGTTGCAATTATTGGTTGCTTGCAACCCTCTCAGCAGCAGACTTAACAATTCAAGCAACCCAAAGCCTTATGCAGATCAACATTTAATTCTACCGAACAGAACCGAACACCAAACAAACAATCAAACAAACACCCAGTCAGTGTTCATAGACTGTGTGCTCAAGGCATTTACAGCTTGGCTCTGTCTAAGCTCGTCTGTTCTCTTCTGGGCGGCTCTCTCAAAAATAGACCAGTTTCGCCGCTTGCTATCCCTTTTTATAAGCCCTGGCCTAACCATTCAACTTACTGTGCGCTACGCGCATTAATCTGCGCCACACGCGATTATTGCTCTAGAATGCATGAAAATACATATTTACACAACTAGAGCAAAAACACAACTAATTTGTAGGCGTTATTATGGCCTTGTAATAAATCTGCTTGAAGATAACGGGGTGAACAGGCACTAAACCACAGAGACAATATGGCTGACCAGATGGGGCCAGCGCCGAGAACAACAGATCTCAAGATGGCGCTGTCACATTAACATATGTAAACAAATAAGAACTGGTGATTAATAATTCTCATAATGGAATATATCAGCTTTCGTAAGCTTAATTTTAGAAAAGAAAGTTCTTTGTTTGGCTGGCTAAAAATGAGACTTGCCAAAAAGCTAAAGTGTCGATGCTGCTGGTTCCGTAGATTTGTCTCTGTGGTGAGGGCACGTTTCCAGGTCAGTCAGGAAGTAACCACTCCTGGTCGAGGCAATAATCTTAACAACCCGTGGAATTTAGGTTTCAAGTGTCAATTACAAGCTTTGAGCCACAGAATGGTAGTACAGCAAATGTACTCTTTGGATAGTATCACAAATAGTCAGATCGCCTCGTGCTGGTATTACAAGTTCAATAATTGAGAAATCTTAGACTTCTTGCTCACGGAAATAGGCTTGGCAACTTGATATAGATGCCTAGAATACACGTCGGGGTATTTAGTTCTATTAACAATCCCTCTGCGATTTGGTGAGTAAAATCCCTCTGTGACTTTGTGACTAAGTCCTGCATAAAACCGGTTTCTGAATGAATAACTTAGGGTTTTCTTGCTGTAGTGTTCGGAAGTGTGCCTCTTAAGTCCGGTCCTATTTAAAGTCAGAATCTTTACTTCTGTTGTTTCCTGGCTTCATTCCGAGCTGTCTGCTTGACGATTCGGGAAATGCAGTGCCCTATGTCTAAATGTTCTACATTGCATTTTAGAGTTCATCCACGCACTCTTATTGTCTGCTACTTGGCAACTCCCAATCAGAGCGATTGTACATGACAACTCGAATTGCCAGACCAATGTCATTTAGAGTACATGTTATGATAGATTAGTGCTTATGGAATTTCCTGTGTGACTCATACGTTTGAGAATTTAAACAGCCACTTTCCATATATGGAATTGTGATTTCCATAAAGTGTTGTCAATGTTTACTTATATCACATGTCCAGCTCACTCTTCAAAATGTCTTCCAAGATTGATTTTATCTATAATCACATATCCCAAGTAAGTCTGATTACTTAGTTTATCAGACTCTGCTGATCTCTTGTATCACATGACTTGTCGCAATCCGACTGCCTGTCTAGACAAATCGTGGTTTGTACAATTAAACCTGTATTGCAAGTTCATTCTACTGTCGGATCGGAAGTGATTATGCAATCTTGAACAAGCACTTTATGCTCGCATTTACCTGGTCATTGTGGTATTATCATGTTTGGTGATTCAGTTAATCTCTCAGGGATGGGCGATTGTCTGGCCCTGTCATGCATCGAAGCGTGAAACGTGAACAATGATAGTAGGAAAAAAAGGGAACGATTATGAGTAGAGGATAGGCACGAAATTATGTGCGTTAAATGTGCCGAAATAATAGATAATAATGGCGATGAGACAACAGAAGGCAGTCCAAGAGGAATAAGATGGACTACATTTTCTACATTGGAAGATCTGGAAAATGCAGATGATATTGCACTACTAGCACATTCACATCAACACATCCAGGAAAAAACGGAGAGACTTAGTAAGTTTAGCCAGCAGGTGGGCTTGAACATCAATTTAAAAAAGTCAGAGGTCATGACGCTCAATGTGAGCAACCCTGAGCTCATATCAGCAAGGAATCAGCAACTGGTACAGACAGACACCTTCACATACCTAGGATGCATAGTAACACCAGACGGCGGGGCAGGCAAAGACATCAACATCAGAATGAATAAGGCAAGAACAACCTTTTTTAGCCTAAACAACACCTGGAAGTCCTCTCAATACAGCACAAGCACAAAATTAAGATTATATCAGAGCTGTGTGCTTTCTCTTCTCTGTGGTGCGGAATGCTGGAGAGTTACAGAGAAGGAAATGTCGAAATTGTCCTCTTTTCACACAACATGCCTAAGAAAAATTCACCGAATCTTTTGGCCGAATACCATCACCAACAAAAATCTGCTTACTCGGAGGAAGCAAGAGGACATGTACACCATCATAGCTGGCAAACGCTGGAGCTGGGTTGGCCATGTCCTCAGAAGAGACCCCGATGCCATCACAAGAACAGTTATGCTTTAGACCCCTGAAGGAAAACGAAAGAGAGACCGACCAAAAACAACCTGGCGGAGGACTGTGGAGGCCGAGATGCAAAGAATGAGCGAGAGTTGGGGCACTGTACGAAGGATGGCCGCCGACCGAGCAAAGTGGAATCAATGTGTTGTTGCCCTACAAGACGCCACTAGGCGTGATGGCCACTGACTGCTTTGACGGTCGGCGGCTAAGGATCAAAGAAGAAGAATGGCGATGAGAGGAAATTGCGAGCAAGCAAACGATCCATAATGTCACAGTTAAAATAACAGCATACTCACATTTACAGTATCTAATTATAATCAAGAATTAACATATGTTTAATAGGTCAGAAGTCATAATCACAACATACATTCAGTAGTAGTTAATGATTTTGGGACTTGTAATCAGTACTGATGAAGTATTATATATATATACACACATGGAGAGAGAGATGTTACAGTTGGTAATATGACTTCTCCATGCACTTCTCGTGGGTCTTTGATGAGACAATTCTTTGTTGCAGGCATCCTGCAAAGGGAAACAGCGGCTGTTGTTCCGCGTGAATCATGAGGAGCTAAAATGAAAAATTAGATGATAAGATTGTGTTAAAAGCCAGTGGAAGAGTTTAGGTACCTTGGTAAAATGTTCGCCACAGACGGAAGATTATGCAGAGAGAGTGAACTGAGAATTCATTAATCCAGTATAGTTATGAGTTAGCTTGCCTCTTTTGATGAACCCACAGATCCAAATCACTACAGATTAAAGAATTGCTGAAAAAGTACAGAAATATTATTGTCTCATCTTTGATCCACCATCAGTGAGTGTTAGCTCTTGGTGATAAAAGTAATATTAAAAGCAGCAGGAAAGTCTATTCCAGCCTTTCTCAAGCTTTGTATCCCGGAGGAACCCATGAAAATAATTGTCAGGTCTCATGGAATCCCTGCATAAAATTGTTATATCTATAGCTCATTGTACCTTAGCATGATCATTGTGGTGAGTTGGGATTATATAAATATAGTTTTAGGGGACTTAGTGTACTGAATGAGATCAGCTGTGAAGGTCTCTGTATCTACTAAGTTGGGTGTATTACAGAGAACCTTGCTTGCTACCACATTTCGACCTCAAACAGACTTATTCTTGAATTGTATGATGACTTCGTTTAATGTCTAGGGTTATGATAGTGATGAAGTGTGTATTCACAACAACCAACAGACAGATAAACACCTAAGTTAAGATCCACAACAATTTACAACACTATGACAATCACAAACACATAACACTCTAAAGATTTATCTTAAGTAAGTCAAGTGTTAAATTTTATACTATGTATTAGCTTTTTCAATATATAGATATCCTGATCCTACTACAATGTGAATCAGGAATCACAATCAAATGTAAGCACAATGTTTATGTACAAGAATTTATACAAAAGATCTTTGTCCAGACCTATAATATTATTGTAATATGAGTGTAGTGTTGTGATGTATTATTATGAGGTAATACTGGCTTTTAGTGCTAGGTTGTTGGTTGTCATCACGACTTCACGTGTTTGTACTGGTGGAAATAATATTGAAGGATTCACAGATTCTGGTTGTTTAAAATTTCTGTCCCTTTTGTTTTTATAATAAAGTTCAGTTCAGGGTTATTTTATTCAAGGTTGAGCTTTTTCGTGCTGACAAGCGCTTATCTCATAATGCAGCTGCAGGAAACCTGTATCCTCTGCTCGCTTGCTTCTCAGTTTGATAGTATGATATACAATGGCCGCTATCTTGTGCAAGGAGTCTGCTGCCAGCTTTCTGGATCACGCAGTACTCAGACCGGACGAGGCAATATCACCATCTATACCACGGCCCCTGACATGAGAAGGTTGTGCCTCCTTCTTCATAACTAATATACAATATTATTCCACACTGAAGTACATGACAGTACAAACAAACATAAAGTTCAGCGCTTTAGGCCAACTGCTAGCTTTTCATATGACAATATACACCAGTATTCCTCTCCCTAATGGTTACAACGCTTCTGCAATTCCAGCTGTAATCCCTTCCATACAATAAGATAGGTGTTATGTTACTATATGGCAATCCAATATATATATGCAGTTATACTCCTCTCTGACAATCTTTTACATGGTGGAGCAATATCTAGGCTTTGCCACATATTTGCTACTGAACCACACACATACAGACATAGTTTATCATTTCACATTTAATTTTCATATAAAATACAGATTAAAAATGTCTAGCTTACCACAATTCGTAAGGAAATACACACTAAAGATGACTGGCACAGTTTGATCTGCGGTATGTCCAGGCTGTTATCATATATTTAATTTTGAATAACACTGCCTGCTCTCATCTCTCACAAAGTGTAACAATATGGCGTCCCCTCTAAGATTTCTTCTGCCAATATCCAGTATATTGGCCAATCGTTTTGAATATTTTCAAAAGAGTACACAGTCATTCAAATATTTTCATTCACTTTTACTCCGTTTCTAGGCATTTATTTGTTATTCATAGGTCACCCAATCAAATTTCTTTTAACTTCAAAGTTCAGCCAATGGCCTCCCTCATACTATCTTAGACTTTCTGTCACTACTATGTTTCAACAAATTTCAGGGAACTCCATCCCAAGCAGATATGACCAAACCTGACAGTATCTCTGTTCTCTATATGTTTTATTACCAATATCTAATTATGTAATGGACTTTTTAGATAATTTATTACATATTCCTAGTCCACTAGCCTTCCTGTACACGAATATATGATTTTCAAGGGGCTAAGTGGCGTAGTTAAGAATACGATCTTTTTTCGATGTTAAGTGTTTAATTTCAACTACCACCTGTTCAATTCTTTACGACTGTACTATCAGTATAAAGTCAGGAGCCCTACGTAAAATATCAGGTTTCCTAATAAGAATTAAACCTGTTTTCAAAACCTAACATCGTATCGTTAGTTTATTTCATCACTGTTTATTTGAAAAAATCAAGCCATGCACACTGCGAGTTGGTTTATTTTTAGACACACTGCGAGTGGCTTGCGTTACTGTGTTCCCTGGTCCGTCTATCTCTCTCTGCTTTTTTCTTCTAAGCCCGTCTGTCTTTCCAAGGCTAACCTTGTGCGCGATTTTGCACTAATGTTAGTTTTAAAAATCAAGGTCGTCTAGAAGATTTTACTACACATTCTATTTTTAGAACTACGGTTATCGCCGTATCGTTAAGCCTAAGCATTTTATTTAGGAACGAACGAATTAGGACAAGTAGAAATCTTGTGTTAGCCATTACGGCGTTATACAACGAAGGCGTTATCTATACTGGGAAAGCACTGGTCTTTCTCCGTTCTTCTTCCTATCGTATTATTTCGTTCTGCTTTACATTTATGTGCTAATTTATATATGGGTATTAGAATTTTTCACCACAATTCTCCCCACTTAAAACAGACATCATATGTCAGTTCCTATTTCTTAATACACATAGATAAATTTCTATCTATGCCAGGTGATTACTTTGATTCTCATCGCACGGATGGCGGCTTAGAAAATCAGCACCTAGGTTAGTTTTTCCGGGAATGTACTCTATCCTTCTGATTTTTCGTTAAATGTGTACTGATTTTCACCTGTGCAGCGGTCTCACAGGGGTGTAATGGATATTCAAATGATGAAAGTGGTTCTTTTTTCATCTCCATTGCAATAGACAAGGTCAGCAAATGTGTCTCTTCCTGATTTTCTCTTTCCAAATATTTCTTCAGGAGATTCACATGATAGATTTTTTCTTTCCCCTTCTCATCTATCTTATAATTTGTTCTAGACACCTTCTCTAGAACTGTATATGGACCTTGCCATCCAATTTGCAACTTATTCTGGCTACCGGGTAGAAGAAGCAGTACCTTCTCTCCCACAGCCAAATCTCTGTCTTTTGCTTTCTTGTTATAATAGGCAGCATGCTTTTTCCTGGCTTGTCTCAAATTTTCATTGGCAAGTTTCCAGCCAGTTTTTAAACGAGTGGTCAGCTCATTCACATATTGGTATGATGATGTAATATTTTCCTCTGCCTTTTCATCAGTCCACGTTCTTAACAGGGTTACATATGGACTTTTAATATTGTTGACCTATTTTTCCATGCACCGGTATGGTCTCTTCCACTAGAAGCACTGTAGTGATGATTTTTCTTTCCAGAATCATCATTCACAAAACGACCGCTACCAATTTTTTTCTTGGGGCTCTCTCCCCACTTAAAATTCTTTGTGAGAGATCTCCTCTCTCTTTTTTCTTCCTCCAGTTCACATAAGTCCGATTGAGGGATTTTCGGCCTATTCTGGGGTAAGACATCTCTTTGTACTCGCTGCATAGTGGCCATTGTAAAACATCCAAGTGAAAACTGTCTGTGAAAAGGGGGCTCCCATTCCACTTTGTCCACTTTATTAAATTTATTTTTCTTGTCAGTGTCAGGCCTAAGTTTGCCCCGTGGCGTGTCTAGGTCCTGATCACTGTTCCCACTTGTGGGTGTTCCCTCATGTAGTATGCCACATCTTTCTACAAAATTCTCAATGTCAATCATTGCCTTGGGCCAATAATAATTGTGAGCCACCTTTTGGATGATGGTACCTATTTTCTCATGGTCCCCATCTTGTTTCACATGTAAGCTCCTTATTAACTCTGCCCTATACTTTTTAGGAAGTACCAGCTGTCCCTGACCATTGGATCTAGTTCCGGCCTTCCTGTATATCAGTTTGTTCTTCATATAGAAGTCTCCTTTTCCTGGAGGTGTATGACAATTTGACAATTTCTTAAAACAAGGCTTAGGGTCTTATCCCCAGCCTGCGCCTTCCTCATCTCATCTGGAGTGGTATCTATCAGAATATCCTCCTCCTTTCTAGAGGTCGACCTGACCTGAAGGGTGGCCATATACACAGGTTTCCTTCTACAATTTTCGGTAGTATGATTGTTCATCCGACAAACTTTACACCACTTCTTTCCTTGGCTGAAAGATTTTCTTTCATCAAATTTCCTTTCATCGAATTGTGGGGTTTTATTTTTATTATCATACCGTGGCCTATCAAACTGGTGCTTACCTTTGTTCTGATCTCTATGATCAAACTTATTAAAGTTTTGTGGTGCCTTAAAATTGTCTACCTGTTTCTTTTTATTACCAGTTATCTCTGCTTGAGCTGCCTGATATCTTTCAGCGACATTTAGTAACTTATCCAGCCTCTCTGCACCGTGTTCCATGAGAAACTTTCTCAGGTCTGGAGCCATGGACTCTCTTAGCTGCTCTATAAGGATCATTTCCTTAAGATCTTGGGTTTTCCCCAGAGCAGTCCATTTCTCCAAGTATGTCTCTAACCGTGCAGAGAACTGGTGATATGTCTCACCTGACAGTAGTTTAGCATTCCTGAACTTTTTTCTATAAAATTCTCCATTCTTTTCATATCTTAACAAAAGAGCCTGCTTTAACATGTCATAATTGTCTTGGTCATCTCTGCTCATCTTGGCAAAAACTTCATAAGCTGTACCACGAAGCCCTTGTGATAACTTTAGGCTCCACCTTTCTCTCTCTAAACCATACGTGGTAGCCAAAAGTTCATATCTATTTAGGTAACTTTCTATGTCATCGTCTTTCTCAACAAAATGGTCTAAATGAAAACTCATAGCTGAGGTTGAGGCTCCCTGACTAGCAGTAGTAACTAAGGTAAAGGGACTGGCACCATTTTCAGGAGTATGGCCTTGAAATTCTAACTCCCTTAGTCGTAACTCATGTTCCCTTTGTAATCTCTTCTCCTCCTTTTCTGCTTCCCTTTCTGCAGCCTGTCTCTTTTCTTCTCTTTCTGCAGCTAATCTCTTTTCTTCTGCTTCCAACTGTAACTTCTTAGCCTCATCCTTTAATGCCCTAGCCTCTTTGTCAGCCTCAATCTGCAACCTCCTAATTTCTTTATCTGCCTCTAACTTTCTTTCAGCTTCTTTCTCTAATCTTTTTTCTTCCCTGACAATAAATTTATCACATTCTGAGGTCACATAGTCAATCAAGACTTGACCATCCATGTGCATTTCCCTGGCAGTCTGTACAGCCGCAGATCGAAACTTTGCCAGGTCAGCCATTTTCTAACAGGCAAATTTATACAATGTCTAACTAAACATTTCTATCTATGACTAATTATACTAAGGACAACCACAAGCACTGAGAGCTCAACCTTATTTATTTTCCACCCAAGAATACCTTTTTAATTTTTATAATTCCCTGAAGTGAGCTACCCAATATAATTGGTGCTTTGAAAAATTCAAATCCCAGGAGCGAGACCCCCAATATATGTGGTGAGTTGGGATTATATAAATATAGTTATAGGGGACTTAGTGTACTGAATGAGATCAGCTGTGAAGGTCTCTGTATCTACTAAGTTGGGTGTATTACAGAGAACCTTGCTTGCTACCACATTTCGACCTCAAACAGACTTATTCTTGAATTGTATGATGACTTCGTTTAATGTCTAGGGTTATGATAGTGATGAAGTGTGTGTTCACAACAACCAACAGACAGATAAACACCTAAGTTAAGATCCACAACAATTTACAACACTATGACAATCACAAACACATAACACTCTAAAGATTTATCTTAAGTAAGTCAAGTGTTAAATTTTATACAATGTATTAACTTTTTCAATATATAGATATCCTGATCCTACTACAATGTGAATCAGGAATCACAATCAAATGTAAGCACAATGTTTATGTACAAGAATTTATACAAAAGATCTTTGTCCAGACCTATAATATTATTGTAATATGAGTGTAGTGTTGTGATGTATTATTATGAGGTAATACTGGCTTTTAGTGCTAGGTTGTTGGTTGTCATCACGACTTCATGTGTTTGTACTGGTGGAAATAATATTGAAGGATTCACAGATTCTGGTTGTTTAAAATTTCTGTCCCTTTTGTTTTTATAATAAAACTCAGTTCAGGGTTATTTTATTCAAGGTTGAGCTTTTATGTGCTGACAAGCGCTTATCTCATAATGCAGCTGCAGGAAACCTGTATCCTCTGCTCGCTTGCTTCTCAGTTTGATAGTATGATATACAATGGCCGCTATCTTGTGCAAGGAGTCTGCTGCCAGCTTTCTGGATCACGCAGTACTCAGACCGGACGAGGCAATATCATCATCTATACCACGGCCCCTGAAATGAGAAGGTTGTGCCTCCTTCTTCATAACTAATATACAATATTATTCCACACTGAAGTACATGACAGTACAAACAAACATAAAGTTCAGCGCTTTAGGCCAACTGCTAGCTTTTCATGTGACAATATACACCAGTATTCCTCTCCCTAATGGTTACAACGCTTCTGCAATTCCAGCTGTAATCCCTTCCATACAATAAGATAGGTGTTATGTTACTATATGGCAATCCAATATATATATGCAGTTATACTCCTCTCTGACAATCTTTTACATGGTGGAGCAATATCTAGGCTTTGCCTCATGTTTGCTACTGAACCACACACATACAGACATAATTTATCATTTCACATTTAATTTTCATATAAAATACAGATTAAAAATGTCTAGCTTACCACAATTCGTAAGGAAATACACACTAAAGATGACTGGCACAGTTTGATCTGCGTTATGTCCAGGCTGTTATCATATATTTAATTTTGAATAACACTGCCTGCTCTCATCTCTCACAAAGTGTAACGATATGGCGTCCCCTCTAAGATTTCTTCTGCCAATATCCAGTATATTGGCCAATCGTTTTGAATATTTTCAAAAGAGTACACAGTCATTCAAATATTTTCATTCACTTTTACTCCGTTTCTAGGCATTTATTTGTTATTCATAGGTCACCCAATCAAATTTCTTTTAACTTCATAGTTCAGCCAATGGCCTCCCTCGTACTATCTTAGACTTTCTGTCACTACTATGTTTCAACAAATTTCAGGGAACTCCATCCCAAGCAGATATGACCAAACCTGACAGTATCTCTGTTCTCTATATGTTTTATTACCAATATCTAATTATCTAATGGACTTTTTAGATAATTTATTACATATTCCTAGTCCACTAGCCTTCCTGTACACGAATATATGATTTTCAAGGGGCTAAGTGGCGTAGTTAAGAATACGATCTTTTTTCGATGTTAAGTGTTTAATTTCAACTACCACCTGTTCAATTCTTTACGACTGTACTATCAGTATAAAGTCAGGAGCCCTACGTAAAATATCAGGTTTCCTAATAAGAATTAAACCTGTTTTCAAAACCTACCATCGTATCGTTAGTTTATTTCATCACTGTTTATTTGAAAAAATCAGGCCATGCACACTGCGAGTTGGTTTATTTTTAGACACACTGCCAGTGGCTTGCGTTACTGTGTTCCCTGGTCCGTCTATCTCTCTCTGCTTTTTTCTTCTAAGCCCGTCTGTCTTTCCAAGGCTAACCTTGTGCGCGATTTTGCACTAATGTTAGTTTTTAAAATCAAGGTCGTCTAGAAGATTTTACTACACATTCTATTTTTAGAACTACGGTTATCGCCGTATCGTTAAGCCTAAGCATTTTATTTAGGAACGAACGAATTAGGACAAGTAGAAATCTTGTGTTAGCCATTACGGCATTATACAACGAAGGCGTTATCTATACTGGGAAAGCACTGGTCTTTCTCCATTCTTCTTCCTATCGTACTATTTCGTTCTGCTTTACATTTATGTGCTAATTTATATATGGGTATTAGAATTTTTCACCACAATCAGTAAGTTGTAAATGTAATAATCCAATTGATAAGGGTGGATTTGAGCTGAAATGATAACTTGCCACCCCTATCGACACCTGGTATTAAAGTGCAAGATGTAGGTGTCTTCTCTGACTTAGAATGTTGCTGTGTGTGTTGCAGTAGAACAGTTCACAGGGTACACCACAGGCAACATGACGTGTAGAGTCATAGAAATGGTAACTTCGCTTTAGTTTTATACCATTTATTGCACGCCACAAAACAGTCATGATATTTATGTCATCATCAGCACAGTATAACGAATGCAGCATTCAAAATCATGTTAACTGATAGTCATGTAGGATTCAATACTCCATAGTTGTATGGTAAACAGATATCATAAAGTTCTGGTTCGTGAAGCTTTATAAATAATATATATAACTTCTGCAACAGTGTCAGCTGCAGATCTTCAATGTTCATAGACAATAATAATTATTCCCTTCCTGATGCTAGCAGATCAGATGTATACAATAAGTCCGTTTACTGTCTGCACGTGAATAGCATACATGGATTACAGGTCAGCTCGACCTTTATAACCTTCCTAAGTCTAACCATCTGACTTGGACGTGATCTCTGATATAACGAATCCTGGAACACAGACAATAGTCTTGTTGGTCTAGAGCGACCCATATATATATAGCTAGTTCAGGTATAAAGATACCGGTGACTTAATCCTAGTCAAAGTACCTCTCCATTTTGAATCACACAGGCGAGCAAAAAGGCGACAAAATGACGAACCTCTAGATGATAGCATAAAGTTCGATACAAGAGGAATTACCTTATTTCGGAAAATCAACCATGAACATATGCCTCCAGGCAGGCTTGAATAATACTGGGAAATAGTCTAGTTAGCTAACTAACTCACAAAGACAATGTATTTCCCTCAGAAAATCACAAGACGCAGGTCGCGTCTGCTCGCTACTTAGACCATTTCTAAACTCCCCGAGCTGGGCGGAACAACAAACGAAAACCAAGTCGAGACATGCGCAGAGCGACAATCTCTGAGTCGCCGTTCACAATAAGACGATTCTAAGAACATTCGAGATAAAAGTCTTACACAGTCGCGCCTTTTATGGTCATGAACAGAAGCGTTAAGAAAGGTTTCAGGCATCTACAACAGTTGACTGATACTACCAAATAAGGAGATATGGTCACGCTTCGTTCAAGAAATTATAGACCGAACGTGTCTCTATACAAGAGAAGGCAAACTCCTAAAAAATTGTAGTCTCGATAATCGGATTATGTCCCTTTGACTGTAAAAAACATAATACACACTTCAGTCAAAAAATGATCATACATACGAAAAATGATCATACAAAGGCTTTGAAAAAAGTAATTATTTGTGCGTAACATTACCGCACCCTCCCGGGAAAAAAAAAATGAAACATTTTTTTTTTAAATCCTGGAGCCGGAAAAATCTAGGCTCCTAACGCACGTATGATGCACGGATATATACCTAACAAATTAGCTCAACGCATGGAGCGACACTGAGATCATATCTCAGATCCTTAGAGAAAAAATTTATCTAAGTATACGCTTATATATTCCAGGAAGGTGCCACCAACACACGCCACAATGATGGCAACATCATAATGAAAATCAAATTATTCTCATACCAATATATGAAATTAAATATATTATTATGATATCATACAATGTGTTGTGCAAACAGCGGTGTAATATATTAATATACCGCACTATTTTATTACATTATATAAAGCAACAGTAATTAATAAGTAATACATGTGTTGATCTTTGTTGACATAAAACATTCAATAGAAGAAGATGTGGACATCATCCGCTCCCAATCTAGGACAGGACTTGATATCCTCAAAGTTCCACAATGGACACAATCTCGCATCTTCAGTGATGTGCTGCGAAAATATCAATAACACAAATCTTAAAGACAACTGGTAAATCTCTTAATACAATTATGCAAATATATTATTTAAATGTGGCCGAGTGATCTTTTGGCCCGTATATCACTAACTAAGCCTTCTTAGATAATTACATGGTACAATGTTATAAATTCCCCTCAAAAAAGTGAGAAAAAAAAATCTACTAACATGTCATTATAACATTGGACTGTATATCAGGAAATATATATATATATATGACAGAAGAATCATGTGCAATCGTGTGGGCATCTGGACAGAATGTCTGCCATTACATTATCCGAACCACGGATAGCTCGAACCGAGAAATGAAATGGTTGAAGAGCTATGGCATAACGAGTGGACCTCGAGCTCTTCAAGTTTTTGCTCTGAATAGCAGTAAGCGCTTTCTGGTCGGTTTCCACAATGAAATGTGCGCCTAGAAGAAATCTTTGTAACTTCAGAATAGACCATACCATAGCCAATAACTCACGGTCTAAAACCGAGTAATTCTTTTCTGCAGCATTTAATTTCCTAGAGATATACATCACCGGATGCAGAGTATCAGAATACTCCTGCATTAGTGCCGCCCCAATCCCAGTTGACGAGGCGTCACTTCGAAGAACAAAAGTCTTCTCAATAGTAGGTAACCTAAGAATAGGTGGAGATGAAAATAGGGCTTTAACCTGGTCCAATGAGGATTGACATTCTTTAGACCAGCGGATCAGATTAGGCGACCCTTTCTTCAATAAAGTAGAAAGCGGTGCCATAATGGAGGACAGATTCGGAATGAATCGTCCGTAGAATTGGATCAAACCTAATAGACTCCTTACTTGTTTCTTCGTCTTAGGGACCGAAATGTTAAGTATTTTTGAAACATTGTGGTCCTCTGTCTTTAAAAGACCACGACCAACACGATGACCTAGGAAAGAAATCTCACTAAATCCTATAAAGGCTTTAGAGGGTTTTGCAGTCAAGTTATACTCGCGAAGAGTGGACAGTAATTCGTATAAACCCAAATAGTGATCTTCCCTGGTGATACTGAATAGACAGAGATCTACAAGGTATGCTATGACATCTGTACGATATGCGAGAATTCGCCGCATCATGCGTACGAATGTAGCAGGGGCGTTCATAAGACCAAAAGGCATGAAATTCCATTGGAATAAACCCCTAGGTGTAGAAAAAGCCGTAAAAGGTTTGGCACGTTCAGTTAGAGG